>OX387291.1:14220000-14653480 GCA_947562105.1 Shargacucullia verbasci | reverse complement strand
AGTCAGAGTAAGGTATGCTGGGGAGGAATGCACGAGAGAGACAAACCAAGGCTGTGTTCAAGGGTCAATCGGTGGTCCCATCCTGTGGAATCTTTTGCTGGATCCGCTACTGCAAGACCTTGAAAGAGAGGGAAAACACGTACAAGCATTCGCTGACGACATCGTATTAGTTGTGGATGGGGACACAGCGGCTGAAGTCTCCAGTATTGCCAATGCGGCCCTCACCCGCGTCCACGGCTGGGGTGTTCGTAACAAGCTGCGGTTTGCACCGCATAAAACCTGCGCAATGCTCATTACCAACAAGCTAAAGCACGACACCCCTGACCTGAGGATGGCCGGAGTCGACATTGGCATGGTGCGGAGTATGAAGCTGCTGGGTCTCACCATAGACGAGAAGCTGACCTTCAACCAACATGTAACGAACACATGCAAAAAGGCCGCGGATATCTATAAGCAACTGTCACGAGCGGCGAAGGTCAGCTGGGGACTCGATAGGGAAATCATCCGCACTATATACACCGCAACAGTCGAACCGATCATGACCTACGCGGCCGGCGCCTGGGCTCCCGCTACGAAAAAGCTGGGAATACGGAAGAAGCTAGGCTCTGTCCAACGAGGATTCGTCCAGAAGCTCTGTAAATCTTACCGTACGGTCTCCCTGAACTCGGCACTGGCTCTCTCTGGGATACTTCCTCTAGACCTGCGCATACAAGAAGCAGCCGCTATGTATGAAGCAAGGAGAGGGTCGTCCCAGTTTGTGCCTGGAGACAGAGAGATAGAGAGTATGGTGAGATTTGCAGAAACTTCGCACCCTGCCAAACAAACGGCCTTGGAGTTCGTTTGCCTGGCGGATCAGCAGCTAGTAGATAGCTACAATGTGCAGACAGTGCGAATCTTCACTGACGGCAGCAAGATTGAGGGGAAGGTCGGAGCCGCATTATCCCTATGGAATAATGAAGGTGAGGTCCAAAACCTCAAGCTTAGCCTCGCCGCGTACTGCACAGTCTACCAGGCGGAACTACTGGCCATTTGCAAAGCAACCGATGTAATCCTCAGGCGCAGTGAGACGAGCTATGGCTTGTACAGCGACTCGATGTCAGCATTGCAGACGCTGGCAAGCCACGGTTCGCTCCATCCCCTGGCGGTGCGCGCCCGAGCCAATTTGGCTCGCGCCGTGACCCAGAACAAAGCTGTGTCTTTGTTCTGGATCAAGGCCCACGCGGGACTGCCGGGGAATGAGCGAGCGGATGAGCTGGCGAAGGAGGCAGCCTTGACGTCACGGAGGAAGCCAGACTACGACCTGTGTCCGATTTCATTCATCAGACGCCAGATCCGCAAGGGTTCGCTCGATGAATGGAACCGGAGATACGTGTCGGGCGAGACGGCCTCGGTGACGAAAATGTTTCTTCCGGACGCCATAGCAGCATTCCGTATTGTGAAACAGGTGCGGCCAACGGGCGTGCTCACGCAGATCATGACAGGACACGGTGGGTTCTCTGAATACTTGAATCGCTTCAGGTGTAAGGAGAGCCCATCGTGCGCCTGTGATCCAGATCAAAGCGAGACCATTGTACACCTGATCCTACAATGTCCTATATATGCCTCCGAAAGATATAACATGGAGCAGGAGTTGGACACGACACTTACAATAGAAAATATAAGCACAATAATACAGGGAAAAAAGAGCAAGAAATTCCTAGCATACTGCGAAAGTGTAGCCAAAAAAGTTATAAACAAAAACAAATAGATGAGACGACTATGTTTAAATTTATATTAGTTATATAAACTTGTGAACATAGGCTAAGTAGTATAAAACATGTATAGAATGTAAGCAGTAGAATAAGAAATTGTGTATGTAGAATAAGAAATTGTGTATCCAAAATAGTAGATTAAGTATTAGAAAAGTATAATGTGTTAGTAAATATGAAATAGTGTAATAGAAATAGTAAAAGCAATTAGATAAGAATAAGTCATGATAAGACTGTAACAAGAACCAACATGGTCTACTCTCATTTCCCCCATCATACAGGTCTGAGCAAATAAATACATAGAGTATGTAGAATAGGGTACAGTAATCAAGTGGGAGTCCCACCCACTAGAAAGTAAGATGATGGATGAGAGAAAGATATAGTATGTAGAATGGAAGTACGAGAGGCATAAAAGCGAGAACTGGTATGGAAGAGAATAAGATAAAATATAGGCGCCAATTATGTTGGCGGAATATGTCCGAAAAAAAAAAAAAAAAAAAAAAAAAAAAAAAAAAAAAAAAAAACCTAACCTAACCTAACCTAACCTAACCTAACCTAACCTAACCTAACCTAACCTAACCTAACCTAACCTAACCCAGTCTGAGTGACCCCCGTGGCGACCGGATCACTTTTAACGCGTTCCGCGCATTTAAAATCGTAAGAAAGGTATTTTTCGCGCTTTTACAAACGAGTGATACACCAAAAGGTGCGGCTAAGTGAGTGCGACCTAATAGTGAAAACGGTTTTTCGATCCGTCGAAATCCCGAGGAATAGCGACGAAAAAACTGGATTTTACACGTAACAAAAACAGAAAAGTGAGTACGCTACAGTTTTTAAAGTGACGACCCCTTGATATTCAAGTGTAAAAACGTGCGCAAAGTGAACGTCTACAAGTGGCCAAAAGTCTGGATTTTTCCGGCTAACGGAAAGTCCAGAACTAAGGAAAAAGGAAATTCGACTCCCTGCCGAAAACGGCCAAGGTCGACCGGCGCTCCCAGCAAAATAGTGCCAAAGCACCGCCAGGCGACCAGCAACTCTCAGGTGAAGTCAGATTTAAATTATTGTAACAACTCGGGAAGATACAGCCCCATAAGTGAATGCAAAATCTTGGCAATATTCCCAACTGAATATCTCCTGAATAAGATCGACGACCATATCTTATTATAACATCAAAAGACGCGGAATATCAACCACTACACGGGTGCAAAATCTGAGATTTTTCCAATCGGCCGTTCCAGAGTTGTTGGAGCCGACGTCAAGCAGGGAAACAGACATTATTTAGTTTTTAAGATAGTGTAATTATTATTTTGTTTACAACCTAAGTGACACCTTCCCTCCGACTCCCTACGTTGTTGAACTCGGGAATATAATACGAAACAGCCGCAAACTCGTCTACTATCCGATAACATAGATAGATACTGCGTACCACACCCTGGACCTTCGGAAACGTGGTTTTTCCGAAAACATAAAGTTTTCCGCACACAAAATCTCATACATCACATTCCATCCCCTATATCCCCGACCCTTCCACAGGGACGCCTAAGTCAGGCGTGCCATCCTGTGCGGAAACTCTCTCGCTCTCAAGAGCCGCAAACCCCACCCTTCTACTGTCCCCGGATCCGGAGTTAAAATAGTTTTCACAAACCGGGATAGGTTTTTGAGCAAAATAAAAATTTTTTCCACCGTCACTAGCGCCCCCTGCCGCAACATAGCGACAACGGGACAAAATTCCATCTAGAAGGTTCCGACCCGACAGTTCCGATTCCGGCCGACAACAGCGCACCCAGTGTCGAGTAGACCGAACTTTTTGGGACACACTGTAGTACCTCGGTGATCGGGTGGAAAATTTTTCACGTGACCACAGCGCCCAAGAGGTTCCGTGAGCTGCCGCCGGTGGCGCCACCTGTCGCATTGTCTTTTTTTGACAAGTGACAAGTGACGTTTCACGTCAAAAGGATTACGTCACCTCCTGACCCCCCTCACGCGTTCTCCCCCACCCCCTACTCACACCCTTCATCCCCCAAACACCCCCACCTCCGATCACTATTGTGACAGGTGTCCCACCCTCCTACCCCCTACCCTTCTCACACCCTTCATCCCCCAAACACCCCCACCTCCGATCACTGTTGTGACAGGTGCCCCACCCTCCTACCCCTACCCTTCTCACACCCTTCATCCCCCAAACACCCCCACCTCCGATCACTGTTGTGACAGGTGCCCCCCCTCCTACCTCCTACCCCCCCCCTCCCCCCCCCTCCCCCCTCCTTCACCCCCTCTCAACTTCCAAAAATCCCCCCCCCCCAAACTTTTCCCCTTACCTCACCCCCCCGCAAAAATTTTTTTTCTAAAACAGTTTTCTCACGGGCCTAGTGGACCGAAATAGTCGAGATTGGGCTCGTTTGATAGGGCTCGGAGAGACCTAGCCAACGGTGGTCAGAGACGAAATACTAAAATAAAAATTTAATTGTAAAAAATTTAATTTATTTTGTCCTAAGGACTGACATTGGTCTGCGACCAATACACAACGTAGAGACATTCTCTAAAACTATTTAACCTAAGTTACTTTAAAACTAAAAAACTTAAATTTCTGTGTGACAAACGTGCAAGAGCCTTTTACTCTTGCATTTACATTTTGCGAATCTGTGTTCGTACTAAAAATAGGACCGGGCTACTTTTTCGCAGAACCCAAATCCGACAACCAAGCCAA
The DNA here is from genome assembly GCA_947562105.1 of Shargacucullia verbasci. Taxonomy (NCBI): domain Eukaryota; kingdom Metazoa; phylum Arthropoda; class Insecta; order Lepidoptera; family Noctuidae; genus Shargacucullia; species Shargacucullia verbasci. The sequence continues at coordinate 14,649,025 of OX387291.1, read as the reverse complement.
AAGACGACTCCATTATCCCTCCACACCCCTTTACAGTGTAGGAAGAGGACATAAATTGTCGAGTAACGTCCCGGTTTGTGCTCGCGACGCGGTGCAGTGGACCGGTGACAAATCGTCACCAAGCCGCACTCTGCGTTGCAGCAAATCGTCCCGATTGTACCCGCGAAACATAACAGTGGTTATACTTACCTTCTTACGCGGGGCGCGCCTGTTGATCTCCCGGCCGCACACACCACACCACACAAATCCGGAACACCTGAAACACAAAACACAAAGGTTAAATAGACAAAGATTGGAAATCTTATAAACTACCTGACTACGTACTACTTTGACGCAGCTTTATATAGATTGTACACACTATACACATTTATACACATATATACACATATTTACTATTTACTGTTTTACTGTTTTACTATTTTATTAAATTGTTTTACCTACCATACCGGGGTACCTTATACAATACCCCACTGACGTTTTGACTAATTCAAACCAAATCCATACAAGTGATAATGATTGGAATACGCACGCCGCTAAAGAAACCGGCAAACCGGCCGAACAAGAGCCCACAAAACGCAAAAGACGAGGAGGCAGGACCCTCCACACAGAGCGTTAGAAAGAGCGTGGGGGAATGGGAGGCCGGTAAACCGGGAGCAAAGGAGTCACCCTTGAAAAACGAGGCAGCGGCAAAAGAATCCCTAAAAACCACACCGGTTACAACGCGACGACCATCCGTCGAAATGGTGTGTCTGAGTCCGCCGGCCGTAAAGAGCAGGGTGGCCGAGGCCAGAATATGCCTAAGCAAAATTAAAGCGCATATGACAAACTCCAAGACAACAAAAAGGGAGATTAAAGAAGAAGTCAAGGCGCAGGCGGACAGACTTTACTTCCTCATAAAAGAGTCGGAGCAGGAAAAGGGACGCGCCCCCCCCGCAAAAATAGTCTCAAAAACAAAAGGGACTCAGGTGGAAGAAAAGCCGGATGAAGAAACCCCCAGCGAGGTAGAGACAGAGTCTCTCAAAAAGGCTTTAGAAGAGCACAGCCGGAACCTGAGGGAGAACAGTGAGAAACTGGATAGGTTGAAAGAGGTACTGCAGACCAGCCAACTACAAATGGAGAAGCTCTCCTATGCTGGTGCAGTGGCAAGTCAACCTATCAAGCAAACTCCTAAACAAACGGCTCTCCATTCCATTGTGGTCACTTCCACCAACGAGACGGAGACAGGGGAGGAAGTGATTGAGCAAATAAGAAAGGCGGCCAATGCGAAGGAGGGATGGATCACAGTTGATCGAATCCACAAGGGGAAAGACAGGAAAGTGGTGATAGGCTGTAGCACAGAGGAAGGAAGAAAGAAATTGAAAGAGAGATTGGCTAGTGTGGGGGAGAAGCTGAATGTGGAAGACATTAAGAACAGAGACCCACTGGTCATCCTAAAAGATGTGATGACTTACAACACAGATGAAGACATCATAAAGGCCTTAAGAAACCAGAACAGGGATTTATTCACTGGGCTGAGTAAGGAGGATGACCGAGTGGAGGTGCTATATAAGAAGAGAGCAAGGAACCCCCACATACACCATGTAGTCCTCAGGGTCTCCCCGAAGCTGTGGAATGCACTGCAGGATCGGCAAGCCGTCCATATAGACCTTCAGAGGATTAGGGTGCACGACCAGACCCCACTGGTCCAGTGCAGTCTATGCCTGGGATTTGGACATGGGCGGAAGCTCTGCAAAGAGCAAGTCGAGAAGTGCAGCCACTGCGGAGGCCCACACGTAAGAACGCAGTGCGAGGGTTGGATGGCTGGAACGGCCCCGTCTTGTTGTAACTGTGAAAGGGCGAAACTCGATCACACTGAACACAACGCCTTCAGTGAGGAGTGCCCAGTCAGAAAAAGATGGGAGGTTCTAGCCAGAGCCCGAGTCGCATACTGCTAAAGGCAAAACTGGCAACGGAGCAGGCACCCCAGCCAGAGGATACGCAGTAGCCCAAGCCAACCTACAAAGGAAGGAACTGGCGACCACCGAACTCTTTTTAGAGGCCAGTGAGCGAGCAATCGCATGGGCACTGATTCAGGAACCATACGTGGGAGGAGCCAGGAATATGAAGAGCTACCGAGGTGCGAGAATCTACCAGTGCGAGGTCGAAGGAAGTGGGAGGGTAAAGGCAGCAATAGCCGTCTTTGATGACGACTTAGACGTTATTCCCTACCCAAAACTCACCACTAACAACATCGTTGTGGTGGGGATCCGGACCAAAGCCTGGGAAATCGCAGTAGTTTCTTACTATTTCGAGCCAGACCAACCCATAGGGCCATACCTGGATCAGCTGACCAAAATAAAGTTGGAAATGGGCACGGGAAAACTACTTATAGGCGGAGACTCTAACGCAAAGAGTACCTGGTGGGGTAGCACCATAGAAGATCACAGGGGAGAAGAGATGTCCGGGACCCTGGAAGAACTAGAGCTTCAGGTACTGAACACTGGAGACGTACCAACTTTTTATACCGTAAGGGGCGGAATAGTGTACAAGAGCCACGTGGACATCACGGCATGTTCGCTCGATTTATTTGACCTGGTAGACGGCTGGCGAATCGATACTGGTATAACGAGCTCGGACCACAACACCATTTTGCTAAATATTAAAATTACAAGGGAACGGGGAGTAAACATAATTAGAACTACGCGCAAATATAATACTAGGAAGGCAAACTGGGAAACCTTCAAAACTAAATTGGAGACGTACAAAACTGAAAATAACATTAACGTAAATAAAATAAAACAAATAAGGGAAAAACACGAATTGGAATCATTGGTAACAATATACAAAAACGCAATTGAAAAATCATGCAATGATTCCATTCCTAAATTAAAAAACAAAACGAAGGTAACAATACCGTGGTGGTCCGAGGAGCTCGCCGCAAAGAAGAAGGAGGTTACTAGACGGAAAAACCGTATCCGCAATGCCGCACCGGTCCGGAGAGCAAAAGTCGTCGATGAGTACCTGAAAGCAAAAGAAGAATATGAGTGCCAAGCCAAGAAAGCTCAAGTTGCCAGCTGGAAAGAATTCTGCACGAAACAAGATGGAGAGGGACTATGGGAGGGGATTTATAGAGTTATCAGAGGGACCACCAGGAGACAAGAGGATTCGACCCTATTTAGCGATGGTGCATTCCTGAACCCAAAGGAATCAGCAGCCTTGCTGGCCGATACATTCTATCCGAAGGACACAGCAGACGAGGATAACGCAGACCACAGGCTGATGAGAGAAGCAGCTGGCAGGGTAAACGAGTGGCAACATGATGAATATCATGATCCACCGTTTACCCAGTTGGAGCTGAAGACAGCCGTGGAAGGTTTTAATCCAAAGAAAGCCCCCGGAGCGGATGGATTTACATCGGACATCTGCTGTCGAGCGATCTACCAGGACCCGGACGCTTTCCTTGCCCTGTACAACAAATGCCTAGAGCTGGCACATTTCCCGGACATCTGGAAAGAGGCCACGGTGGTGGTCCTCAGAAAACCGGGCAAGGAAAATTATCTGAGCCCCAAATCATACAGACCGATAGGTCTCCTGCCGGTCTTGGGGAAGGTCCTGGAGAGGATGGTAGTAGCACGAATTAAATGGCAGATAGCACCGCGGCTTAGTACACGCCAGTTTGGCTTTATGCCCCAAAAAAGCACTGAGGACGCGCTCTATACGCTAATAAAGCACGTACAGGACAAGTTGAGGCTGAAAAAGCTAATTGTCCTGGTGTCATTGGATATAGAGGGCGCCTTTGACAGCGCCTGGTGGCCAGCAATCAAAGTCAGGCTGGCTGAGGAAAAGTGCCCGGTGAACACCAGGAGGCTACTAGACAGTTACCTCGACAGTAGAAGAGTTAGAGTAAGGTATGCTGGGGAAGAATGCACACGAGAGACAAACAAGGGCTGTGTCCAAGGGTCGATCGGTGGCCCCATTCTGTGGAACTTGCTGCTTGACCCACTTTTGCAGGATATGGAGAGGGAAGGATACTTTACCCAAGCCTTCGCTGACGATATTGTGCTGGTCGTGGATGGGGATACAGCGGCTGAAGTCTCTAGGCTTGCCAATGGAGCCCTCGCCCGCGTCCAGAGCTGGGGTGTCCGAAATAAGCTGCGGTTTGCACCGCATAAAACCTGCGCAATGCTCATAACAAACAAGCTGAAGCATGACACCCCGCACCTGAGGATGGCCGGGGTTGACATTGGCATGGTACGAAGCATGAAGCTGCTGGGTCTAACCATCGATGACAAGCTTACCTTCAACGAGCACACGAAAAACGTATGTAAGAAGGCGGCCGAAATATACAAACAGCTGTCACGAGCGGCGAAAGTCAGCTGGGGCCTAAACAGGGAAATAATACACACCATTTACACTGCCACAATAGAACCCATAATTACATACGCGGCCGGCGCCTGGGCTCCCGCCACGAAAAAGCTGGGAATACGGAAGAAGCTAGGCTCTGTCCAACGAGGATTCGTCCAGAAGCTCTGCAAATCTTACCGTACAGTCTCCCTGAACTCAGCACTGGCCCTCTCTGGGATACTTCCTCTAGACTTGCGCATACAAGAGGCAGCCGCCATGTACGAAGCAAGGAGAGGGTCATCCCAGTTTGTGCCTGGAGACAGGGAGATTGAGAGTATGGTGAGATTTGCGGAATCTTCCCACCCTGCCAAACAGATGGCCTTGGAGTTCGTCTGCCTGACAGACCAGCAGCTATTAAATAGCTACAACGTGCAGACAGTGCGAATCTTCACTGACGGCAGCAAGATTGAGGGGAAGGTGGGAGCTGCATTATCCTTATGGAATAATGAGGGTGAAACCCAGAACCTCAAACTTAGCCTCGCCGCGTACTGCACGGTCTACCAGGCGGAACTACTGGCCATCTGCAAGGCAACCGACGTGGTCCTCAAGCGCAAAGAGACGAGCTACGGTTTGTACAGTGACTCAATGTCAGCATTGCAGACGCTTGCAAGCCCTGGTTCGCTCCATCCCCTGGCGGTGCGCGCGAGAGCCAATTTGGCTCAAGCCTTGACCCAGGGCAAAGCTGTGTCTTTGTTCTGGATTAAGGCTCACGCGGGACTGCCGGGGAATGAGCGCGCGGACGAGCTGGCGAAGGAAGCCGCGTTGTCGTCACGGAGGAAGCCGGACTACGACTTGTGTCCGATTTCATTTATCAGACGTCAGATCCGCTCGAGATCGCTCGATGAATGGAATCGGAGATATGTGTCGGGCGAGACGGCCTCGGTGACGAAGATGTTTCTTCCGGACGCCATAGCGGCCTTCCGTATTGTAAAACGGGTGCGGCCAACGGGCGTGCTGACGCAAGTCATGACGGGGCATGGTGGGTTCTCTGAATACCTGAATCGCTTCAAGTGTAAGGAGAGCCCATCATGCATCTGCGACTCCAACACAGCTGAAACAGTACCACACATCCTGTTGGACTGTCCCGCGTATGCTGTGGAGCGATATAACCTGGAGTGTGAACTGGGTGAAACACTGCAGCGAGAAAAACTGAGCGAAATAATCGACAGTAAAAATAGGAAAAAATTCATAGAGTACTGCGAAAACGTAGCCCAAAAAGTAATAGATAGAAACAAAACGATGTCATAAACTATGTTAAATTCTATATTGTATAAAATATTTAAATGTTAACATAGGAAACTAGAATAAATACAATAGTAAAATAGCAGTAAGAATAAATGAGTGTACTAATATAGACGTATAAGTTAAGTATAAACAGAAATGTAAATAGAATAAGGAAAATGTAAAAAATAAAGAAAATGGTTAACATAACTTCCCCCATATATATAGAAATATAAAATATAAGCAATAGATAGAAGAGAATAGGCTAAGTAGATAAGCGGGAATCCCACCCGGAAGGAATAAAAGACGAGGAATAAAAGAAAGATAAAGTATGCAGAATGGAAGTGCGAGAGGAATGTATTGCGAGAACTAGTATGGATGAGGAACAGACACAAAATAGGCGCCAATAATGTTGGCGGAATTAGTCGAAAAAAAAAAAAAAAAAAAAAAAAAAAAAAAAAAAAAAAAAAACCTAACCTAACCTAACCTAACCTAACCTAACCTAACCTAACCTAACCTAACCTAACCTAACCTAACCTAACCTAACCTAACCTAACCTAACCTAACCTAACCTAACCTAACCTAACCTAACCTAACCTAACCTAACCTAACCTAACCTAACCTAACCTAACCTAACCTAACCTAACCTAACCTAACCTAACCTAACCTAACCTAACCTAACCTAACCTAACCTAACCTAACCTAACCTAACCTAACCTAACCTAACCTAACCTAACCTAACCTAACCTAACCTAACCTAACCTAACCTAACCTAACCTAACCTAACCTAACCTAACCTAACCTAACCTAACCTAACCTAACCTAACCTAACCTAACCTAACCTAACCTAACCAAAAAACTGCATAGAAAAATAAATAACATAGTTAAAAAACGAAAATAGTTAAAATACAAAACAGTAGTATAAGAAGATAAATAAGAAAATAAGAATGAACAATAATTTGGCAAAATAAAAACTAATATCTACTAACCCATTCTACTCAAGAGTAGAACTATAAAAAACTAGAAAATATATTAAAACTATGAAGTATAAAAAGGGCTCTAATAATGTTAGAGGAAAGACAGGACAAACCATAAAAAAAAAAAAAAAAAAAAAAAAAACCTAACCTAACCTAACCTAACCTAACCTAACCTAACCTAACCTAACCTAACCTAACCTAACCTAACCTAACCTAACCTAACCTAACCTAACCTAACCTAACCTAACCTAACCTAACCTAACCTAACCTAACCTAACCTAACCTAACCTAACCTAACCTAACCTAACCTAACCTAACCTAACCTAACCTAACCTAACCTAACCTAACCTAACCTAACCTAACCTAACCTAACCTAACCTAACCTAACCTAACCTAACCTAACCTAACCTAACCTAACCTAACCTAACCTAACCTAACCTAACCTAACCTAACCTAACCTAACCTAACCTAACCTAACCTAACCTAACCTAACCTAACCTAACCTAACCTAACCTAACCTAACCTAACCTAACCTAACCTAACCTAACCTAACCCAACCTAACCTAACCTAACCTAACCTAACCTAACCTAACCTAACCTAACCTAACCTAACCTAACCTAACCTAACCCAGTCTGAGTGACCGCCGTCGCGACCAGATCAGTTTTATCGCGTTCCGCGTACGTAAAATCGTCCCAGTGGTATTTTTTACGCTAATAACATCAAGCGATACCTTAAAAGTTGCGGGCAAACAAGTGCTACATTATAGTGAAAACCATTTTTTGATCGGTCAAAAAACACCAAATTTAGTGACCAAAAACAGGATTTTTTGACATATATAAAACATAAAAGTGAGCATAACTTTAAATCCAAAGTGACGACAATAGGATATTACAGTGCCTAAACGTGCGCGAGGTGCATATCCTCAAGTGACAAAAGGTTCCGGATTTTTCCGATAAGTGGGAAGCCCGGAACAGAGGAAGATAGAAAATTGACACTCTGCCGAAAACGGCCAAGGACGACTGGCGCTCCCAGTAAAGTAGTGCCAAAGCACCGCCAGGCGACCCCAAACCCGCAGGTGAAGTCAGATTTAAATTATTATAAAAATTCAGGAAGTTATTGACAAAATAGTGACAGTGATAAACAGTAAAAACTAGACACTTTTCCCGCTGCCATATCTCCTGAAAAAGATCGACGACACAATAATTTTATATCACCAAAAGACGTACCACCTCAAGGACTACACGCGTGGAGAATATTAGAATTTTCTAAGAAGCCGATTCCAAGATATCGAAGATAACATCAGGCGAGGGATCGAACAAAAAGCTAGGCTAAGATTGTGCAATATTTATAGTGTTTACGTTTTTTCGGATACGTTTTCCCGCTATCCCCTAAATCGCTGAATCTAAAACGATACAACGAGGAAAGCGCAATTTCATCTAGTGTCCGGGAATGTAAATAGGAATATTGTATCAAGTCCCAAAGCCTACATAAACCAAGCTTTCCGAAAGCAAGGAAATTTTCGTATGAAAATTCCCAAGCATCCCATTCTCTCCCTAAAACCCTGCCCCTACTCTAGGGCCATCAAACTTCAGGGTACCACCTTCTGTGGAAACTAAACCGCTTCAAGAAACAGTAAACTCCATCCTTCTGCTGCCCTCAGCCTCAAATCTGTGTGAGTTTTCCCAAACTTCGACACCTTTTTCGACCCGTCCGGTTCCTATCCGGTTTTTAAAATTGCTAGTGGCGCCCCCTGTCGCAACATAGCGACACTAGGGTAAGTAGCATTCTGGAAGGTTCCAACCGAAAGCTTCCGTTTCCGTACGCCGCAGCGCGGCACAGCGGCAAATAGACGAACCTTTTGGAGCGCTACCGTGGCGCCCCTATGATCGAGTAGGGAAAACCCACAAAGGATAGTGGCGCCTCTAACGGGTAAAATAAAAAACCCTTCTCTCTCTCCGGGGAGTACTAGCTGGTGGCGCCCTCTATTGTACACCCGATAAACCGCGGTGACATTGATAGTGACACTGACAGGTGACACCGACAAGTGGCACTGAAAAGTGACACTGACAGGTAGCACCGACAAGAGACACAACACGTCACAGGAGTTGCGTCACCTTCTGACCCCCCTAAATCCTATACCCCCCCCCCCCCCCCCCCAACCCCTTATCCTCAACCACCGTTGTGACAGTGACAGTGACAGTGACAGGTGGCGCTTGCGGGTGACACCGACAGGTGAAATCGACGGGCGACGCCTGTAGGTGGCGCTGACACAAGACGTCACAAGGGCTACGTCATCCTTGAACCCTTCCTCCTTTCCACCCCCCCCCTTTTTACCCCCCCCCTTTTTTACCCCCCCCCCCCCCCTCCCCCCTCCTTCACCCCCTCTCAACTTCGTCCAAACCCCCCCCCCCGCCCCCCGCACCTCACCCCCCCGCACCCCCCGCCTCAAATCCTTCTCTGGAACCTGACGCCCCACGTCAATTCTGACACCAGATTCGGGCTCAGCTAGGGGTTTATTAAACCCCTATAATAAAAATCCACCTCCAGACCCCCCCCCACTTTTCTCCCCTTCCTCTCCCCTCCCCCTCGCAGACTGGTAAATTTTAAACTTGCTTCTCAACGAACCCCTTGGAGTAGGACCACCGTGCTTGGGCTCTTTTTAAAGAGCTTGAGGAGACCTATCCAACGGTGTTCGAAAAGTAGCTCTAAGTAGACATATAATAAAAATTTTTATTGTAAATTCTAAAAACTTTATATATATATTGTTCGTACGTGTACGCTGACGCAGGGAATTACCCAGACACTACACTCACCTGAGCGTTGAATGACGACCGAAGCGTGATCTTGACCTCCAAACGCGTACGCCACCTGTAACAAAAACAATATATTAGATCATAAGTAGACAAACTCCTTTACGGAAATTTATTATTTTATTATTACATTTTATACACATTTTATATTTGACTGGGGTATCTCTATACAATACCCCAAAAATTTTACAACTTGACGTCGACGAATCCCAAGAGAACGCTTCCAACAAAATGATGGGCATACGCACACCCATCAAAAAAGCACCAGCAAACGCCGTGGAAAAAAGCCCGCGGAGTGCAGCGGGAGAGGCAGGACCCTCACCCGCAGCACCCCACGAGGTTAAACAAAACAGCGCCAAGACCAGCGCAACACAACCAGGCACAGTCCGCACAGCATCTCCTACCATTCCTAGAAACGACTCGAATGCGGGACCAAAGACAAGGACACAGCCACAACTGGCAAAGCGGACTACGGCAGAGCCCCGCAGAGTGTCGACAGAGCCCCCGCAAACATCTGAAAAGCACCCAACTAGGAGGGAAGAGGCAGTAGCCCTAGTCGCAAAAATAAGGGGTCAGCTATCCGAGTCTAGGAATATAAAGAGGGAGATAAAGGAGACCATACAACAGGCGGCGTGTCGGTTATACATGCTGGTGAAGGAAGCTGAGCTGGCCATAACGACCGAAAATAGGGATTGCAAGGAAGGAATGACAGAGAGGGATGAGTATGAAAGAGGAGCATTGGATATGCATAAAACAAATGAACAAACAAGCCAGCTTATTAGCAAAATAGACGAGCACTCCAAGTTGCTACGGGAGAGCAACGGGCAAATGGAGGAGCTAAAGGCCGCAATCCAAGCTCAGAAAGAAAGAATGGAAAACGTGGAGATCCCCACATATGCGGGGGTGGCAGCGGCGGGGAGCAGTAATGCGCTGAAAAAGCGTACGCTGCACTCCGTCGTAGTCACCTCCAGCAATGAGGAGGACACGGGAGAGGAAGTATACGATAGGGTAAGAAAGGCGATGGATGCAAAAGAAGGATGGATAAAAGTGGAAAAGGTAAGAAAGGCGAAGAACAGAAAAGTAATAATGGGCTTTGAGACGAAGGATGAAAGAGAAAAGGTGAAGGAAAGACTACGAAAGAATGGGCTCTGCCTCACTGTGGAGGAAGTCAAGAACAAGGATCCGATGCTGATCCTTAGGGACGTCCTGCTGGTTAACACCGACGAGGACGTCCTCAGGGCCATCAGAAACCAGAATCGGGACGTTTTTCGCGGCCTTGACAGTGAGACGGACAGGATAGAAATAAAGTATAGAAGGAGAGTGAGAAACCCGCATGCAGGCCATATCGTTGTGAGCACCTCGCCAACCATCTGGCAAAGAGTAATACAGAGAGGCTACGTCCACATCGACCTCCAGCGTATCAGGGTCGAAGACCAGACCCCACTGATACAGTGCACGCGCTGTTTGGGATACGGTCACAGTAAAAAATACTGTGAGGAGGCGGTGGACATGTGTAGCCACTGTGGAGGCCCCCACCTGAGAGCTGAATGCCAGAACTGGACGGCTGGAGTACCAGCAGCTTGCAGAAATTGCAAGAAAGCAGACAGCACCCAGGTGGAACACAACGCCTTTAGTGCCGGATGCCCGCAACGCAGGAAGTGGGACCAGTTGGCGAGAGCAACGATAGCATACTGCTAAGGGCTCGCAGGATGGCAGGGGTAAAAATGAGAACTGTTATTTAACACAGCTGGGACTCTTCATACTCGGTAGAAGGGAAATCGCGACCTCCGATATTAACAGGGAAGGACAGAGGTGCAGCAGCCGCGTCAACACTAAAGTAGACGTGACAAAGATGTTGAACACGCTAAAAGATGGGAAAGCCGAGGAAGGTCCCGCGAGCTCCAACCAAAACGGCAAAATACCTACAAGCAACCATGACACCAAAAGAGCGAATTGGCAAAAGCTTCATGGTAAGCTAAACCAATTAGAAGCGAAAACCAACCTGCCGTGGAGGAAGGATAAAACCGCGAGGATGAATAAAGAGGGCACCGTCAAAAAGCAGAGAGACCGAAGCGCTGCACTTGTCTGGAGATCGAAGGTCGTAAGAAAGTACCTGAAACAAAAAGGAACACATGAGTCAGATTCAGGAAGAGCTCAAATTAAGAACTGTAGAGTCACGAAAATTAAGCCAACACAAATATGGTCTACTGCGCAAACGCACACTAATAAATTGTTTAAAAATAAGGAACACAACATATGTTTTCAAATATATTGCATATATATTCAGAAAAGCATATAAAATAAGAAATAAAAACAATGTATTGGAACGTATGCAGATAGAACGTAAGATTTAGAATAAGATGTAAATGTAATAGTAGTAGTAAACCTAGATAAGGAACTGTAAATTAAAAATTGTAACCCACATGTAAAGTCATTTTCCCAAATTCAAGACAACAAATAAAGAAAAATTTAAATATTAGAAGATACTAGAACAGGATAGATTGATGGGACTCCCACCCATGGAATGATAGATGATGAGTAAAAGAAAGAACAGTATGAAGTATAAAAGTGCGAGAGGAATAAATGCGAGAACTGGAATGGAAGAGTATTAGGATAATATAGGCTCTAATCATGTTAGAGGGATAGTCGAGAAAAATTTTAAAAAAAAAAAAAAAAAAAAAACCTAACCTAACCTAACCTAACCTAACCTAACCTAACCTAACCTAACCTAACCTAACCTAACCTAACCTAACCTAACCTAACCTAACCTAACCTAACCTAACCTAACCTAACCTAACCTAACCTAACCTAACCTAACCTAACCTAACCTAACCTAACCTAACCTAACCTAACCTAACCTAACCTAACCTAACCTAACCTAACCTAACCTAACCTAACCTGAGCAAACCTAACCTGAGCAAACCTAACCTGAGCAAACCTAACCTGAGCAAACCTAACCTGAGCAAACCTAACCTGAGCAAACCTAACCTGAGCAAACCTAACCTGAGCAAACCTAACCTGAGCAAACCTAACCTGAGCAAACCTAACCTGAGCAAACCTAACCTGAGCAAACCTAACCTGAGCAAACCTAACCTGAGCAACTCTGTAGGGCGGCCAGAGTGAGTTGGGGATTGAATCCTGAAGTGGTCAAAATAATATACGTAGCAACAATTGAACCGATCATCCTGTACGCCGCCAGTGTATGGGCCCCGGCAGTGAAAAGATTGGGCATAACCAAACAACTGGGAGTGGTGCAGCGCGGCATAGCGCAGAAGATGTGCAGATCCTACAGGACGGTCTCCCTGCACTCGGCACTTCTGCTCGCTGGGATACTCCCCCTGGACCTCCGAGTTCGCGAGGTAGCCTCGCTATACGAGGCTAAGAAGGGGACACCCCAGTCAGTGCTGGCGGGCAGGGAGGTGGAACGGGTGACATCTGCATTACTATCCCCGCACCCCGCAAGCCGTGTAAACCTGGAGTTCGCAAGTCTTGTGGACCGTGAGCAGGTCGATGCCGGCGCCGGCTTGGAAGTTAAAATCTTTACAGACGGTAGCAAGATAGGAGGGCGCGTCGGTGCCGCACTATCCATATGGAGGGGCGACACCGAGGTGCGTGCTCTTAAGCTGGCGCTGCCGGACTACTGCACGGTCTACCAGGCGGAACTCCTGGCATTATGCCGGGCAACCGGAGAGATCCGGAAAAACCCAGCAACCAGTTTCGGGGTGTATAGCGACTCTATGGCGGCTCTCCAGACAGTGAAAAACCACAGTTGCCTTCACCCCCTGGCAGTGGAAGCCAGGGATAACCTAACATCCATATCCCACCAGAACAAGATGGTCAACTTGTTCTGGATAAAGGCTCACGCAGGTTTTGAGGGCAACGAAAGAGCGGATCAGCTGGCAAAGGAGGCTGCCATGAACAGCAAGAGGAAACCCGACTACGATCTATGTCCGGTGTCATTTGTCAGGCGACACGCCCGTATGACGACGCTTGACGAGTGGAACCGGAGGTATGTATCGGGTCAGACCGCCCCGATCACAAAAATATTCTTCCCGGACGCGGTGGAGGCGTACAGGATAATCCGAAAAATCAAGATCGACCCAATATTAACCCAAATTCTGACGGGGCACGGTGGATTCTCCGAATACCTGAACCGGTTCAAGTGCAAGGAGAGTCCATCGTGCGTCTGCGACCCAGAGGTCGACGAGACTGTCCCCCACCTTATCCTAAATTGCCCGGTGTACGCGATTGAGAGGTACAACCTTGAGAACCAATTAGACGTTAAACTTCAAAAAGAGACCATTTGCGAGATTATGATAGGAAGAGAAAGACAAAAATTTTTGGATTACTGTGTTGATGTCTGTAGCAAAGTTGTAAATAAAAATAAGACAAGATAAAACTATGTTTCAAATATATTGTCACATATATTAAATGTAAACATAGAAAGAATAAGACGAAAATGTAATAGCAATTAAGTAGCAATAAGACAAAACTAGATTAAAAATAGAATATAATAAAAATAGACTAAGCAATATGTGTAAAGAAATAAAACATAGAGCGCATTTATTTCACCCTGGTCAAGCATATAAATAAAGAAAAATAAAGCAAGAACAGAAAAATAGGCTAGCTCAATGGGACTCCCACCCATGGAATGAATGACGATGGATGCAAGAAAGAATAAGTATGTGCATAAAAGTGCGAGAAGAATAAATGAGAGAACTGGAATGAAAGAGTAGTGTAACAAGGTCTCCGATCATGTTGGAGGGATTAGTTATTATAAAAAAAAAAAAAAAAAAAAAAAAAAAAAAAAAAAAAAAAAAAAAAAAAAAAAAAAAAAAAAAAAAAACCTAACCTGAGCAAACCTAACCTGAGCAAACCTAACCTGAGCAAACCTAACCTGAGCAAACCTAACCTGAGCAAACCTAACCTGAGCAAACCTAACCTGAGCAAACCTAACCTGAGCAAACCTAACCTGAGCAAACCTAACCTGAGCAAACCTAACCTGAGCAAACCTAACCTGAGCAAACCTAACCTGAGCAAACCTAACCTGAGCAAACCTAACCTGAGCAAACCTAACCTGAGCAAACCTAACCTGAGCAAACCTGGTGGATGGATGGATGGATGGATATATCAATCACCATGATGATAATGATGCTGATGGTAAAGGTGGTGGTGGTGATGATGATGATGACGACGATGACAACGATGATGATGACGATAACGATGATGATGTCGATGATGACGATGATGACGATGATAACGATGATTATGATGATGATGACGATGAATCATCATCAGATGATGCTGATGACGATGATGATGAAGGTGGTGGTGGTGATGATGATGATGCTGATGACGATGATGATGATGACAATGACGGTGGTGATGACGATGAAGGTGGTGATGATGATGAAGGTGGTGGTGATGATGATGATGGTGGTGGTGATGATAATGATGGAGGTGGTGGTGTTAGTGGTGGTGGTAGTGGTGGGTGTGGTGGTGGTGGTGGTGATGATGATGACGACTCATGAAAATCATATAACATCATCATTACCATCGATGATGGAAATGATGATGCTGATGCTGATGATGACTTTGATGACCATAATGATGATGATGATGATGATAATGAAGGTGGTGGTGAATATGAACGTGCTGGTGGTGATGATGATGATGAAGGTAGTGGTGATGATGATGTTGAAGGTGGTGATGATGATGATGATGATGATGATGATGAAGGTGGTGGTGATGATGATGATGAAGGTGGTGGTGGTGATGATGATTATGATGAAGGTGGTGGTGGTGATGATGATGATGATGAAGGTGGTGGTGATGATGATGATGATGAAGGTGGTGATGATGATGACGATGACGATGATGATGATGACGGTGGTGATGACGATGAAGGTGGTGATGATGATGAAGCTGGTGATGATGATGAAGGTGGTGATGATGATGAAGGTGGTGGTGATGATAATGATGGAGGTGGTGGTGGTAGTGATGGGTGTGGTGGTGGTGGTGGTGGTGATGATGATGACGATTAATGAAAATCATATAACATCATCATTACCATCGATGATGGAAATGATGATGATGCTGATGCTGATGATGACTTTGATGACCATAATGATGATGATGATGATGATGATGATGATGATGATGATAATGAAGGTGGTGGTGAATATGAACGTGGTGGTGGTGATGATGATGATGAAGGTAGTGGTGATGATGATGTTGAAGGTGGTGGCGATGATGATGATGATGATGATGATGAAGGTGGTGGTGATGATGATGATGATGAAGGTGGTGATGATGATGACGATGGCGATGATGATGATGACGATGATGATGACGATGAATCATCGTCAGATGATGATGATGAAGGTGGTGGTGGTGAATATGAACGTGGTGGTGATGATGATAATGATGATGATAATAATGATGATGATGAAGATGATGATGAAGGTGGTGATGATGATGACGATGATGATGACGATGATGATGACGATGATGATGACGATGAAGGTGGTGGTGATGATGATGAAGAAGGTGGTGGTGATGATGATGATGATGAAGGTGGTGATGATGATGACGATGGCGATGATGATGATGACGATGATGATGACGATGAATCATCGTCGGATGATGATGATGAAGGTGGTGGTGAATATGAACGTGGTGGTGGTGATGATAATGATGATGATGAAGATGATGATGAAGGTGGTGATGATGATGACGATGATGATGACGATGATGATGACGATGAAGGTGATGGTGATGACGATGAAGGTGGTGATGATGACGATGATGATGATTATGTTGTTGTTGATGATGATGATGATGATGATGATGATTATGTTGATGATGATGATGATGATGATGATGATTATGTTGATGATGATGATGATGATGATGATGATGATGATGATGTCGATGAATTATCGTCAGATGATGATGATGATGAAGGTGGTGGTGAATATGAAGGTGGTGGTGGTGATGATGATGATGAAGGTGGTGGTGGTGATGATGATGATGATGATGATGACGATGATGATGATGACAATGACGATGATAATGATGAGGTTGGTGATGATGATGAAGGTGGTGGTGGTGATGATAATGATGGAGGTGGTGGTGGTGGTGGTGGTGGTGGCGGTGGTGGTGGTGGTGGTGGTGGTGATGATGATGACGATTCATGAAAATCGTCATCAGCATCATCATCATCATCGATATCATCATCATCATTATCGTCACCATCAGCATCAGCATCATCATCGTCATCATCATCATCACCACCACCACCTTCATCACCACCACCACCACCTTCATCACCACCACCACCACCTTCATCGTCATCACCACCACCTTCATCGTCATCACCACCACCTTCATCGTCATCACCACCACCTTCGTCGTCATCACCACCACCTTCATCGTCATCACCACCGTCATCATCATAATCATCGTCATCATCATCATTTCCATCATAGATGGTGATGATGATGTTATTAAGTTTTCATGAATCGTCATCATCATCATCACCACCACCACCACCACCACCTTCATCAACATCACCACCACCTTCATCATCATCATCACCGTCATCATCGTCACCACCGTCATCATTATCACCACCGTCATCATTATCATCGTCATCATCATCATCACCACCGTCATCATAAAGTGCGTCGGTGTCGGTTTTTGAAAATTAGTGGCGTCGATTACGGTTTTTGAAAATAGAGATCGTCGGTGTCGATTTTTGAAAATTAGTGGCGTCGTTATCAGTTTTTGAAAATAGAGGGCGTCGGTGTCGGTTTTTTAATATAAAGTGCGTCGGTATCGGTTTTTGAAAATAGAGGGCGTCAGTGTCGGTTTTTTAATATAATCCGCGTCGGTATCGGTTTTTATAAATTAGTGGCGTCTGTATCGGTTTTTGAAAACAGACGGCGTCTGTTTCAGTTTAAATAAATAAATTAGTGGCGTCAGTGTCGGTTTTTTAATATATACCGACACACTTAATATTAAAAAACCGACATTGACGCCGTCTATTTTCAAAAACCAATAACGACGCCACTAATTTTCAAAAGCCGACACCGACGCTCTTTATATTAAAAAAACCGACACTGACGCCCTCTTTTTTCAAAAACCGATATCGACGCCACTAATTTTCAAAAACCGAAACCGACGCCGTTTATATTAAAAAACCGACATTGACGCCACTAATTTTAAAAAACCGACACCGACGCCCTCTAATTTCAAAAACCGACATCGACGCAACTAATTTTCAAAAAACGTCACCGACGCCCTCTTTTTTCAAAAACCGACACCGACGCACTTTATAACAAAAAACCGACACCGACGCCCTCAATTTTCAAAAACCAATAACGACGCCCTCTATTTTCAAAAACCGACACCGACGCACTTTATATTAAAAAACCGACACTGACGCCCTCTATTTTCAAAAACCGATATCGACGCCACTAATTTTCAAAAACCGAAACCGACGCCGTTTATATTAAAAAACCGACATTGACGCCACTAATTTTAAAAAACCGACACCGACGCCCTCTATTTTCAAAAACCGACATCGACGCAACTAATTTTCAAAAACCGCCACCGACGCCCTCTATTGTCAAAAACCAACACGGTCGCCCTCTTTTTTCAAAAACCGACACCGACGCACTTTATAACAAAAAACCGACACCGACGCCCTCAATTTTCAAAAACCAATAACGACGCCCTCTATTTTCAAAAACCGACACCGACGCACTTTATATTAAAAAACCGACACTGACGCCCTCTATTTTCAAAAACCGACACTGACGCCACTAATTTTAAAAAACCGACACCGACGCACTTTATATTAAAAAACCGACACTGACGCCCTCTATTTTCAAAAACCGACACTGACGCCACTAATTTTAAAAAACAGACACCGACACCCTCTATTTTCAAAAACCGATAACGACGCCACTAATTTTCAAAATCCGACACCGACGCACTTTATATTAAAAAACCGACACTGACGCCACTAATTTTAAAAAACCGACACTGACGCCCTCTATTTTCAAAAACCAATACCGACGCCACTAATTTTCAAAAACCGACACCGACGCCGTTTATATTAAAAAACCAACATTGACGCCACTAATTTTAAAAAACCGACACCGACGCCCTCTAGTTTCAAAAACCGACACTGACGCACTTTATAACAAAAAACCGACACCGACGCCCTCAATTTTCAAAAACCGATAGCGACGCCCTCTCTTTTCAAAAACCGACACCGACGCACTTTATATTAAAAAACCGACACTGACGCCCTCTATTTTCAAAAACCGACACTGACGCACTTTATATTAAAAAACCAACACTGACGCCCTCTATTTTCAAAAACCGATAGCGACGCCCTCTCTTTTCAAAAACCGACACCGACGCCCTCTATTTCCAAAAATCGACATCGACGCAACTAATTTTCAAAAACCGCCTCCGACGCACTTTATAACAAAAAACCGACACCGACGCCCTCAGTTTTCAAAAACCGATAACGACGCCCTCTATTTTCAAAAACCAATAACGACGCCACTAATTTTCAAAAGCCGACACCGACGCCCTCTATTTTCAAAAACCGATATCGACGCCACTAATTTTCAAATACCGAAACCGACGCCGTTTATATTAAAAAACCGACATTGACGCCACTAATTTTAAAAAACCGACACCGACGCCCTCTATTTTCAAAAACCGAAACCGACGCCGTTTATATTAAAAAACCGACATTGACGCCACTAATTTTAAAAAACCGACACCAACTCCCTCTATTTTCAAAAATTGATAACGTCGCCACTAATTTTCAAAAACCGACACTGACGCCGTCTATTTTCAAAAACCGATAACAACGCCACTAATTTTAAAACACCGCCACCGACGCCCTCTATTTTCAAAAACCGACACTGACGCCACTAATTTTAAAAAACCGACACTGACGCCCTCTATTTTCAAAACCCGATAACGACGCCACTAATTTTCAAAAACCGACACCGACGCACTTTATATTAAAAAACCAACACTGACGTAACTAATTTTAAAAATCCGACACTGACGCCCTCTATTTTCAAAAACCGATACTGACGCCACTAATTTTCAAAATCCGACACCGACGCACTTTATATTGAAAAACCGACACTGACGCCACAAATTTTATAAAACCGACACTGATGCCGTCTATTTTCAAAAACCGACACTGACGCACTTTATAACAAAAAACCGACACCGACGCCCTCAATTTTCAAAAACCGATAGCGACGCCCTCTCTTTTCAAAAACCGACACCGACGCACTTTATATTAAAAAACCGACACTGACGCCCTCTATTTTCAAAAACCGACACTGACGCACTTTATATTAAAAAACCAACACTGACGCCCTCTATTTTCAAAAACCGACACTGACGCCACTAATTTTAAAAAACCGACACAGACGCCCTCTATTTTCAAAAACCGATAACGACGCCACTAATTTTCAAAAACCGACACCGACGCCCTCTATTTCCAAAAATCGACATCGACGCAACTAATTTTCAAAAACCGCCTCCGACGCACTTTATAACAAAAAACCGACACCGACGCCCTCAGTTTTCAAAAACCGATAACGACGCCCTCTATTTTCAAAAACCAATAACGACGCCACTAATTTTCAAAAGCCGACACCGACGCCCTCTATTTTCAAAAACCGATATCGACGCCACTAATTTTCAAATACCGAAACCGACGCCGTTTATATTAAAAAACCGACATTGACGCCACTAATTTTAAAAAACCGACACCGACGCCCTCTATTTTCAAAAACCGAAACCGACGCCGTTTATATTAAAAAACCGACATTGACGCCACTAATTTTAAAAAACCGACACCAACTCCCTCTATTTTCAAAAATTGATAACGTCGCCACTAATTTTCAAAAACCGACACTGACGCCGTCTATTTTCAAAAACCGATAACAACGCCACTAATTTTAAAACACCGCCACCGACGCCCTCTATTTTCAAAAACCGACACTGACGCCACTAATTTTAAAAAACCGACACTGACGCCCTCTATTTTCAAAACCCGATAACGACGCCACTAATTTTCAAAAACCGACACCGACGCACTTTATATTAAAAAACCAACACTGACGTAACTAATTTTAAAAATCCGACACTGACGCCCTCTATTTTCAAAAACCAATAACGACGTCACTAATTTTCAAAAACCGACACCGACGCTCTTTATATAAAAAAAACCGACACTGACGACGTCTTTTTTCAAAAACCGACAACGACGCCACTAATTTTCAAAAATCGATAACGACGCCTGTTCAATCGTAAAATTACTGTGTTCTATTTGTTGTCACGTCGCTCGATAGATGGCGTTGTACCGTCCGCTGAATGGCGATGTTAAGATTTTGCGCGAAATTACTTAGGCTCAGTGTATTTAATAAATGTTATACTCTCATGGAACAAGTGTTTTATTTAATTATCACTATTGTTTTAACGGTGTTTCACGAGTTAACATTGGTCCTGTCGAGTCGGACAGTGAAGTGAAGTGGTTGGCGAGTCTGTCGGCCGTACTTCTGAACTGGAGGCATAGAAACCAGGGTGGATCGCCCTGAAGTGCCATATAACAATCTCCACACAGTAGTGGGATTGGGAACGAGCGGAGCAGTGCCAGCGCTGGTTAAGCGCGGCGCCCCGGAGTTTGCAGCAAGCGGTGGCAGAGGGCGCCACCAGCCCCACATTCCAGTTGGGATATCGGATTGCAGTGCTATAAATCAGTGAAACGTGCTATGTGCAGTGATACCGGCATAATTATGCTACATAAGTAATTATTTTATCAGTGAATAAGTGCAGTGTACAGTGTACGGACAAAGAAGACAAACTGTAAGTAAACTTTATGTTGACTTTGAAGATATTTTCATCAATCGCCTTGGAATTTAGACTTTGAATATTTTCGTGTTTTTTTTAGCTTTCTACATAGGAAGCCTAGATCTTATTATTTCGTGTGCTATTATTAGAAAACATTGATATTTTGTGAGTTCATACGACTTGCAAAATTTCCGTAATTTGTGTGTTCAAATACGTGTGTTTGAGTAACTGTGTTCTTTCAAGAATATTGCATGAGTACCTAAATACTTAGACATTTTTACGTGGTCATTAATTTCAATATAATTCAACACTCGCATTTTTTTGGACCCGTAATACTTGCTGTTGATTATTCCTATTTGTTCGACTTATCACTACTATATAATGGAAGCCTTGATTAAATTACAATTGAGCAATAAAACCATCATACAAAAGGGTCGAGTTAATTTTAAAAAGTCCCCAAAGGAGCGGTTAACACAAGCATATGTTTCAACCAGACTAGAATCGTTAGAGACACAGTGGAAAGATTTTTATGGAACACATAAAAATATTATTGAAAAAGCAACAGATTCAGAAATGAACAGTAATATTTATTTTACTAATGAGTTGTATGATGAGACCGAAGAGATTTATTTCCTTTATAAATCTGAATTGAAAGAACACCTTGATTCAAAAACTGCACCTAGTAATGGTAAGTCTGTAAACGTCTCAAATGTTAGATTGCCTAAAATAACTCTTCCGACCTTCTCGGGTTTGTATACTGAATGGGATTCATTTAAGGATTTATTTTTGTCTCTGATACACAAAAATGAAGCCTTGGATGAAGTTCAAAAACTTCATTATTTAAAAGGCCATCTAACAGGAGAGGCAGAGCAACTATTGAGACACATACCAGTGACCACTTCGAACTATGTTGAGTCTTGGTCCATCCTTACTAAAAGGTATGATAACAAAAAATTCCTTGCTAACTGTACACTTAAAAGATTTATTAGTCAACCTGTTATCACTAAAGAATCAGCACCTAGTATCAAATCATTGTTAGACACTACGGTAGACTGTTTACATGGACTACAAACTTTAGGCATTGATGTGAAATCTTGGGACACCATTGTCATTTATTTAGTAAGTGAAAAATTAGACAGTGAATCTCGCAAATTGTGGGAGACGAGAATTAGCGCTTGTGATGACTTGCCTAAGTTTGAGGAATTCAAAACATTTATGGAATCCAGATTTAGATCACTTGAATACTTAGATCCTAAGGCAAATAAGACTACTAGTGCTCGTACTAATCATGCCAAATCATTTCATGTCGCAACGCAATCTTGTTTTCTTTGTTCTGGAGACCATAAACTATGTCATTGTAAACAGTTCGCTAGGAAAAATTGTGATGAACGTCGTGAGTACGCCCGAACCAGTAAGCTATGCTTTAATTGTCTAGGTAAAAATCACTCAGTTTATTCCTGCCGTCAACTCACTAAATGCCAACTTTGTAATAGAAAACACCACTCACTGTTACACCCTAAAACAATTGTTAGTTCTGCTGAACCTATTAACGGTTCAGCTGAGGAGAAGGTGGTGACTGCTACAACAGCCACTTCTTCTACCTCAAATGAGAGTATCAAAATAGCAGCTGATAAACCCGTTTGTTGTTTTGGGCAGCTGAATCACCACCATGGACTGTTGGCCACAGCCTTGGTCCATGCTAAATCAACAAGGACTGGTACTGGTGCAGTTGTAAGAGCCCTGTTGGATCAGGGCTCTCAAGTCTCGTTCATAACCGAGGCTGCAGTCCAGTTCCTTGGTTTACGTAAGGTACCCACTCATACCGGCATACATCGATTAGGTGACGACGAGGGAAGTTCAGTACCCTCTAGGTCAATGGTGACATTCAAATTGCAGTCTCGCCTAGATCCACATTTTAGTTTATATGTCGATGCTTTTGTGCTGAATAAACTCACCACACATCTACCCGAAAGAAAAATTAGTCAAGTTTATTCGCACATTTCAAACTTAAAACTAGCCGATCCATCTTTTCACACGCCGGGAAAAATTGATTTATTGTTAGGCACCCGGGTGGTTGGTGAAATTTTATTGGATGGTTTAGTGAAAGGTCCATCTGGAACTCCAATTGCACAGAAAACCAAATTAGGATGGATTTTGTCCGGTGAACTCCAACCATCATCTTTTTCTAGGCCGATAAGTTACCATACTGCGGTACAGTTAGATACCAATGACCTTCTGCGTATGTTTTGGGAGTTAGAGTCGGAGCCTTCAGTTCGTAGAGTAATCTTGACTGAAGAAGAACAGAAGTGCGAAAACTTCTACTCTAAGACAACCAAACGTGACGAGACCGGGCGATTCGTTGTAAGGTTACCCTTTAAGGTCAATCAACCCATCTGTATATCGGGAGGGTCCGAGGTCATTGCGGCTAGACGCTTTTACAATCTAGAAAAGAGATTATCACGGTCACCGGAACTTAAGACACGGTATAGTGCAGTCATTAACGAGTACGTTCAGCTGGGGCACGCCGAAGTGGTACCCGAGGTGGAATTAAGCAACAACGCGTTCTATCTGCCACATCACGCCGTGATACGTGATGATAAGAGTACCACGAAGATTAGGGTCGTCTTTGACGCTTCGTGTTCAGGCCATAATGGTATATCATTAAACAATGAACTAATGGTCGGCCCAACCCTACAACTTGATTTGCGTCAAATTATTATGCGGTGGCGTCGTCACCCCATAAGTTTAGTGGCTGATATAGTCAAAATGTATCGCCAAGTCAAGGTCGCAGACGAAGATGCTGATTATCAGCGCATTTTGTGGCGTGAAAACCCAACCTCTGAACTACAGCATCTTCGGTTATTGCGTGTCACCTTCGGTACTTCGTCTGCGCCATACCTAGCGGTTCGTTCCTTACAGCAGCTTGCGCGTGAAGAAGGAACTGATTTTCCTCTAGCAGCAACCCGAATCCTCACTGATTTCTATGTCGACGATCTGTTAACGGGTTGCCAATCAATTGCGGAAGGTGAAGAGATTTATCACCAGATGAACAAGTTATTAGAGCGTGGGGGCTTCCAACTTCAAAAGTGGTCTAGTAATAGCAATAAATTATTACACTCGTTAAACGTCGAAATACCTACAACTAATAATAGTCTTGAGCTTAAAACAGACACGTTAACAAAGATTTTAGGGTTAACTTACGATCGAAGGTTGGACGAGTTTAGATATACTGTACAACTTTCTCCCCCCGAAGGCCCCACAACTAAAAGAAAGGTGGTATCAGACATTGCTCGCTTATTCGATCCTCTCGGCTGGCTTGCGCCAGTAATAATAACAGCCAAGGTCTTTATTCAGCGCCTTTGGTTAGCAGGATGCGAATGGGATGACGAACTTACCGATAATCTGTTAAAAGAATGGCTCGATTACAGAAACACTCTTCACAATCTTCAAGATTTCCATCTGCCTCGGTGGATTCACACGAGTCAAGACGACGTCTTGCTGGAGCTTCACGGGTTCTGTGATGCTTCTAGCATTGCGTACGCAGCCGTTGTCTACACGCGGTGTATTGATGTCAATGGTCAAATTCATGTCAGTTTAATCACGTCTAAGACAAAGGTAGCTCCTGTCAAACAGGTATCCATACCTCGTTTGGAGTTGTGTGGCGCTACGCTGCTGTCAAAACTTCTCCATGAAGTCTCGGACACCTTAGACATCTGTAAAAATAATGTTCATGCTTGGACTGACTCAACAGTGGTTCTCGCGTGGTTGAGCAGCCACCCCAGTCGCTGGAAGACGTTTGTCGGAAATAGAGTGTCTGAAATACTTACCTGCATAGAGAATAGTCAGTGGTCGCACGTCCAGTCCAAGGACAACCCCGCAGACTGCGCGTCACGAGGTGTGGCCCCCGCCGAGTGCTCGAACTTAAGGTTGTGGGTTGAAGGACCCAGCTGGCTGAAAAATAAAAATATAAATTATAACAAGGAAATTAAGGAAACTAACCTAGAGGAGAAAAAACCAATAGTTAAATGTAACATAGCAGTAGAAGAAATAATAGAAAATTCCATAATATCTAAATATTCAACTCTAAGAAAACTTACCAGGGTAATCGCTTACTGTAAAAGATTTTTAAAATTTAAAAATAAAAATGATAATATGAAATTTGATAAATGTCTAACACACTCTGAAATTCAAGGGGCATTAGTAACCGTTATTAAACTATGTCAAAAGGAACATTTTGAGTTTGAGATAGATAGCTTAAGGTTAAACGAAAAAATAAATAAAAAAGTGGTACTTACCTCTCTCAATCCCTACCTCGATGAGGAACAAGTTTTGAGAGTTGGTGGAAGGTTGCATAAGGCTAACCTTCACGAAGACACGAAGCATCCGGTGATCCTTCCTCGTAACTCACATTTAACACATCTTTTGATAGCTGATGCTCATGAGCGCACTTTGCATGGAGGACCTCAATTGGTCCTTAATTATTTGAGATCCAAATATTGGATTATAAACGCAAAGAGTGTTGTTAGGCAATATGTGCGCAAGTGTGTGATTTGCATTCGTCACTCGGCTAGGCCTGTGCCTCCATTAATGGGGTCACTGCCCTCTGCTAGGGTCAATGCTAGCCGACCTTTCAGCAGAAGTGGTGTGGACTACGCAGGTCCCATAAGCATAAGGCCTACGAAGGGTCGCGGTTATCACTCCACTAAAGGCTACATATGTTTATTTGTGTGCATGGCCACTCGGGCCATCCATTTAGAAGTCGTGAGCGATATGACGTCACAATCCTTTTTGTCCGCCTTCAAACGTTTTACAGCTCGTAGAGGTCACTGTGGTGAAATGTGGAGTGATAACGGCACCACCTTCGTGGGTGCTAACAAGGAGTTGAAGGCGTTGTTCAACCACGAAAGGTCCGGTGTAGCATCTGAGATTGCCGATTGGTTGGCCACCAACGGAACAGACTGGCGCTTCATTCCACCTCATTCTCCAAACTTTGGAGGACTTTGGGAGGCTGGAGTGAAGTCGACCAAACACCATCTCAAAAGAGTGATTGGTAACAGTACACTCACGTTTGAAGAGATGATGACCACACTGGCCCAAATAGAAGCCTGTCTCAATTCCAGGCCCATGTCAATGATTAGTTCTAATCCAGAAGATCCATGTCCATTAACGCCAGGTCATTTTTTAATAGGCGAGCCTTTGCTGCTCGTACCAGAGGTTAATTTTGAAAATTCTAACATTAGTACATTGAGGAGATGGCAGTTAACTCAACGCATGGTCCAGGACTTCTGGCGTAAATGGTCTCGTGAGTATCTTGTTCAGTTTCACCAGAGGAACAAATGGGCGCATCAAACTGTAGAACCTAAAGTGGGTGACGTGGTGTTAGTCATGGAAGACGATTTGCCTCCCGCTCGCTGGCTCTATGGTGTTATAGTGGAAAAGCATACTGGCTCGGACAAGGTCACGAGAGTGGTGTCTTTACGTTGCAAGGGTTCTATTATAAAGAGACCTGTGTCAAAATTAATTGTGCTGCCTGTCACTAATTGAACAATGTAATCTACATAGTATTTAAGTACATAACTATGTTATGTTTCTCATATTATTGTATACATAATAGGTACCTACATATCTTTGAGCAAGGTAAAATTGTCAATGTTAAAATAGTATTTTAAGTTTATTGAAGAGTTTGTGTGAGGCATTGTGCACCAAGGTTTTATTCATGTTATTTCTTATTTTGTTGATATTTACAGTCCACATTCGAATAAATATTCTTGTGAAATAGCACGCCTATTCAGATGCCTAGTCTAGTATACCTAATGTAACTTTAACTAGTAAATTTTAAAATAGTTTGTCTGATATGTACTCATATGTTTCACGGTGGGCGGTATACTTAGGTGTATTCGTTGTATTTGTGTCTGGACATTCTGTCCATGGTGGGCGGGATGTTCAATCGTAAAATTACTGTGTTCTATTTGTTGTCACGTCGCTCGATAGATGGCGTTGTACCGTCCGCTGAATGGCGATGTTAAGATTTTGCGCGAAATTACTTAGGCTCAGTGTATTTAATAAATGTTATACTCTCATGGAACAAGTGTTTTATTTAATTATCACTATTGTTTTAACGGTGTTTCACGAGTTAACAACGCCACTAATTTTAAAAAACCGACACCGACTCCCTCTATTTTCAAAAACTGATAACGACGCCACTAATTTTCAAAAACCGACACTGACGCCGTCTATTTTCAAAAACCGAAACCGACGCCGTTTATATTAAAAAACCGACATTGACGCCACTAATTTTAAAAAACCGACACCAACTCCCTCTATTTTCAAAAATTGATAACGTCGCCACTAATTTTCAAAAACCGACACTGACGCCGTCTATTTTCAAAAACCGATAACAACGCCACTAATTTTAAAACACCGCCACCGACGCCCTCTATTTTCAAAAACCGACACTGACGCCACTAATTTTAAAAAACCGACACTGACGCCCTCTATTTTCAAAACCCGATAACGACGCCACTAATTTTCAAAAACCGACACCGACGCACTTTATATTAAAAAACCAACACTGACGTAACTAATTTTAAAAATCCGACACTGACGCCCTCTATTTTCAAAAACCAATAACGACGTCACTAATTTTCAAAAACCGACACCGACGCTCTTTATATAAAAAAAACCGACACTGACGACGTCTTTTTTCAAAAACCGACAACGACGCCACTAATTTTCAAAAATCGATAACGACGCCACTAATTTTAAAAAACCGACACAGACGCCCTCTATTTTCAAAAACCGATAACGACGCCACTAATTTTCAAAAACCGACACCGACGCCCTCTATTTCCAAAAATCGACATCGACGCAACTAATTTTCAAAAACCGCCTCCGACGCACTTTATAACAAAAAACCGACACCGACGCCCTCAGTTTTCAAAAACCGATAACGACGCCCTCTATTTTCAAAAACCAATAACGACGCCACTAATTTTCAAAAGCCGACACCGACGCCCTCTATTTTCAAAAACCGATATCGACGCCACTAATTTTCAAATACCGAAACCGACGCCGTTTATATTAAAAAACCGACATTGACGCCACTAATTTTAAAAAACCGACACCGACGCCCTCTATTTTCAAAAACCGAAACCGACGCCGTTTATATTAAAAAACCGACATTGACGCCACTAATTTTAAAAAACCGACACCAACTCCCTCTATTTTCAAAAATTGATAACGTCGCCACTAATTTTCAAAAACCGACACTGACGCCGTCTATTTTCAAAAACCGATAACAACGCCACTAATTTTAAAACACCGCCACCGACGCCCTCTATTTTCAAAAACCGACACTGACGCCACTAATTTTAAAAAACCGACACTGACGCCCTCTATTTTCAAAACCCGATAACGACGCCACTAATTTTCAAAAACCGACACCGACGCACTTTATATTAAAAAACCAACACTGACGTAACTAATTTTAAAAATCCGACACTGACGCCCTCTATTTTCAAAAACCAATAACGACGTCACTAATTTTCAAAAACCGACACCGACGCTCTTTATATAAAAAAAACCGACACTGACGACGTCTTTTTTCAAAAACCGACAACGACGCCACTAATTTTCAAAAATCGATAACGACGCCACTAATTTTAAAAAACCGACACCGACTCCCTCTATTTTCAAAAACTGATAACGACGCCACTAATTTTCAAAAACCGACACTGACGCCGTCTATTTTCAAAAACCGACACCGACGCACTTTATATTAAAAAACCGACATTGACGTAACTAATTTTAAAAATCCGACACTGACGCCCTCTATTTTCAAAAACCAATAACGACGTCACTAATTTTCAAAAACCGACACCGACGCTCTTTATATAAAAAAAACCGACACTGACGACGTCTTTTTTCAAAAACCGACAACGACGCCACTAATTTTCAAAAATCGATAACGACGCCACTAATTTTAAAAAACCGACACCGACTCCCTCTATTTTCAAAAACTGATAACGACGCCACTAATTTTCAAAAACCGACACTGACGCCGTCTATTTTCGAAAACCGACACCGACGCCCTCTATTTTCTAAAACCGACACTGACGCACTTTATAACAAAAAACCGACACCAACGCCCTCAATTTTCAAAAACCGATAACGACGCCCTCTTTTTTCAAAAACCGATACCGACGCACTTTATATTAAAAAACCGACACAGACGCCCTCTATTTTCAAAAACCGACACCGACGCCCTCTATTTTCAAAAACCGGCATCGACGCAACTAATTTTCAAAAACCGCCACCGGCGCACTTTATAACAAAAAACCGACACTGACGCCCTCTATTTTCAAAAACCAATAACGACGCCACTAATTTTCAAAAACCGAAACCGACGCCGTTTATATTAAAAAACTGACATTGACGCCACTAATTTTCAAAAACCGACACCGACGCCCTCTATTTTCAAAAACCGACATCGACGCAACTAATTTTCAAAAACCGCCACCGACGCCCTCTATTTTCAAAAACCAACACCGACGCCCTCTTTTTTCAAAAACCGACACCGACGCACTTTATAACAAAAAACCGACACCGACGCCCTCAATTTTCAAAAACCGATAACGACGCCCTCTATTTTCAAAAACCGACACCGACGCACTTTATATTAAAAAACCGACACTGACGCCACTAATTTTAAAAAACCGACACCGACTCCCTATATTTTCAAAAACCGACACTGACGCACTTTATAACAAAAAACCGACACCGACGCCCTCTATTTTCAAAAACCGAAACCGACGCCGTTTATATTAAAAAACCGACACTGACGCCCTCTATTTTCAAAAACCGATACCGACGCACTTTATATTAAAAAACCGACACACGCCCTCTATTTTCAAAAACCGATAACGACGCCACTAATTTTAAAAAACCGACACCGACCCACTTTATATTAAAAAACCGACACTGACGCCACTAATTTTAAAAAACCGACACTGATGCCCTCTATTTTCAAAAACCGACAACGACGCCACTAATTTTCAAAAACCGACACCGACGCCCTCTATTTTCAAAAACCGACACTGACGCACTTTATAACAAAAAACCGACACCGACGCCCTCTATTTTCAAAAACCGAAACCGACGCCGTTTATATTAAAAAACCGACACTGACGCACTTTATAACAAAAAACCGACACCGACGGCCTCTATTTTCAAAAACCGATAACGATGCCACTAATTTTCGAAAACCGAAACCGACGCCGTTTATATTAAAAAACCGACATTGACGCCACTAATTTTAAAATAACGACACCGACTCCCTCTATTTTGCAAAAACCGGTAACGACGCCACTAATTTTCAAAAACCGACACCGACGCACTTTATATTAAAAAACCGACACTGACGCCCTCTATTTTCAAAAACCGACACTGACGCCACTAATTTTAAAAAACCGACACCGACCCACTTTATATTAAAAAACCGACACTGACGCCACTAATTTTAAAAAACCGACACTGATGCCCTCTATTTTCAAAAACCGACAACGACGCCACTAATTTTCAAAAACCGACACCGACTCCCTCTATTTTCAAAAACTGATGACGACGCCACTAATTTTCAAAAACCGACACTGACGCCGTCTAGTTTCAAAAACCGATAACAACGCCACTAATTTTAAAACACCGCCACCGACGCCCTCTATTGTCAAAAACCGACACCGACGCACTTTATAACAAAAAACCGACACCGACGCCCTCTATTTTCAAAAACTGATAACGATGCCACTAATTTTCGGAAACCGAAACCGACGCCGTTTATATTAAAAAACCGACATTGACGCCACTAATTTTAAAAAAACGACACCGACTCCCTCTATTTTGCAAAAACCGATAACGACGCCACTAATTTTCAAAAACCGACACCGACGCTCTTTTTATTAAAAAAACCGACACTAACGCCCTCTATTTTCAAAAACCGATAACGACGCCGTCTATTTTCAAAAACCGATAACAACGCCACTAATTTTAAAAACCGCCACCGACGCCCTCTATTTTCAAAAACCGACACCGACGCACTTTATAACAAAAAACCTACACCGACGCCCTCAATTTTCAAAAACCGACACCGACGCTCTCTATTTTCAAAAACCGACACTGACGCACTTTATAACAAAAAACCGACACCGACGCCCTCAATTTTCAAAAACCGATAATGACGCCCTCTATTTTCAAAAACCGACACCGACGCACTTTATATTAAAAAACCGACACTGACGCCCTCTATTTTCAAAAACCGATACCGACGCACTTTATATTAAAAAACCGACACTGACGCCCTCTATTTTCAAAAACCGATAACGACGCCACTAATTTTCAAACACCGACACCGACGCCCTCTATTTTCAAAAACCGACATCGACGCAACTCATTTTCAAAAACCGCCACCGACGCCCTCTATTTTCAAAAACCGACACTGACGCCACTAATTTTAAAAAACCGACACCGACCCACTTTATATTAAAAAACCGACACTGACGCCACTAATTTTAAAAAACCGACACTGATGCCCTCTATTTTCAAAAACCGACAACGACGCCACTAATTTTCAAAAACCGACACTGACGCCGTCTATTTTCAAAAACCGATAACAACGCCACTAATTTTAAAAACCGCCACCGACGCCCTCTATTTTCAAAAACCGACACCGACGCCCTCTATTTTCAAAAACCGACACCGACGCACTTTATAACAAAAAACCGACACCGACGCCCTCAATTTTCAAAAACCGGCATCGACGCAACTAATTTTCAAAAACCTCCACCGACGCACTTTATAACAAAAAACCGACACTGACGCCCTCTATTTTCAAAAACCAATAACGACGCCACTAATTTTCAAAAACCGAAACCGACACCGTTTATATTAAAAAACCGACATTGACGCCACTAATTTTAAAAAACCGACACCGACTCCCTCTATTTTCAAAAACAGATGACGACGCCACTAATTTTCAAAAACCGTCACTGATGCCGTCTATTTTCAAAAACCGATAACAACGCCACTAATTTTAAAACACCGCCACTGACGCCCTCTATTTTCAAAAACCGACACCGACGCCCTCTATTGTCAAAAACCGACACCGACGCACTTTATAACAAAAAACCGCCACCGACGCCCTCTATTTTCAAAAACCGACACCGACGCCCTCTATTTTCAAAAACCGACACCGGCGCCACTAATTTTCAAAAACCGAAACCGACACCGTTTATATTAAAAAACCGACATTGACGCCACTAATTTTAAAAAACCGACACCGACTCCCTCTATTTTCAAAAACTGATGACGACGCCACTAATTTTCAAAAACCGACACTGACGCCGTCTATTTTCAAAAACCGATAACAACGCCAATAATTTTAAAACACCGCCACCGACGCCCTCTATTTTCAAAAACCGACACCGACGCCCTCTATTGTCAAAAACCGACACCGACGCACTTTATAACAAAAAACCGACACCGACGCCCTCTATTTTCAAAAACCGATAACGATGCCACTAATTTTCAAAAACCGTAACCGAAACCGTTTATATTATAAAAAAACGACACTGACGCCCTCTATTTTCAAAAACCGATAACGACGCCACTAATTTTCAAAAACCGAAACCGACGCCGTTTATATTAAAAAACTGACACTGACGCCACTAATTTTAAAAAACCGACACCGACTCCCTCTATTTTCAAAATCCAATAACGACGCCGCTAATTTTCAAAAACAACACCGACGCCCTCTATTTTCAAAAACCGACACCGACGCACTTTATAACAAAACACCGACACCGACGCCCTCAATTTTCAAAAACCGATAACGACGCCCTCTATTTTCATAAACCGACACCGACGCACTTAATATTAAAAAACCGATGATGATCGATCGATAGATGGATCGATGGATCGATGGATCGATGGATCGATGGATCGATGGATCGATGGATCGATGGATCGATGGATCGATGGATCGATGGATCGATGGATGGATGGATGGATGGATGGATGTCAACGCCGGCTATCACTAAATATCAGCGCTGTGGCACCCTGTCACAGCAATATGCTCAGTGACGGCCGTTTTTGCGCGGATGTGGCGCATTTTTTCAGATGTTTTTCTTATTATTTTTTATTGCTTTTTTT
Organism: Shargacucullia verbasci; assembly: GCA_947562105.1. NCBI lineage: Eukaryota > Metazoa > Arthropoda > Insecta > Lepidoptera > Noctuidae > Shargacucullia > Shargacucullia verbasci. Next base: position 14,615,531 of record OX387291.1, on the reverse strand, counting down.
ATACGTCACATCATGGCGGAAATAAACAAATTTTCTTTCTTTTCTTTCTTTCCATCATCATCATCGTCATCAGCATCATTGTCATCATCATCATCACCACCACCATCATCCTCATCATCATCATCGTCATCGTCATCATCGTCATCGTCATCATCGCCACCACCGTCATCATCATCGTCATCATAACCACCACCACCATCATCATCATCATCATCGTCATCATCGCCACCACCGTCATCATCATCATCGTCATCATCACCACCACCACCACCATCATCATCATCATCATCGTCGTCGTCATCATCATCATCACCTCCACCACCATCATCATCATCATCATCATCGTCGTCATCATCATCATCGTCATCATCACCACCACCACCATCATTATCATCATCATCATCATCATCATCGTCGACGTCATCATCATCATCGTCGTCGTCATCATCATCACCTCCACCACCATCATCGTCATCATCATCATCATCATCGTCGTCATCATCATCGTCGTCATCATCATCGTCATCATCACCACCACCACCACCACCGTCATCATCATCATCGTCATCATCACCTCCACCACCATCATCGTCATCATCATCATCATCGCCGTCATCATCATCGTCATCATCATCATCATCGTCGTCATCATCGTCATCATCACCATCATCATCATTGTCATCATCATCACCACCACCACCTTCATCATCATGATCATTATCATCATCATCATCATTATTATCATCATCATCACCGTCATCATTATCATCATCATCGTTATCAATATCACCATTATCATCATCACCACCACCACCTTCATCATCATGATCATCATCATCATCATCACCGTCATCATTATCATCATCATCGTTATCGATATCACCATTATCATCATCACCACCACCACCACCTTCATCATCATGATCATTATCATTATCATCATCATCATCATCATCATCGTCGTCGTCATCATCATCATCACCTCCACCACCATCATCGTCATCATCATCATCGTCGTCGTCATCATCATCATCGTCATCATCGTCGTCATCATCATCACCACCACCGTCATCACCACCACCGTCATCATCATCGTCGTCATCATCATCGTCATCATCATCACCACCACCACCACCACCACCACCACCACCATCATCATCATCGTCATCATCACCTCCACCACCATCATCGTCATCATCATCATCATCATCGTCGTCATCATCGTCATCATCATCATCATTATTATCATCATCATCACCGTCATCATTATCATCATCATCGTTATCAATATCACCATTATCATCATCACTACCACCACCTTCATCATCATGATCATTATCATCATCATCATCATCATCACCACCACCACCATCACCATCACCATTACATCACCATCACCATCTCCATCTCCATCTGATGATGTTGATGATGATTGATGCGATTTTTTAATAATGAAGCTTTTGCACTTTATCAATAGTTGTATTTTTATGGATGGCAGATACAAACAAATCTCTAAAGGTTGGCCTATTGGTAGGATGATTAAGAAGATGATATTTGAGAGGTTGATATTTGAGATTTGAGATTTGGGAATTTGAGAGGTTGATATTTGAGAGTTTGAGAATTTGAGAGATGGAAATTTGAGATTTGAGAATTGGGAATTTGAGAGATGGAAATTTGAGATTTGAGAATTGGGAATTTGAGGTTGATATTTGAGATTTAAGAATTTATTATTTGAGAAATTGTGATTTGTGGGTTGAGAATCTGAAAGACGGACATGATTGATTCATGATTTTGAAAAATTTGAGTAGTTGATATGTTGATATTTGAGTTTGAGATTTGAGAAGTTGAAATTTGAGAGATTTGAGAATTTTGAGTGATTTGAGGAATTGTGATTTAAGGGTTGAGAATTTGTGATTTGAGAATATGAGTGATTTGAGAATTTGAAAATTGAGATGTTGATATTTGAATTTGAGATTTGAGATTTGAGAAGTTGAAAGATTTGAGAATTTTGAGGTAATTGAGGAATTGAGATTTGAGAGATTTGAGTGATTTGAGGAACTATTTGAGAATTTTGAGTGATTTGAGAATTTGAGATTTGAGTTTGTGATTTGAGAAATTGAGATTTGAGAGGTTGATATTTGAGTGTTTAAGATTTGAGAATTACAGCTGAGAAATTTGAGTGATTTGAGGAATAGATATTTGAGAATTTTGAGTGATTTGAGAATTTGAGTGATTTGAGATTTGAGATGTTGAAATTTGAGAGATTTGGGTGATTTCAGGAATAGATATTTGAGAATTTTGAGTGACTTGAGAATTTGAGTGATTTGAGAATTTGAGATTTGAGATGTTGAAATTTGAGTGATTTGAGTAAAAGATATTTGAGAATTTTGAGTGATTTGAGATTTGAGTTTGTGATTTGAGAAATTGAGATTTGGGAGGTTGATATTTGAGAATTTGAGATTTGAGAGGTTCATATTAGAGAGTTTAATATTTGAGAATTAGAGCTGAGAATTTGAGATTTGAGAATTTGAGATGTTGAAATTTGAGAGATTTGAGTGATAGATATTTGAGAACTATGAGTGATTTGAGAATTTGAGATTTGATTTGTGATTGTGAAATTGTGATTTTGAAAAATATGAGAAGTTGAGATGTTGATGTTTGAGTTTGAGATTTGAGAATTTGAGAAGTTGAAATTTGAGAGATTTGAGAATTTTGAGTGATTTGAGGAATTGAGATTTGAGAATTTGAGATGTTGAAATTTGAGAGATTTGAGTGATTTGAGGAAAAGATATTTGGGAATTTTGGCACAAAGCGCTTCTTTCAAAACTCTCCTCTTATGGGCTTCCCGAGAAACTATGCGAATGGGTCACCAGCTTTCTTGCAGACAGAAGCATAAAGGTCGTAGTCGACGGTGAATGCTCTGACTCCATGTTTGTAAATGCTGGTATCCCTCAAGGCTGTGTGCTATAGCCTACTCTGTCCCTCCTCCATATCAGTGACATGTTGCAAATCAGCGGCACTCATTGTTATGCGGATGACAGCACAGGCGATGCTTTCTATACCGGCCGCGCTAACATTTCTCGGGAAAACGTCATCGAGAGCCGAAACAAACTTGTGCCTGAAATTGAGACCTCTTTGGAGAAAGTCTCAGATTGGGGTAGACTTAACTTGGTCCAATTTAACCCCACAAAGACACAAGTTTGAGTATTCACCGCAAAAAAACTACCGTTGGTCGTATCTCCTCGTTTTGAAAGCACCCCCTTAACCACGTCAGCCAATATTGGAATACTTGGTGTCGACATATCGAACGAAGTCCAGTTCCGCGGCCATTTAGAGGGTAAGGCTAAGTTAGCCACGAAGAAGCTTGGCGTGCTCAATAGATCGAGACGGTATTTCACTCCGACTCACCGCCTACAACTTTACAAGGCGCAGGTCCGACCCCATATGGAATACTGTTCTCATCTCTGGGCAGGGGCACCCCAGTACCAGCTTCTCCCTCTGGACCGCATCCAACGGAGAGCGATTCGAATCGTCGACAGTCAAGATATTTCAAACAGGCTTGACCCCTTGGCGCTGCGTAGAGATCTGGCCTCTCTATGCATCTTTTATCGTCTATACTATGGGGAGTGCTCCGAGGAATTGTTCGGACTGATTCCTGCCGCCTCTTTCCGCCATCGTTCTACGCGACAGCAGTTCCATCACCATCATTTAGATGGTTGGCAGTCCACAACTGTGCGTTTCTCTAGAAACTTTCTGCCTCGCACAACAAAACTGTGGAATGAACTGTCACCTGCGGTATTTCCGGACCAATACGACCTTCAAACCTTCAAGAAAAGAGCGTACTCTTTCTTAAAAGGCCGGCAACGCACTTGTGACTCCTCCGGTGTTGCGGGTGTCCATGGGCGACGTTAATCGCTTACCATCAGGCGATCCGTCTGTTCGTTTGCCGCATATGACATTAAAAAAAAAAAAAAAAAAAATTTGAGTGGTTTGAGAGTTTGTGATTTGAGAATATGAGATATTGTGAATTTGAGATTTAAGAATTTATGATTTGAGAAATTGTGATTTGAGGGTTGAGAATTTGAGTGATTTGAGAATTTAAAATTTGAGAATTTGTTATTTGAGAATTTGTGATTTGAGAATTAGAGACTTGAGAATTTGTGGTTTGAGAATTTGAGTGATTAGAGAATTTGAGTGATTTGAGATGTTGAAATTTGAGAGATTTGAGTGATTTGAGAAATTGAGATTTGAGAAGTTGCTATTTGAGAGTTTGAGATTTGAGAATTAGAGACTTGAGAATTTGAGATTTGAGAATTTATGATTTGAGAATAGAATAGAATAGAATAGAAACATTTATTCGTATAAATAGTGTATACATACATACACACGCAGGTGCACGTATGTACGATGATGAAAAAAAAAAACAAACAAATAATTGTATGTACTTAAAGACATGTTTGCCACTTGTCATGGCATGCGAATATTTTATCAATTATTAAGTATTACATTATAAAATAAAATTAGATGTATGATAACACAAAATTACTTGAAATTAAATGATTTTGTCATCGAGAAATTCCTTAACATCATAGTAGACTCTGCACTAGAAACAATTTAAGCCGTTTCAAGTCTTCGATACTTAGTTCTTTCCAGGCTTTAGGCAATTTAATAGGCAAAAAAAAAATGCGGAGAGGATTGCACTTAACAAACATAACAACTTCAAGAATGTATAGAGATGGCAACGTAAGGATCTTAAACTGTTCGAAGTACGGCTTGCAGCTATCGGTTACCTTTAATTTAAACATAGATCTCAGGCATCTTTTTTGAGCTCTAAAAATGGTCTGCGTGGCATTGCCCCAGAATATCAAACCATACCTAAGGATAGATTCAGCTATTCCATAGTATTGAGAAATTGTGATTTGATGGTTGAGATTTGAGAGACGGAAAATTTGAGATTTGAGTTTTTTTTTATTTAATATTTGAGAAGATGAGATTTGAGAATTTCTGATTTGAGAATTTGTGATTTGAGAAATTGAGATTTGAGAAGTTGCTATTTGAGAATTTGAGATTTGAGAATTCGAGACTTGAGAATTTGAGAATTTGTGATTTGAAAATTTGTGATTTGAGAATATGAGTGATTTGAGAATTTGAGATTTGAGATGTTGAAATTTGAGAGATTTGAGTGATTTGAGGAATAGATATTTGAGAATTTTGAGTGATTTAAGAATTCGAGATTTGAGTTTGTGATTTGAGAAATTGAGATATGAGAGGTTGATATTTGAGAATTTGAGATTTGGTAGGTTGATATTTGAGAATTAGAGCTGAGAATTTGAGATTTGAGAATATGCGATTTGAGAATTTGAGATTTGAGATGTTGACATTTGAGAGATTTGAGTGATAGATATTTGAGAATTTTGAGTGATTTGAGAATTTGATTTGTGATTTTGATATTGTGATTTTGAAAAATTTGAGAAGTTGAGATGTTGATATTTGAGATGTTGAAATTTGAGAGATTAGAGTGATTTGAAGAATAGATATTTGAGATTTGAGTGATTTGAGGAAAAGATATTTGGGAATTTTGAGTGATTTGAGGAAAAGATATTTGGGAATTTTGAGTGATTTGAGAGTTTGTGATTTGAGAATATGAGATATTGTGAATTTGAGATTTGAGAATTTGAGATTTAAGAATTTATGATTTGAGAAATTGTGATTTGAGGGTGAGAATTTGAGTGATTTGAGAATTTGAGATTTGAGAATTTGTGATTTGAGAATTAGAGACTTGAGAATTTGAGTGATTTGAGAAATTGAGAATTGAGAAGTTGCTATTTGAGAGTTTGAGATTTGAGAATTAGAGACTTGAGAATTTGAGATTTGAGAATTAGAGACTTGAGAATTTGAGATTTGAGAATTAGAGACTTGAGAATTTGAGATTTGAGAATTTATAATTTGAGAGATTGTGATTTGATGGTTGAGATTTGAGAGACGGAGAATTTGAGATTTGAATTTTTTTGATTTGATATTTGAGAAGATGAGATTTGAGAATTTCTGATTGGAGAGTTTGTGATTTGAGAATTTGTGATTTGAGAAATTGAGATTTGAGAAGTTGCTATTTGAGTTTGAGAATTTGAGATTTGAGAGTTTGTGATTTGAGAATTTGTGATTTGAGAAATTGATAGAGAGTTTGAGATTTGAGAATTTGAGATTTGAGAATTTATAATTTGAGAGATTGTGATTTGATGGTTGAGATTTGAGAGACGGAGAATTTGAGATTTGAATTTTTTTGATTTGATATTTGAGAAGTAGAGATTTGAGAATTTCTGATTGGAGAGTTTGTGATTTGAGAATTTGTGATTTGAGAAATTGAGATTTGAGAAGTTGCTATTTGAGTTTGAGAATTTGAGATTTGAGAGTTTGTGATTTGAGAATTTGTGATTTGAGAAATTGATAGAGAGTTTGAGATTTGAGAATTAGAAACTTGAGAATTTGAGATTTGAGAATTTGAGTGATTTGAGTTATAGATATTTGAGAATTTTGAGTGATTTGAGAGTTTGTGATTTGAGAATTAGAGACTTGAGAATTTGTGATTTGAGAATTTGAGTATTGAGAATTTGAGATTTGAGATGTTGAAATTTGAGAGATAAATATGATTTGAGGAATAGATATTTGAAAATTTTGAGTGATTTGAGAATTAGAGATTTGAGTTTGTGATTTGAGAAATTGAGATTTGAGAGGTTGATATTTGAGAATTTGAGATTTGAGAGGTTTATATTTGAGAGTTTGTGATTTGAGAATTAGAGACTTGAGAAATTGAGATTTGAGAATTTGTGATTTGAGAACTTGAGATGTTGAAATTTGAGAGATTTGAGTGATTTGAGGAATAGATATTTGAGAATTTTGAGTGATTTGAGTATTTGAGATGTTGAAATTTGAGAGATTTGAGTGATTTGAGGAGTAGATATTTGAGAATTTTGAGAGATTTGAGAGTTTGTGATTTGAGAATTTCAGATTTGAGAATTTGTGATTCGAGAATTGAGAAGTTGAAATTTGAGAGGTTGATATTTGAGTTTGAGATTTGAGAGTTTGTGATTTGAGAAGTTGAGATTTGAGAGGTTGAGAATTTGAGATTTGAGAATTTTAGATTTGATAATTGAGAAGTTGAGAATGTATTTTAGAAACAAAGCAATAAAAATCGACTTAGTACTTTGTGTTGATAAAACTATATAAATTATAAATTACAAAAAATTCAATAGCATGTTTCACTAATATAAATCGATATCGACTGATTTGGCTTCAAAACTTCTAAAATGCATTATACCATTCCATAAACATATTATACATGTAACAATAAATATTACTGTTCGATTAATTTGTCTCGATGAATCTACTCAAATGATATACTCGTAAGTATAATATTTCAAACAAATATTTTACTTACAGCGGTAAAAAATAAATATACTAAGACGGTTTCGTTTGCGATTATTTTCAAATAATTTGGATTATAATAATACTAGCTAAACCTGGCCAAACTTCGCTGTGGCTCAGTCTGATATTAATATAAAAATTGTGTTATTTATTTATATTTATTTTTGTTGTTAAAATCTTAAGTAATTGACATGCCTATTTTAAAATAGTAATATATGTAAGGGAAAATAGTGATACATATAGTCATTTGTCAGATATACTTTATGCTTGAGCCATAAAAGTCAAAGCGTGTCATCAGAATTAGATACGAAAATAAATAATGCATGCGGAAGTTTTTTTTTTTATATACATTGCCCCACACTAGGAATAATTCCTGTATCGTGGCTGCGTTTACAAACACATATATTCACATACACATAAACACCCAGACCCGAAACAATTATCTGTAGATCATACAAATATTTGTTCCGTGCGGGGATCGAACCCGCTACACTTAGCGCAGAAAGCTAATCGCTTAGCCACTACGCCAACCGTGTCGCCATACTTCATATTACGTACTCTTACGTCAATGGAAGATTAAGTATGTGCGAAAGAAACAAATCTAAGATTGTTTGTTTCTATTTCACTTTCTTTTCGAATCCCTGCGCCTGCCCCCGTTAAGCCTACATATGTAGGTCAGTGTGTCGCCGCGGTCCTGTGACGTCGCAAGCGTCATTATTTTACAATTTCGGAAGCGCAGCAATTTCACCGCCTTTACAATACAATACAATACACTTTATTGCACACCAAAAATAGAAAAAATATACAAAATGGAAACCAATAGAGATGTACAAGGGGCGGTCTTATCGCACTTGGCGATTTCTGCCAGACAACCTTAGGATGGATAGAGTAGCAGGTAAAAAGAGAAAGGGTAGTTCACGGTGCAACATAAATATAAATATAAACTACATAAACAATACATATACATATATATGTATATGGGTGTGTATAAATAAAAATTGGATACATAATGACTAAAATAAATACAATAATACATACAGTAAATAATATGTAATCGTGATTATATTGACAACGTTACACTGACAGGAAGTGTTCCTTGACTAGTTTTTTAAAAATAGCTAAGGATTTAGCACGTCTCAGTGTAACTGGTAATGAATTCCACAATCGAACAGCCTGTACCGTGAAAGATTTTCCGAAGTAACTTGTGGAATGCATTGGCATTTTCAGCGTCAAATTCTCTGATGATCGTAGGGATTTCGAATGTGTATTATGGAGAAACTCAAAACGTTCTTTAAGATAGCAGGGGGTAGAAGGATTGAACAAGATATTGTATAGAAGATGAAGAATATGAGTATTCCGACGAAGGCGTATTGGAAGCCACTTGAGCTTAATGCGAAACTCTGAAACATGATCATATTTGCGCAGACCAAATATGAATCTGATACAAACATTTTGGAGTCGCTCAAGTTTATTAAGTTGGTCCTCATTGAGATCAAGATAGCTGGTGTCGGCGTAGTCAAGAATCGGATGAAGAAGAGTTTGTGCAAGCGCAGTTTTAGTGGAAATAGGCAGAAAGTTACGTAGTCTCCGCAAAGACCCCGCTGATGCGAAGAGTTTACGGCTGACTTCCTTGACCTGAGGTACCCAGGACAAAGTTTTGTCGATATATATTCCCAGGTTCTTAACCTTGTCGCTTATGGGAATCGTAGTGCCATCAAATAGAACAGGTGGAAGTCGGGCCCAGTCGACTCTAGAAATCATCCGAGAGCTGCCAACTACAATGACCTGGGTCTTTGCAGGATTAATCTTTAGTCCATAAGCCTGGCTCCATTCGTTGATTCGATCCAGATCATTATTAATGACGCCGATTGCTTCCGACAACTTCTCTAGTGGTGCTTTGGAGTAAATTTGGAGATCATCTGCATAAAGGTGGTAGGATGAAAGAAGACGTTTAGAAATAGTATCAATAAATACGGCGAATAATAAAGGAGATAAAACGCCACCCTGAGGCACGCCAGCAGAGATATTGCACCAGGAAGAAAAGGTTTCCTCAATGCGAACGCGCTGACGACGTCCAAACAGGTAACTACGAAACCAATCAATCGCTGTTGGAGATATGTTAAGAGAGCATAATATTCCAAGCAGAATGTCAAAATCTACAGTATTAAATGCGTTGCTGAAATCAAGAAGAGAAAGTACCGTAAGATTTCCATCCTGCATGGCTGACCTTATGTCATCCGTAATATTGATCAAGGCAGTGGCGGTACTATGACCAGGACGGAAGCCGGATTGGAGAGGGTTAAAAAGACTGTTTTTACAGAGAAAGGAGCTGAGCTGATTGTATATAAGGCGTTAGAGGACTTTAGACAGGAACGGTAATATGGAAATGGGGCGGTATTCACAGAACAAAGTAGGATTGGCTTTTTTAGGTAGAGGAATGATTTGAGCTTCCTTCCAAGACGTTGGAAAGCAGCCCCTGGATACAGAGAAATTAAGAAAGAAACAGATGACTGGAAGAATTTCATCTAGGATGGGAAGGATCATATTACGGCTGACACAGTCACTGCCAACCGCATTGGATGTAATAGCCAAGATGCTCTTCTTAACATCACAAGCAGTGAATTGATTAAATACGAATGGTGAATAGTTAGGGACTGGCAGAGATGAAAGATACTTTATAGTGTTTGCTTTGGCAATCCCGTCAATATTGGACGCAGAAGAGAAATGTTGATTAAGTTCATTTAAATTTAAATCTTTGGAGATCGCATCTTGACGCGATTTGCCAACCCCTAATGATCTCAGGAATTTCCAAACTTTAGTCGGATCTCCGTTTTCGATGGAGCTATGGATATATTGGCGTTGAGCATTCCTACACACCTTATTGCAAATATTCCGCATTGATACATATTTTTCCCAATTTGAGGCAGTTGGTTTACGCTTGTATTTGTTCTTAGATACTGCCTTTTTAAACATAACCTTGATTTCTTTCGTTAACCAGGGCGCAGGGGGATGTTTCACTTTTACTTTGCGGACCGGTGCATGCACATCATATAATTTTATTATATTACCTTTGAATATGTTGACTTGTTCGTCAACCGATTCCGAATCCAACAGTAGACCCCAGTCAATGCTGCTAGCATCCCTACGAAGGTTCTCAAGGTTCATTCCATCAAAATTACGTTGCAGAAGAATTTTTGACTTGGCCTTTGGAGGACGAATTTTATATGAGAGGAAAATTAAGTCGTGATACGAGAACTCGTCAGCAGGGCATTGACCGTGCTTTGCAGCGTGTTCACGAGAAGAAACGAATATAAGGTCAAGTAATGAAGGTACACAGTTGGGGGAGTGATGAGTAGCATTAAGAGGAAGAATGGATAAGTTTTTAGATTCTACAGCCAAATGTAGAGAAGAAGCACGTGAATCGTTTTTTAGAAGACAGGTGTTAAAATCTCCCATAATTATAGTGTGATTGTAAGACGGGGTTAGATTTTCTAGGATATGTTCAAAAGAAGAGAAATAGTCTATGCGTAATGAGGGACAATAATAAACGCCAAGTAAGACTTTTGTGTGCCGGAGTTCTATCTCAACAAAAAGATGTTCGCCGGCATGCGATGGTGGTGGCTGTACTGTGTGTGTCCTTTACTGTTATTTTACGAAATTGGACGCTTTATTTTTATAGGGGCAGGACAGGTAACGTAGAATAGGTAGTTTTAGTGAACAGTTAACTGAATTGTGCGAAATTGGACGTTTACATTGGACGTTAGAATACATTAAATAGAGTGATTGTGATTAATAATTTAATAAATAATTATGCGAGGGCGACTGTGACTGTGTGTCCGGTGATCGTTTTTATTCAGCATTAATTGCGCCAAAAGATCTTGTCGTAATATGACACCGCGCTGTTGCCGCTCTTATCACAGGTATACTTATATCTGCTCTCATTGGCGGAAGCAAAATATAGGCGTTAGTTCGTCGCGAACCGTGCAAAGAATTTTGTTAGCAAAATGTACTACCGCCAATGTCGCCCATTGTACATATGTTTAACCAATTGTCAAATTGTATTTTGATCAAATTAGTCAATCAAAACACGGGCAGAATTGAAACTTCATGACATTCGTGTCATGATATTAATCCATATCCAACTATATAGTTTCATAATTAAGGTTGATTATGTATATATAAATTCCTTTTTAAATGATTCGAATCGGACCTTAAGTTACGACTGGTATAAAAATTCTAAAAGTAAGAAAAATGCCGCGATTTGAGCGAACCTTACGCTTAGTCTATTAGTTAGATACACATTTAATTTTTTGTAAACTAGAAAAAATTGAACAGTAGTTTATAATTTAAATTATATCTTTTATTATAAAATAATCATTTTATACATTCTATCCTATCCTACTATTATGTAATATTATAAATGCGAAAGCTTGTGAGGATGTATGTTTGATACTGTTTCAAACAAAAATAATCAAATTTAAAATTTATTATTTCGAAATTTCGAAACTAGGGGTTTCAATTTCGAAATTAAATAACATGCAAATATGATCCGAAATTTCGAATGTATTAAATTTCGAAATGCATGCCCTCCAGGTACCAGTAGAACACAATTGGCGTAAATAATCGGTAACCTCGTCAGCGCTGGAATCCATATTCCACAGATGTAGTTCAAATTTCGCGTTTTAATACTTTTGAAATGTGAATATATTAGATTTTGAAATGTGACATCACGAAACTTAGGACCCCTCCTACACCTTGTCACACAATGTCATACTTCGGCGACCCTCTCCCCCTCTTAACGTGTGACGTAATTTATGGACGGTCCCCTATAATATTTTATTTTATACTTTTTAGTCCACAGCATTAATTGAACTCTAGCACTTTCAATTGTTATAAATAATCAACTTACCTAACCATGCATTGTCACCCAAACTAAACGTGTAGGTATACAAAATTTCAGCTTAATCGGAAACTGGGAAGTGGGTCAAATTTTACTTCCAAGATTTTTTTACATAGTTAGTGACAGGTGAAGCTAATAGAAGCGTATTAATAAACAAATAAATTATAATCAAGGTTTATAATACAAAAACTGGCTCAAATGCTTATAACTGATTTAAAGATAAGCCTTATTTTGTGTCGAACCTACTCTATCAATAGGATACATAAACTAAAACAGCATTTTTAGAAATGTTGTATGTCTGTCTGTTCCCTTGAACACTTACACTAGCGAACCAGTGCAAATTAAGTGAGACCGGTACTACCAGGAAGCCGCTGCATCCGTTCTTAAATCCGACCTGCGCCTCACTGGATCGCGCCGAGGTTATTAAAATATCGTTATTTCAGTTTTAAAGTACCTATATTTATATCCACTTATACTAGTGCTTACAAAATATAATATAATATTAATTAATGACGGTCAGTGGTCCAGCATTCATGGAGTACCAGCATGGCAAACCGTGTCGATATTTAGCGCTCATTTAGTGCCTAAACATCTGATCTAACATTAAGTATCGCATTTGATGTAGTTCCCAAGTACGCACGTACTACACATGTAACATGTTCAGGGTATTTATTTATTTTTATTCATTTTTTGGGGATATTTCATCAGAGTCCGCTAACGTTGAGGTAAAAGTTATAGTAGACTACAAAGAAAACGATGGCATGGTTACCCACAGGTTTTGGATTCGAGTCTTGCCATTGTCAATTATTTAAGATTGTAGTATTTCTTAACGTAGTCACTATATGTATTTTCTTGATTCACGATGGAAGTTTGAAACTGTATGATTACTGCATCTGATATTTGTACACTAACTAACACAATCTGAGCAATAACTAGCGACATGATCGGCAGTACGGCGCCGTGTGGCAAGGCCGTCGGGCTGAGTGCAAGACATCACGGTTTCCACAACTTGAGCAGGCCGTCCTCGCCGTACGTGGCCAGCAGGTTCTGGTGCGGGTGGTGCGTGAGGCCGATGACGGCCTTCTCGTGGATGGTGATGGTGCGCTCCAGCTTGCCGGTGGCGGTGCAGAAGGCGTACAGCACCAGGTCCTCGCCCGCACAGTACACCAGACGGCCGCGCGCGCTCAGCGCCGCCGACACGAGCGCGCCGCCCTCCTGCTCGCGCCGCCCGCTGGAGAACGAGCGCACGATCTGGCCTTGCATGTTCATGATGACCACGGTGTTGGTGCGGTTGCACACCACGAAGTGGTCGGGGTTCTTGGGCGTGAGCAGCAGCGAGTTGACGGGCGGCTCGCCGCTACCGAGCGGCTTGAGCGTGGCCGTGCACTCGCCCGTGCGCACCGACCACACCTTGACGCTGCCGTCCGACGAGCCGCTCAGCACGCCGTGCCCGTCTGGCGTGAACACCGCCTCGTTCACGAACGACGCGTGCCCGCGGAACTCCTTCAGCATCTTACCGGACTTGAGCCCGTGGATCCTGCGGACGAGAGGGAGCGGTGAGGGCGGTGCGGCCCGAGGGGGGCGGAGAATGCGGTGGCACGTACCTGATGGTGCGGTCGAAGGAGGCGGAGAGGATCTGCGTGTTGTCGCGCGTGAACTGCAGGCAAGTGACGCCCTTGGCGTGCGCGCGCTCCAGCTTGCGCAGCACCTGGCCGGTGGACACCTTCCACACCTGCAACAAGCGCGCGTGAGCAGCTCGGTCGGGGCTAGCAGGCTGGGCTGGTGGGAGCCGCACGCACCTTGACCTTGCCGTCGTTGGAGCCGGCAGCCAGCGTGTCGCTGTCGCGCCCGAAGGCCAGGCTGAGCACGGCCTCGTCCATGCTCATGTACTCTTCGTGCGCCTGGTAGCGCAGGTCCTTGCGGATCTTGCCGGTGGTGAAGTTCCACACCTCCACCAGGCCATCCACGGACCCCGTCACAAGGTACTGCCCGTCCGGTGAAAACCTGGATCATAAAACTAGTTATGACGTCATCGTATTTATGAAACACTTGATGGATCCAGTTCTCTGAACTAAGAAATACAGGAATGTCTGCCACATATACAACATTGATTTGAGGCCAAATAAAAACAGAGGTGTTTAGTCATTATAATGATTCTTATGATGAATTAAAATTAAAGCATATCACCTGGCACATTCAACATGTGATTTTTGGCCAAACTTGATAATTTTGGAGAGCTGTGTGGGACACTGGTCATCCTCCTCGTCGCGGATGGCCGCCTTGCCGCGGAACAAGTCGATGGTGGTGCCTGCGGAGTGCGCGTTACAGTATTACTCGCCTCGCACGTGGTGTAAAGCACACAGTGCGTATCACCTCGCCCTTCATCTGTCTACTCAACGTAATAACTGCGGCAATTTTTGAGGAGAATTACAGAATAAATCAGGAGGCCACAACTTTTTTTTTTTTAAACATACACTTCTCATGCATACACAACCAGACCTATTGCCAAAAAAAAAAAGAAACTGTGTTTCTGTTTTTTAAGTAGTGCAAACTTGAACTATACTGCCGCATGTCTAAAGTAGCTATTACTCAGTACCTTGCTGATTATGAAATCTTGCAATGTCCCTCGATTATTGTATAAAGCACAATGTTAACCTTTCAGTGGGTATGATTTCAATTGCTACCAAAGGCGTCAATATTGTACGTAGACGCGATAGGTAGCAATTGAAACAAGACCCACTAGTCTAGGCATGAATTACAATAGGCTAAGTAGGATAAGTGTACCGGGCGGCAGCAGGCCCTGGTGCTGCTGCCACTTGAGCGCCTGACCCAGCAGCGCCAGCAGGCGCGAGGACGGCACGACGGAGACCTCGCCGGCCAGCGCGGCCGCGATGGCAGCGCGGCGCCGCTCCTTGCCGCCGCCGCTGCCGTACGCCTCGCGCGGGTCGAAGTAAGACCGCGCCAGCAGGTTCTCTGGGAACGCAGACAACTCATTTGTACCAACATCCTGCAGTGTGGTCAGCCTGGGGCCACGTGTGACGCAGTCGTATTACCGAGGTGTATGTAGCGGTCTGTCTCGTGCTGCTTCATGAGCAGACAGGGGTGTGTCTGGCGCAGCAGCGAGCGCGCGGCCCCTAGCTCGCGCAGCTCGATGAGCTCCAGCACCACCTGTTCATACAGCTCCATGAGCTTCTTGTCAGGAAGCTTGAGCGACGCTGTGGCTTTCAGCACAGTGTCCCAATGCCCATTATTGATGTCTGCACAAAACCCATCCACACTGTCCACTGTGTTCAGAGACACTCCTGTCTCTTCCTACACAAACAAAAATACATGCCGTTATTGTCCAAATATGGGTGCACAATAATACAACTATGCCTAACTAACCCTTTAAGGAAGTATATATAATACAATAAACTTTACATACTGAATTAGTGAAACATGGCAATAATTTGCAACACAAAGACATGATATCTGTTTGGTCTGTGAATGTGACTACAAACAAGCATGCTAATGTAATCCTCCTCTTATCCATATTCTAATCATCACACTTGACGACTGGTGTAAACATACAACTTTGTTATAACTGCATGCTTCACACCCCTTTGTGACCTTTTAGTCCATAACCTAGTTTTTAGATTCCTATACTATAAATGTACTGTAACTGCCTCCGATTTACCTCCCTAGCACCTCTGCATGATAACATATATTTTATTCTAACCTAAGTTATCATTATTATATCATTGTTTTGAAAACTACATAACTCAGTAACTTAAAACTTTATATGAAGACTACTAATAAAATAAACTTACTGTAAAAAAAAAAACCTAACTCGGCAGCAGTTATAATACCAACAAGCTGTAGTGATCAAACATACCTGCAAGGTTTGTAGTGTTTTGGTAAGGTTAGACTCCTTCAAGTACTGCTGGATCAGGCGAATTACACTGGAAAACATCGTATATAAAATTTCATTATTATCATTCATAAAACAGTAGAACAATATAAATAAACAACAAACACTCACTCAGCAGATTCAATTTCTATAGACATTATTGAATATTTCAAAAGCAATAAATTTTCAAAAAAATCATTAAGACTGGTATGTGACTACTAGAATGATTTTATTGTCTATCTATAGCCCAGCGGACACAAAACACCCGAAAGCAGATTGATATATATTTAAAGGAAATTGTATGTGTTCTTTTTGTTATTGAATTGAAAAAATATCACATCACACCGGTTCCCCTTGACAAAATCTGTCTAGTGTCTAATGTCTAAATATCTTTAATTGATATCTGTCCGATTCGAAAACAGAGTACGAAAACCATAGATATAGACAAAAACATAGATACAGGGACCTATAGATAAGTAATCACCGTGGCTACTAGTCTCTCTCGCTCGGACTGTAGGTGTTGTCAGGAAAATCAATGTTCCTTATTTTGAACGTAAATTTATTTTTACCCTAATTATTTTATAAAATAATGGGAATGTATTTTATTATTATGAATAACATTATTATTTATATTAAATAAATTTTCTTTTATTGTCAGGTAAATGTGTATAAATTTAATTAATGTTTAAGATTTATAATATGGAAATGTAAAAAAAAACTTTATATTAAAAAAACGTACATCAAAATATTGCCACGTGAAGAACTGTTTCTTCCCGCAGCTCTCTAGCCATGACTGGAGAGTCATATAACACAAAAGATATTGCCCTAAACAGGCAAACTTCGTCACGAATGATAGGGACGATGGTGTGGGGCGTCATAACAGTCAGACGTTCAACAGCCATACTACCATTTCAATTTTTTAAATAACCTCTACACTACAGTTTACGATTATTTACCAGTAATCTTAAACGAAATAATTCAGTGAAAATAACCACAAAGAATAAAAACTTTACAATTATCTAAGTAACCAACGAATTAATGAAAATAATTTGGGTGATGTAATTATGTGATTAATGTATAGTAATTCAACCAAAGCTCGAAAGATGGCGCCAGCATACAATTATTTGTATAACAAAAATTAACTCGTCGTATATTTTAATCCTACACTAAGCCGCGTAACGAAACAGAGGTGAGGTAAATAAAAGAATACACTAGCAACACTAACACGCTAGCTAACACTAATGTGTCAGGTGTTAAGTTATGTTACAAACAATATGCAAAATAACGCATTAATTTCACAGTATATTCAACGACGAGTAGTCAGTTCCTAGTAGGAACTGACTACTCGTCGTTGAATATATTCCAAATTTGACACTTGGGTGGTCAAACAAATATGCTAAAGTAAACACGAGATATAAATTTCGCTTAAATTTTAGTTTTCTGTATTAAATAAGTTCAAATAAAGCAGCAACTGTGTCTCCAGAGTGTGTGTGGTGTGTGCACTATGGGACCTTGCACTGTTTTAGGCTGCAAAAACCGTAGCATACGAAAAGATGCAATTAATAAAGTCGAAATGCGAAAAAATAAAGGTTGCATCTCCTTCTTTCATATGTGTTTCGTAATAAACGTTCCTTAACTTGCCGTGACGTCATTACGCTCTATCTATAGGTCCTAAATCTATGGACGAAAACGATAAAGACCCAATGACTAAATAAACCATAGCGATAATACGGAAACGACATAAAGTTTTAGAGTTATAGAAATAATTATGATTTTTTTGACGTTTATGGCACAAATAAAGAAATAGGCGTTATCAGTATTTTTCGATATCACTTGGACAACCGATATTTAGCTAAGATAGAGAATTACTTTATCCTTTGTCTAAGATATTTAGCTACAATATCGATACCAATATCCGTTGTTTAATATCGGTAACAGTGCCTTGGTATGTTGGTTGCATAATAACGTACAGATATACATATAGCTATGGTATCGATATAATATAACTAAATAAGAAGGACCACTTACTACGTAAATATAGAAATTCTGACAATATAAATGTAGCGAGGCGCCAACCAAACTCGCGACAATATTCGCTTTGATTTGATTTTTGTCTTTTACGCGCCTATAGTTAGAGAAAGAAGCCATAATTATTTTAGTTATTAGATGCCATCGCCTCCAACTATCGTTGGCGACTGTTATTGTGAATATCGTGATACAAGTTGGTAAATTTTTAGATATCGATACGTTAGTTATTGGATTGGCAACCGTTTTCAGTTACGTTTTGTGATATCGGGCACATGTCTACTCATTAGATCAATAAGGCCTTCAAATACCGGTATTTAATCATAACGTTATTGACCTAAATAGTCATTAACGTTATAAAAATTTATAGCGTTTTCCAAGTTAACGTTTTAATTATCACATCTCATTAACGCTATATCAAATCGCGTTGCATAGAATTAACGATATATATAACAATATGAATAACGTTATGCTCGCGGCTGCGCCACGTTGCCACTTCGTGCCGTGCATCGTCTCCCCAGCCAGCAAAACAAACCGTGACGCGCATTTACCTTTTACTCCATCAATTGGAACTAGCCGTTGCCCGCGGCTTCGCTCGCGTGGATATATGTATATTAAAATCAGGCACGTATTTTTTCTTTAACTTTATATAATAAGCTTTAATATTCAATTTCATGCTTCTTCCTTCAAAAGTGACGAACTTCCCATATAAACTTTCAACCTCTAATTCACGCTTAGGGGTAAAATTTTGAAAAACGTCGACATTAATTTCTTACCAGAGGCAGGTATATGAAATTCCGTGCTTTGAAAATAACGAACTTCCATACAACCGCTTCTCCCTTATTTTTTCTTCTTAGGGGTGAAATTACAAAAAAATACAAGTCCGCTTTCTTGGATTTGAAAATGTATGTCTTAAAAGTTTAATTTCGTGTGACAGCACTCCGAGAAACATCAAAACATTAGATTTTATAAAGATCAAACGTTTCGGGAGTGTGCGATACACTCGGTATTTTTACGTTCAATTGTTTAAGTTACGTTACGCCTGCCAATTGTTTACGTTCGCATATGCACGCAGTGGCGGTCGGAGAGGGAGGATCGTGGGATTAATGACCCCTCTCCCCCCAAATCGAACACGTGAAATTGACAAACTTTCTAAAAATAGATAATTTACGAAAATTTAAACATTAAATTCCTGCCTAAAGTCTAACATAAATAAAACAAAAATAAGTCCAATGACAGCACATTTCGTATGCACTATATTAATAATAAATTTAAAAAATATCAAATACTATCGTCCTCAAAGTCGTGTCCCAAGCTACTAAGTGCAGTGAAGTATACAGCTGGGGCTCTCCTCACCCGCGTCTCACCCCTCACGCCCCGCACTATTGCCCTAAGGGTGGTAAACGTGGTACTTGTTATACTTGTCTGTCCTAACAGACAAGTATAACAAGTACCACGCAAAGTCGGAATTCTCTAAGTCGGATCTGTAACAGTTGTTGAAGCTACCTACCCTATTCGGGGTTGGCCAATTCGGTTCTGCAACCTATGTATCTTACATGTAGAACTTCACGCCAAAGAACTTTTTTTAATTTCCATAAAAAATCTGTAAATCCGTTCACGTGAGTTATTCGTCTTTTTTGAGTAAGTAGGTATAAACATGTGTCCAATATCACAAAAGGTAACTAATAAAAAAGGTTGCTATAGGATAGCGTTTAAACGAAACGAAATACTTATAACGTAATACAACACTTTATACCGCTATTTTTCATAACGTTATAAAGCTCTGAGATTAATATCATCTCTTTCCCTTATCCCCACCGACAAAGTAGCTCGCTCGGCGCACTCAGTAGAGATGTGTAAGTAATGCTAGTAATATCACTCAAGTAATATCACTGAGTGAGGTGATGAATCAACACACATGACGCCCGGAAAACCAACATCACAGTATCACGTACCATGTACGACGTAATTCATTCGGGCGGGCGGGCGGCCGAACGAAATACGAACATTACCGAGTGAGACCGAGATTGAGCGATGCTCAGATAGAGGATAACTCAGATAGAGGATAATAGGTAGATAGATTATATTAAGCAAGAGCCGGAGACATATCACTATTTCCTTCGCAACACAAAAAAATGACATATCACAGAAAGAGATAGTGATAGTGGCTCAGGATATGCGAAACAAATGCAATGTCTCCATTTTGACTATACAATCCTAACTATATTTATACTGATCAATAGCGATGTTCATTTTTAAAGGATTTTTGTCGGTATCGATAAAAATCGTAAAGCCAATACCAAAAGATTAAATGTTCAGAAATGACGTATAATTTCAATAATAACTTCGGCCTGCGGTTTTGTTAGCATGATGTAGCACTTTAGTTAATGTCATCTAAATGAGATTTTGAGACCGGTTGATTCGTGACCGTGAGTCGGGTTAGGTCATTTTCGACTTCACAAATTGATTCTACAGATTGAATAGCCAGTAGCACGGATTAGAGTTCAAGCTATCAAGCTGCATCTATTTATGTATTCAGTGAAGTTCTTTTTTGAAAAGATACCATAAATTATAATTTTTTTACCCAAAAAGTATAAGATACTGGGTAAAGAGAGCCCTCTTGCGGTATTTTTATGTAAACAAGCGCAGTGGCGCCGTCTACAATTTGTTTCCGAACTAATCAGCCTATATCTAGTTATAGATAGTGGTATTGGTGGTATATTTTAGGTACTGGACCTTCATTGGTGCAACCGCATATCAAAGGTAACAAAACCATTTTCAGCGGACAGTGTTACAGACGAAAGGATCTGCTTTTACTAATTTGTTACCATTGATATGAGGTTGACTTATACATGTAGGCTAGTCTTTCATTGAAATGTGAAATAAAACAAGTCAAATATGTTAATCACTTTTTATTTTAACTTAAAGCTCAACTCGACGCACTTTCTGGAAAATTTCACAACCGAAATACAAATGAAAAATGGAAAAGAGCTACCATTTTTAAATTTGAATTAACAACTCTTATTCTGACTGTCACCAGTTTAAAAGTGACCAAAATTAATTTTATTTTATATAATCAAGAAAACATCCACTCTAACAAAATATTAAAATTATCGATAATGATTCTGATTCTGATTCACAACACTATAAAGTAGGTGATATGTCATACATACATACCGAGTCAAACTTTTTAATGTTTTTTGTTAAAAACTAACAGCTAGAATCATAATGAAACTGTGTACGCACTAAACACATGTATTACTTTTATTTTAAGTGAGAATAAAAAGCAAGATTTACAAGTTTGCTTCGTAAAGTTCAATAAACATTAATTCGACTTGCCTATGAAAAGATAATTTTGCATTATTTTCAGTCAATATACCCGCTCGGCTAGAACAACCATCCTTTCCTCTGTAACACTGTCCGCTGAAAATGGTTTTGTTACCTTTGATATGCGGTTGCACCAATGAATGTCCCATCCAGTACCTAAAATATACCACAAATACCACTATCTATAACTAGATATAGGCTGATTAGTTCGGAAACAAATTGTAGACGGCGCCAATGCGCTTGTTTACATAAAAATACCGCAAGAGGGCTCTCTTTACCCAGTATCTTATACTTTTTGGGTAAAAAATTATAATTTATGGTATCTTTTCAAAAAAGAACTTCACTGAATACATAAATTGCATAAATAGATGCAGCTTGATAGCTTGAACTCTAATCCGTGCTACTGGCTATTCAATCTGTAGAATCAATTTGTGAAGTCGAAAATGACCTAACCCGACTCACGGTCACGAATCAACCGGTCTCAAAATCTCATTTAGATGACATTAACTAAAGTGCTACATCATGCTAACAAAACCGCAGGCCGAAGTTATTATTGAAATTATACGTCATTTCTGAACATTTAATCTTTTGGTATTGGCTTTACGATTTTTATCGATACCGACAAAAATCCTTTAAAAATGAACATCGCTATTGATCAGTATAAATATAGTTAGGATTGTATAGTCAAAATGGAGACATTGCATTTGTTTCGCATATCCTGAGCCACTATCACTATCTCTTTCTGTGATATGTCATTTTTTTGTGTTGCGAAGGAAATAGTGATATGTCTCCGGCTCTTGCTTAATATAATCTATCTACCTATTATCCTCTATCTGAGGAGCGATGCACGGGTGCAATTTGTAGACATGCGCAAAACATTACGTCAAAGTGTAATGTAATATTACATCACATTTCCCTCAACGTAATATCACTCAGTAATATCACCATCACTTGAAACATTACTCATGGCATACAGTCACTATTTATTATTATTCACATTTAAATGAGTTCATAAAAATTTATTATTTACTTCTTGCACTTCAGATAAATGTTACAATCTGAGATCATGATTTAGAAACACACGATTATTTCGCGCCAACTGCCGGTCGCACGCAATCCGCCTAAAAATATACATAAATAAACAAAATTCATCAAATCATCATAATAAGAAGTCATGTCATAGACGTGAAAGAGAAAACTAGTCGGGAAAAAGGAAATTGAAAATAAAAATTAAATTCATACGTTTTAAAATTATTATCTATACTTACAATAAATCTGTAGAGAGGTCAATTCTGTACATGAAATATATTTTCAAAATAACTATCAGGGGGTGATTAGTGATCGATACTAATGCCAAAATTGCAATCAGTAAAAATTTTGTCTGTCTGTCTGTATGTTCCTTATAGAAACAAAAACTACTCGACGGATTTTAAAATAACTTGGTACAATTATTCTTCATACTCCTGGGCAGGTTATAGTATACTTTTCATCACGCTACAATCAGAGCAGTGAAGGGAAATGTTGGGAAAACGGGAGAAGTTACTCCATTTTTTAAGCTTCCGTCGCGTGTGCAGCCTTAATGGTTAAAGCTACATAGAAATCATATACGAAAGTTAATCTGTCTGTTACATCAAAACCATTGAACCGTGAGGAAGGACATACGCTACTTTTTTACGAAAAACGACTGAAACGCGGACGAAGTCGCGGGCAAAAGCTAGTTAGCAATAAATTTCTAACTCGTTCAATATTGCGATCGACGCGCCTCGTCGCCGTTGCCGGCGAGTCGCACCTGCGCATCGCTCAATCTCGGTAATGTTCGTGTTTCGTTCGGCCCGAGCGAAATACGTGTAATGGTACGTGATATTGTGATGTTGGTTTTCCGAGCATGTGTGTTGATGCATCACGTCCCCGAGTGATATTACTTGAGTGATATTACTAGCATTACTTACACATCTCTAGCGACTTGCCGACAACGGCGACGCGGCGCGTCGACCGCGACATTGAATCCATTAGGTTACACAAAATTTGATTATTTATTTATTCAATAGGATCACAAACATAGTGCTCTTACAAAATACATTTAAATTACACAACATAAAGAAACATTACTGTGACGAATTTAAACAAAATTAATCAAATGGTACATGTCTTAAGGCACTCTTATATGTACATATGTCTTTACTTTACCTAGTGTATTAAAAGAAATTCTCCCAGTCTCAGGAAAACACTTATAGTAAAAAAAAAGCGACACACAGACAGATCAGTAATACACATTGCGGACGGCGTGCTGTGTTATGAGCTGCCGATTCACAGTAGAGTGTTCCAGCATAACGACTCGCGGAGTCCTACATTAGCAATAGTAATGAAGTCTCGTATATAAGGACTAGGAGCGATCGGGCAGGTCGGGCGGCGTGCGGCGCGCGTCCGCCAGGTACGGGTGCAGCAGCGCGGCGCGCGCCGGCACGCGCTCGCTGGGCTCGTAGCGCAGCATGGCGTCGAACAGCGCGCCCGCCTGCGCGTCCGCGCGCGCCGCCGCCGGCAGCAGCGCGCGCGCCGCCCGCGCCGGCCAGCGCGGGAAGGCCGCGCGGTACTCGGGCAGGCGGCGCGCGCCCGCCCACACCCGCGAGCCCGGCGTGCCCAGCGCGCGGAACACGCGGAACAGCTGGTCGATCTCGCTGTCGCCCGGGAACAGTGTACGTCCGCTTGCCTGCGGAACGGAGCGTTCAGGTGAGGAGGGCGCAGTCGCGAGGGGTTAGCTGCTCGCTAGGCTGCACTAACCATTTCGGCGTAGATGCAAGCGAGGCTCCATACGTCGACAGCGGTGGAGTAGAACTTGGCGCCGAGCAGGATTTCGGGCGCGCGGTACCACAGCGTAACGACCTCGTGCGTGTAGGCACGCACGGGGATACCGAAGGCGCGCGCGAGCCCGAAATCGGCCAGTTTAATGTTGCCCTCGGCGTCTACCAGCAGGTTTTGCGGTTTGAGATCGCGATGCAACACGCGGTGCGCGTGGCAGTATGCCACGCCCTCCAGCAGCTGCCGCAGGTAACTCTGATGGGGCAAACATGACAGTGTGATAAGTCCTATGTGTTATTTTATTTGGTCTATCAGAAAACAACATTTGCCTGGTGAATAACTGCATTGCCAGGAAACAGCTAATTACTTATGTTCTTGCATTACTTTGCTTTGTTAGAATTAAAATAGTCTAGGAAAAATGAAAGGAGGCAAACAGGGCCTTTGCTCTGTAATGGAACTCGGCAGGCTTAAATAACAATGATAAACCTTTACATACCTAGGCTTTTCCATAAATAGTACACCATCTGCAGAACCTCATCCCTTTATGATGAAATTAAATTAAATCTTGCAAATGAAGAAAAAGAAGATAGAAAATGTGGATAAATTATTGACAATCAAGTGATGTAAAGTAATTTAAAACTTTCTGACATTACAATAATGTACTGTTGGCTGGTCTTATTCATCAGTACTAACACAGCTGATGGTCAGAGGGTTGTCACAAGGGTGGAGTCATGTGAGTAGCCTCTATTTTAAATGTTGTATGTGTATTTATTTATTTTTCTTTATAGGCAGGCGTTTGATATCACCTGATGGGAAGCGATGATGTTGTCGAAAATGTAGCACGCTTGCCTAGAAGTAACCTATTCACTCTTGACTTAAAGACTCCCAGGTTGTAGCTATCAGGAAACACAGACTCTGGCAGGGAATTCCACTCCTTAGCTGTACACACAATGAATGTGTTCCCAAATCGTTTTATGTGTGTGGGTGGGATGTCCACCATGTACCGGTGTCGCATCGCTGTACGTCTTGTGGTCCGATGATGGAACGGGCTTGGAGGAATTAAACTGTGCAATTCCATCGCACACTCCCCAAAATGCAACCGATGGATACCGACAGACCAGCAACTTAGCTTCGTTACAAGACTTGTCAAGACTGGAGCTTCGACTCGACGAGTCTATCATTGCCAATGATCCTTTTAGCTTGTTTCTCAATCGAATCAAGGGCCTCAAGCTGGTATCTGACAGGTCAGTCCCAAAGGTGAGAACAGTACCCCATACATGTATATGATTTCATAATTCAGTGTATTTAAACTATTCACCTTAACAAGATCTAAACGTAAAGGTCCTTTGGAAATGTCCATAAGGCGCTTCAAGTCCATGTGCAGGAACTCAAACACGAGGAAGAGCTTATTGTCGGCGAGCAGTACGTCGAGCAGGCGTACCACGGCGGGGTGCCGGAGCTCGCGAAGCACAGAGATCTCGCGCAACGCTGTCGATGGAACCCCCTCCGGTTCACTGCCAAAACGCCATTTATATAACGAACTTATATACATAATATAAAATAACATCATAAAGTATACTTAGCTCTACTATCCTTTTAGAATTACTAAAGGAAATAAGTTAACATATGGACCGTCAAAATTTGGCGCCAAAACTTACTTTTCTAGTTTAATTTTTTTTAAAGCTATTTCTTTTCCTGTCACTCTATCCTTAGCTTTATAAACCACACCATATGTCCCTTCTCCTATTTTTTCTACTCTCGAAAAATTCTCCATCTATAGCGCAGTTAGCTTCTTTTATACCTTATATTTCTCACTATATTTTTAGTAATACATACATCACAAAAACCATTTTACATTTAAACACGGACTGAAGTGACACTGACATTGACACCTCTGGATAATTTGAGAGTTGCTTTTTTTTTATGTTTTAGGCGGCAAACGCACAGACGGATCGCCTGATGGTAAGCGATTAACGTCGCCCATGGACACCCGCAACACCGGAGGAGTCACAAGTGCGTTGCCGGCCTTTTAAAAAGGAGTACGCTCTTTTCTTGAAGGCTTGAAGGCTATGCACAAAAGAGGGATGAGCATACATTTTTTTATTTTTTCAATTATTTTTTAAAATATGAAAATGTATTATTTTTTTAAATTATTACCGAATGAGACAAATCTACAATCTACCTAACAACTCGCTGGCGCCTATCGTCAAATAGTGTTACGCCTCAGAAAAAGGAAACATACGGAAATTATATACCTACCTACGAAAAAAACGTGTATACCTACGCGACAAAATATGGCCGACCAGCATTGTACTAATTTAAACTTCTCATCGAAAAGTATGGATAAAACGTATATATCAACTATGTGACAATGTAAAGTCCAATATAGCGATTCCACACCTAGTTGTACCCAGTAATGAGCAGTTGTGTAATAACTAAAAAGCAAAAAATAAATCTTTTATTATACAATATAGTAGTTGAAGAATATTGAAGTCGGTGCCAAGTAAAACATAAAAGGGTGATTTTCAAAATTTTTGTACCTTTTGTTGTGTTAAAACGTCCATGTGAATATTTTCCAGGAATAACACATTGAAGCCATCAAATTAGTATTATTATCATTGGACAACATTTTTTCAGATGAGTATCAACATTTCAGATCAAAATAAAAGGTAATTAAAAAAAAACTGGTTTACTTCTAAAGTCTCTTAATATTTCCATATAGGAACCTCGTGTCTCTAAGTACGAGCGCGTAACAAAAAATTTCATAAAGAAGAAAATTCTCACATATTTACATGTGCTAATTGCGCAATATCTTTATAACTCTAATTATGATATAAATGATATAAAATATAAATAAATAACCTATTACATAATATTAATAACATCGTTTTAAAATATGTCTTTCATTTCGTTCATTTTTGTTATTCTTTATTGTTACACCAGTATTAGTCGATATTTGAGGTTTTCAACTAGCGAGATTCTCCAATTAAAACCGTCCTATCAGATGACAACAAAACGTCTGTCCACCATTTTGACCATAGAAATACTACTTAAAGAATGAGCGTAACTGACGTTACGGCAAGTTAAACAAGGAACGTTTATTACGAGACACATATGAAAGAAGGAGATGCAATCTTTATTTTTTGTCCTTATCTGCGTAGCCGGTATTTTTAGCCACAGATTGTCAGATTTGACACTCGCGTGGTCAAACAAATATGCTAAAGTTAACACGACATATAAATTTCGCTTAAATTTTAGTTTTCTTTATTAAATAAGTTCATATAAAGTAGCAAGTGTGTCTCCAGAGTGTGTGTGGTGTTTGCGCTATGGGATATTGCACTGTTTTAGGCTGCAAAAACTGTAGCATACGAAAAGATGCCGTGCGTACCATTTCAGTCGTAAGTAGACATAATTCAGTTTATTAGAGTTTCAATAACGTCGGAGATATCATTACAGATATCATGGATAGGAACTGACTACTTGTTGTTGAATATACTGTGAAATTAATGCGTCATTTTGCTTATTGTTTGTAACCTAACCTAACACGTGAAATATTAAGTGTTGCTACTGTATTCTTTTATTTACCTCACTATCAATTCCAAGTAGTTTATACAAATTGAATATTAAAATTTAGGAATGTGTATTTTACAGGAATTGTACTGGTTTACAGTAGATCTTGGGATGACAAAAAAATAAATTCACGCTACCGGGTGGTCAAATTGCTATTTATAAATAACCAATACGTAATTTTCATGAACCGTTAAGGGACACTGACATCTCAAATTATTTTAATTTACAAATAAAAACCAAAAAACCAGAATGTGCTTACTGAGTTTCCTTAGCCCGCCTACCTTTATGTAAATAAAACCTGAAATATATGAATCACTGTCAGTTAAATATTATGAATCTTAAACATTAATTAAATTTATACACATTTACCTGACAATAAAAGAAAATTTATTTAATATAAATAATAATGTTAATTATAATAAATACATTCTCATTATTATATATAACAATCAGGGTAAAAATAAATTTACGTTCAAAATTAGGGACATTGATTTTCCTGGCAACACCTATTGTCCGAGCGAGAGAGACTATAGTGGTTACGGTGACTACTTATCCATAGGTAGTTCATCTATGATTTTGACATAGGGTGCCACCGACAAGAAAAGTGTGTATGTTCCTGTGCAGAGTCTTTTCAACAATAAACCTTTCATTTTGGTTATTTAGCTATAAAAACAACGGTAAGGTTGTCACTTATTATTATTGCATAAATTTAAAGAATAATTTTGATCAAATTTGAAAAAGAAGCTGGCTACTTCCAATCAGATTCTTTCTAACCTTGAAATGTATGAGGTTGTAATTCAAATCATTAATTAATTTCATTTTTGTAACGATTTGTTACCTTTTTTTGTTCCGTAAACAAAATGATGTAACAAAAATGAAGTACGGCCGATTTCATACAGAATTATTAAGTTTGTATAATTTGACATGATAATGCTTCGTTGATTCATTTTCGAACACAATATTTTTTAAATATTTCAAAAATAAAATAATAAAATATTTAAAACATGTTAAATAAAAAGTAATTCGTTTCGTTTGGGAAGTTGTTAGTTTTCATGAGTACAATCATGTGTTTAAGTCTATTTGCCACAAATTACCTTTACCAATATAAGATGTAAACGGAATACATAGACAAACTTACATAACACAGTACTTACTCATGAATATGATTATATGATTATTTAAAATTAAAATGTAATAATAAACAATATACCTAATTGACTGATTTTACGACTATAATTCAACAGACTGATAATATTATTAATAAATGATGATTAAAATGCGATTTTGTGGTTTTAATCATCTTCTGTGAAAAAGCCCAAATGTTTCCTTTTTGTTATTTATTTGTTACGTTCTTCATTTTTGTAACGGTATTCATTTTTGTAAATGTACAAAAATTTTGAAAATCACCCAGAAATTTTGAAAATCACCCAAAGTAATATACCTTGCTGCTATAATAGCGACATTGAAACAACGAGTTCATGTAAAAATTGTCGAGTGCGAGGCGAATTAAGCGTCGGACACGACAAATGCACTTCGCCAATCGTGTCGGTTTATCATTGCATTTTTTACTTGGCACCGACTTCAATATTCTTCAACTACTATATTGTATAATAAAAGATTTATTTTTTGCTTTTAGTTATTAGTTTTGTTTTTGAGTTTTTTGGAGTCGGTTTTTATTTTTTGTTAAAAAAAATTAATTATTTTACAATTTTGAGTGATTGGTAGACCTAGTAAAGACGATTCTCTTGAAAAACTTTACAAAGGTCAAATGTATGTTGCCCCAAGTTGAGTGAAAACAGACGGTATTGCACTATGTGATTTTAAAATCAAATAAATTACTTAACCGACCACATGATGAAAACGCATTACGAGAAATGAAAAGATTAAGACGACTATTGTAACTAATACTGTGATAGTCTTGACTTTTAGAGGTTTAAAATGAGCCCAAACTCGAGGGGTTTACTAGTAGCTACCGAAGAGTTCCACCATCTATCTCCTGGCTCCATCATCAGACCCTCTATACCAAATGTTTTATACGGGACTCATCAATATATCGAGTGATCCCAAACTCGGAAGTTTTATTCCCTAACTCCTTACCATTGAGGAGTACTATGACATCCATCATCAGCTCAGCATCATGAAATGATGATTTTCAGACGCCAACACCTGACTTATTCAGAAAAAAAGCTCAAACGGGCTATAAGTCCTAAAATATTTGAAGGTATCCCTTGATTTCCCTAGGATCCCATCATCAGATCCTGACTTGGCGATAATGGGACCAAATGGGAAGCATACTCTTTCAAACAAAACAAGAATTTTTAAAATCAGTCCATAATTGACGGAATAACCGAGTAACAAAAAAAAAAACGTCGAATTGAGAACCTCCTCTTTTTTGAAGTCGGTTAAAAAGAAGGCTAGATCTAGTTTTAATCGAATGCAACCGACTCAGTCACAACACAATCTCAAAGAAAATATCTTTCAAAATATTAATTAAAAAACAATAGATTTTTTAAAACATTTATTGAACTTATGTGATCTTATATGTATATAAATCCACTGGAAATGTCAGAAATTTGGATGGTATTTGGAACGAAAATTTTTATGTATGAATTTTATATATCATATTATATATGACGAAGAAGGCCGAGCAGTGTTATTTTTAAAAATAGTGACGTCATCAGTGCTGACGTCACCTATTTCCTCAAACTGATTATCCATTTGGGGTTGCTTGTCCATGGTCACAGTGAAACTCAAAGTAAGGTTTTTACTGATTTATTTGACAACACTCAGGTGTCCAAACAGTAC
This sequence comes from Shargacucullia verbasci, assembly GCA_947562105.1. Taxonomy (NCBI): domain Eukaryota; kingdom Metazoa; phylum Arthropoda; class Insecta; order Lepidoptera; family Noctuidae; genus Shargacucullia; species Shargacucullia verbasci. Next base: position 14,584,797 of record OX387291.1, on the reverse strand, counting down.
GACGGCTCGAGTAATAATCCCCCTTAATTCTTTTTTTTTTTTTTGAGTTGCCTCTCGCAGTTAGCTCAGGGAGCTTTTACTGCTGAACCGGGCAAATGGCGAGACCAGAAGGGCCTCCAGCCGACCCCCTTAATTCGTTCCGTCGCCTCTATTTATAACAATCATGACTCATTATCGTGACGAAATCAAGCGCGCACGTGCAACCACGCAGCTACTGTTTACAAAGTTTTGCAAAACAAGAAATAACTCTGTCGGCGCACATTAAAATGTCATTGTCAAGAGTGACAAGTTGTCAACGTCACTCTAGCGGAGCGTCGAGTCTATGGTAGCGCGGCGACCATCTTGGAACACACTTCTTAGAGAGCAGTCGCCAGCGCACCAAGTTTTCGACGAATCGCTATCCATCGCCTTAATCAAAGTGTATTTTGAAGTGATTAGTATTGATTAGAACATTAGTGATTATCCTTTACGTAATTGTAGAATTATTTTTATTAGAATTAAAATCGTTTAAGTTTTGAAGACAATACGTTTAGTTTAAATTGACCTGATTGGACTACCCACATACCCACACTGCAAGATGGATTCTCATGAAGGCCGTCCTGAGCTTTCAACTCCTTATTTTATTACTAAACGTTAAAAATAACAATAATTACGTAATTTTAGCCGTTCTTTATAATTAATTAGACAAATAATAAGTATTTGCGCCGATATATATATTTAAATAATCTCAGACATTTTTTTTAAATTATGTCTTTGCATGCTATTGTAAAAAGTCGTGACTCAAGGTGCACGGTTCAAAAAGGGGCTAGGTCCTATGGAGAAGAGACCCAAGAAACTTAACGCAAGAAGCTATTCAAATAAGTCAGGATATTCTTTTCAAAAAATAAATAATAATCTTAAATTTAACATGAATCATATGTATATAGAAAAACAAACTTATCAAAATGTTACATAACATAATGAGTTAATACAGTACAAGTTATATAACATAAAAGTTTTACTGTTTCGAATAAAAAAAACGGCTTATAACAGTTCAAAGTGCATAAAAAAGGAATACAAAATCCCACCAAAAACACCTAAATCAGGTAAAATGTCATTACGATCAGCATAATATACAATTTCGTCTTCATCTTCTTCTTAAATGTCATCAGACAGTTCTCCACTTTCCAGTTGACGTAAATATATATATCGGCGCAAATACCTATTATTTGTCTTATTAATTATAAAGAACGGCTAAAATTACGTAATTATTGTTATTTTTAACGTTTAGTTTAATTTAAGTAATAATATAAGGAGTTATTTCTTATTTTGCAAAACTTTGTAAACAGTAGCTGCGTGTTGCACGTGCGCGCTTGATGTTGTCACGATAATGAGTCATGATTGTTATAAACAGAGGCGACGGAACGAATTAAGATTCGGCTGGAGGCCCTTCTGGTCTCGCCATTTGCCCGGTTAAGCAGTAAAAGCACCCTGAGCTAAATGCGAGAGACAACTCAAAAAAAAAAAAAAAAAATTAAGATTCATTATTACTCGAGCCGTCGTACTGTGCGGACACCAGAGTGTTGTCAAATAAATCAGTAAAAACCTTACTTTGAGTTTCAAAGTCGCCGACGCTCGAAAGACGCTAGTGTAGGGGCTCTCTTATAAATGAACTTAGGGGTTTTTATTAAAGAATCTTTGGGGGAGAAATTTTGTAGGGGTTGGCAGCCTTGCTTGTTTAATGTCTAATGTGTCACAGTGTTAGTGTCACTGTCACTGTCAACTCTGTTTGCCTCTGATGAATTGATGTCATTACGATTAGCGGTGGGCAGTAGCATCTTTTTTGCATAACGAAACGCAACTGTCTATCGGATATCAATAGCAGTTTTTAAAACGCGCTATCCTGCTATCCTGATATTGGTCGCTACTTGTTAACATCAATGAGCATGTAAAGGTACTACAAAAATAATAGTGAGGTTTTGATGACCTTTTTTTTAGCTTTCATTGATACTCAAAATTCGCGAATTGTCGTTGTTGTTCCAACATAAGCCAGTTTTGATGACATTTTTTTTTTTAGCTTTCATTCATACTCAAAATTCCCGAAAGCGAGGATTAATGAACGGCCCCGTAAAGTTTTGATGAGCTTTTTTTTTTTTGCTTTCCTTGATGCTCAACATTCGCAAAACGTCTTTTTTGGATAACGAAACGCAACTGTCTATCAGATTGTTTGGATGTTAGCGACTTTAGCGTTAACATGTTAGCAGATTAGCAGGTTAGCAGGCTAGCATGTTATTTCAAATTGGTGAAACTAGCTAACCGTTGTTATGACGATAGCTCGTTTCAATAACGTTTATGTTGTGCAACGACCACCGCTAATTACGATGATATTAGTGAATTTGACTTCCACAGTGGGCTGTGAGCAGTGTTGCCAAAAGTACGGCAATTGCCGTTTCGTACGGCAATTAGGCCTAAATAATTATGTATAATATAATTAGGTAATTATATATAATAATTAGGTAATTAATAAATCCTAATTATATATAATAATTAGGTAATTAATATATATAACAAAATTCCTAGAGAGATTAGAGAGCTACCTAAAACAAGATTTAAAAGGAAATTAAAAGCTTGGCTTATAGAAAAGTGCTTTTACACAATAGACGAGTATATTAATTATAGAAAATAGATTTGTACCAGTTAGTATAAGTTTAAATATTTATTTATGCTATTAATTTTCGCATGCCTACTGAAGGCGAGATATGCTAAGTGACTTATTTTGTTTTACCACCTTTTGTATTTACCATGTCTCTGCGAATAAAGATTTTCATTTCATTTCATTTCCAAATAACACAATTTACGGCATACGACAGGATGCTCATTGCCATACTATAAAATACGGCAATTGAATATAAAACTTTTTAAATCGAAAAAATCAAGAGATGAAACGTGTTTCAATTGTTTTTTTCTTATAAAAATGAAACTTAGCCCATAGTATCATATTTTTGCTTCTTGTCTTGCAACTAGATAACATAACAAACATATAACATAGCATCACGCCTGTATTCCCCGAAAGGTTAGGCACAAGTGTACTATTGCACACCCACATTTCGCCGATGCCGTTATTGAGTCCCATGTAATAGGGGGCGAGCTTATAACTGTCTACTGTGAATAGTTCCAGACTCCGTGATGCTACTGAGATTTTCCATACAGAAAAACCCAATAACACTTTGTCCGACCCAGGAATCGAACCTAGGACCTTACGCTCAACAATTGCGCTGGCGACCATAACTTTGCCCCACACTAGGATTTCTCAGGGTGCAGTTTACAAACATACATGTCACATACACACACAACCAGACCCGAAACAACTATCTGTAGATCATACAAATATTTGTTCCGTGCGGGAATCGAACCCGCGACACCTAGCGCAGCAGTCGATCTCTCAACACACTGCGCCAACCGAATTATACTAATAGAATAGAATAGAATAGAATAGAAAAACTTTATTTCGAGCACAAGACTCATAAATGGTTAGTAACAATTTTCTTATACAACTAGTGTTAGTTATAAAATTAAAACATACATTTTTATACATGTAGCTGACAGCAGTGTACTATATATGGACAATCCATCCTGTCAGCTATCATGCTCAGGACCCTGTTGGAGCTAGCCCTTACTCGACCCACAAATGATGCGGCGCGTTTACGCATTATTGTGTAAAAGCAGTCGACACGCGCCGCTAAAAACATCCCTGACGCACTACAACGCCAGGGCAGCCCCATCAGTTTTCTGAACGCGTTATTATATTGGACGCGGAGGGCTCCATATGATGCCTGCGAATATTTCTCCCACAGGCTGCACGTGTAAAATGACGAACAAAAGGCTCTAAAAAGAGTTATTTTTACTTCTGCAGAGCAACGAACAAACCTGCGGGCTATCATATTCGCCCTTAAAGATAAAGCCCTCCGCTCCCTTTCAATGTCAGCATTGTCATTGAGGTTAGTAGTAACCAAATGACCGAGGTATTTAAATCGTTCCACTCGTTCAAGAGGAACGCCGTTCAGTCGTATAGGAGGTACATAGCGATGGTATTTGGGTCCCGCCTCAAAAACAATGTACTGACTTTTCCTTACATTGTACACTAGACCATGTTCCGAAGCGTACTGTTCACATATAGCTAGTAAGGACCTTATACCGCTGACTGATGCGCTCAGCAGCACCATGTCATCCGCGTAACTTAAATTATTAACACAGACCCCGTCTATGTGACAACCGACATGCTGACTGCTGAGTGCATCAATCAGCGCGTTCATATACAAATTAAAGAGGGCAGGAGAGGTTAACCCTCCTTGTCTCACCCCGCATTCCAGTCTATAGGACTTCGATAGCTCCCCTGCCCACCGGACATTATTGACCTGGTTTCCATACCAGTATTTAAAAATGTTTATAAGTGCATGAGGCAAGTTAATATCTTCCAGCTTCCTCCATAACACATCATAGGAAACCAGGTCAAAAGCCTTAGAGAGATCGAGGAAGCAAGCATAAACAGGTGTCTTTCGTTCCGTGTAGTACCTGACAGCCTGCTTGAGACACAATACTGTACTTTCTGTTGAAAGCCCGGGTCTAAAACCGAACTGGCTGTCATGTAAGACAAGATATTGATTTAATTGTGTGTCAAGCAGTCCATCAAGTACCTTAGCAATTGTGGTCGCCAGGGAGATAGGCCTATAGTTCCCTTTGTCTGAGAGATCACCAGTTTTGCTCTTGACAATTGGAACTACGATCGTCTTCATTAGATCGGGAGGCAGGTATGAATGGGCGATACACAAATTATAAAGCAAAGCCAAAACTCTCGGTAAGTAAGGACCCGCGTGCAGAAAATGCTCGATACTGAGCCCGTCATGACCAGGGGACTTACCTCTAGTTGTAGAACTAATAATCTTAGCCACATCCTTGGCACTGAACCGCGTGCCTACCTCGCCACAACGGGACTCAGCATCCAGCACCGACCGCGCAGCTCCCAGTGGCGACTTTACAAAAAAGTGACTCCTAAAAAGGTTCGCTACATCTTTTTTATTACAAAGACCGTTCACACTAACAGGCAGGTTCGGTCGAATATTTAATTTATTTGTGTTCTTCCAAAAACCACGAAAGTCGCGTCCACAATGTTTAGAGGCAATTATGTCCATTTTTATTTGCTCTTCATGGTTTTGACACCACTTAAGCCGTGACTTGAAAAATGACCTACTTTCACGCATCTCATTGTATTCTCGACCTATTGACGGTTTTGCACACGAAACCCATATATGGAATTTTTCCCTAGCCAGCCTGTGAGCGCAACTAACGTGTTTATTCCAGCCTGTTACTTGAGATTTTTTCTTACGATTAACAAACTTACTATTAATACTAAAAATTGATGACTCACAGAGTGCGCTTACGATATCTGTATAAAGCTTATCAATTACACACTCGTGAGAGGAATCATTACATATCCTATCACTACAGCCACCCAATTCTACAGGAATATCAATTAATTTTAATCTTTTATGACATTCAAAGGAATATATATTAATTTGTTCTTTGGTTCTTTCCCCCCATACAACTTTATTTTGTGTTATAATTTCATCAGTAATTTTAGGTGTTAATAAGTCAAATTGGCATTCCAATACCAAAGGATAATGGTCAGACCACAGAACGTCGTTATTTACGTAAACATTAGTAACGGAGCTTACTGCAGCGCATGTAACAATACAGTGGTCTAGCCATCGCCTGGAACCGTGTGCTTCACTTAAAAAAGTGTATGTATCGCTCGCTAACCCTAACCTATCGATATCAACACAAATCCATTTTTCTTCCTCACAAAAGCTCATAAGTTCTTTCATAAATAAAGTGTTAGGATGCGCATTAAAATCACCCATAACATACACGGATTCTACACTACAATCGTCTACTACTGCACTCACCGTACCGAGGCAGTCCGTGAAGTCCGGTAAGTTATCACTCATATCAATAGGCATGTATACGCTCATCACTATTATTGGTCTGTTTTTAGTTATTATTTTTATTGCACATACACGAGGGTTATTGCACTGTAACACTGACACATTTTGGAATTTGTTACTCCTCCATAACAGACCAACACCTCCATAGGGTCTTCCGCGTAGCATGCCGGCCGTAGTGTCGATCGCCGACGTTCCCGTAGCGCTAAAGTTGTCATCAATAGTACCCAGGTAAGGTATCTCCTCCGGCTGCAACCAAGTCTCCTGGAGGGCAATTATATCAGAAGATCTACACAGCTCCCTGATACTACTGACGGACCGTTTTACATTTTTACAGTTAAATGATACCAGTCTGTATACTGCATCCATTATAAGTGTTCCATACTATGGCCGTCTTTGCTTTGTACGTTATTCATGAACCTTTGTTTATAGTGCATGAATCTTCTAAAAATTATACCCTGTGGCCATAATTTTTCATCTAGAAACAAAGGCACATTATGTTCAGATACGAAAAATTTGTACGCATTGTGATCCTTTTGTTTTTTAGAGTTAATTTTTGTTAAGTTTACTGTTTCTTGCGTCTTAGATTGTATATAATTAACGATATCGGCTTCCTGCGTATCTATGTGTATATTGGTTATAAATATAGGCAACTTCTTATCGGCGGCCTTAAATTTCCCAACCGATTCGCACGCGACGCCCATCTGTCCCATGTACCGGTAATTTGGTTTTTTCTTCCGACTTATGAGCTGCCAGCCATCGCTTTTATATAAGTTTGGTAAAGTATCTCTAAACACGTCATTTTGAATGCACAGATTGTGTGTACATGACGCATTATCATTCGACGCGGTCGTCAGCCGACTAGCTGTTGTCGTACTGGTCGCGCCAACTGGTGACGTCACGGCATTAGTCAGCTGATCGGTCTCGCACGGCTTCGCGCTCTGCGCAACCGCCGGTGCGGGCTTTTTTGCCGCTACCTTCACTACTGCGTCAATATTTTCGTTCGTAATGGGTTGTTTTGCCCGACTATCTATCGCGGTATTTCTATTCTCTTTTGCATTGAGACTTTTATCAGGTGTCGGTAACTGTTTGACATCAATATCAATATCACTTCCGTTTAATATAGGACTTGTAGTATGTGACAAACCCATAGGGCCACTATCTAAACAACACCAAGCCCCTCGCTTCAAATTTACATTGCTGTTAGTTTTTGGCGGCAAAGAATCGTATTTCATTTGATGTATCTCTGTTTTGAGTTCATCCAGTTGGTTTATCGTAGCATATATTGACTTAATGCTGTCAACTTCGGTTTGTAAGCGAGTAAGATCTTTCAACAGTTTCGTGCAATCCAAATGGTCGAACGTTATTGGAGGTAATTTTTCTAGCTGTCGAGCAACAAAAATTGGTACAACGTCAGGATCCACTGTTTTAAACAAATTCACAATATCATTGAGATCTCTCACTTCCCTTCCTTTCCTTTTTCGTAGGATTTTTCGTTGATCCGTTGGAAGAGATTCAAATAACAACGTCTTTGAATTTTGAATTTCATTATACGTAAACGCCGATTTACATATTTTCACTAACGAATCTTCGTCGATCACGGAAATCTTGTTCTGTATGTACGACAACAGTTCATCGATAACAATATTACACACATTACATTTTATAACGTCCGTCATTTTCACACAAAATCGTGCGCCGGAATCGAAAACACACGCTCGCTACGGGTGCGCGCGCGCGACTGAGGCAGTCAGACTGCCTCAACTATATAATCTGTACTTTTTGCGTTAATCATAAATATTTATTGTTTTACCTGCATTTATTAGAATGAATTGAGGCGGGTAATCCCTATAGCCCAATTATTTCACATTTAATGAAACAAGAAGAGTAAAGCTACTCTACTCAGTACACGAGAGAGTAAGTCATTACACGTAATTTTATATCTTTTCTTTTTTTTTGTAAATGTACGGCAATTTATTTTAGAATACGGCAATTTTTACCCTGGTGTACGGTATCCCGAAATCTAGGCGGCAACACTGGCTGTGAGTTGAGTTGAGGTTTCAGGACTTGAGAGTTCTCTCCTCTCAGTAATCTGTTAGCGACAGTGTGATGTAAGTGTATATTTTGTGATTGTGTTTTGAAGGTTGTGACATCATAAACATTTTTTCTGTAATAATCTACCGACTCTACCTATCATCTTTTCATTCATTTTTGACAGGTAATGGCCGTAGCGATTAAATATCTGAATGGATGCATCAAGCGAGCTAATTATATAACATTTAGTTTACGCTGTTTTACAACGACTTCAACAAATATGGAAAAGGCACTGGAAAATTTAAAAACTAATCCCTATTACGACAAATACGCGGCCCGTATCGCAGATCTCCAGAAAACATCCCCTGAAGAGTTCTTGCAAAGAGTAGAAGTACAGCAGAAAGCGAGAGAAGCGGAGAAGAAGAAGAAGTTCGCTTCAGTCGACACTAGGTTTGTAAACTTTTGTAAAGCAATCCATCCCAATGGCGAAAGTTAGTTTAATGAATTACATATGTTCTTGTTTTTTCCAGACAATTCTCATCCGTCTTAAATCCTAAGCAAGCATTAAAAGACGATTCTCAGGCTCAAGAAAAAAAACTGAGTGATATATTTAAAATAGATCTTGTCAAAGACAAAGATGCAACAGAAATTAAAATTATCTGGGAGGAGTATCACAAGAACAAAGAAGTTATATCTGCAACCATTCCTGAGGATGTGTATGCTAGCCTGCAGTCTAACATGAAGCAGTCACCCACCTTTCTGTTCCCACTGCCGCGTTCCCAGGGCTATGAGTTCATCATGTGTCAGAGCTATGGTCATGGTGTTCATTTCACACCTCTTCTTGCATACCAGGTTTTCAAAACTTGTATTTACTGTATTATTACTTCCGATATTATTGGTGATGTCCTTCAAAAAGGTCAGGTGCGCAGTACCCACAACCGGCGTTTATGTATGAAATGATGCATGAATGTAGATGAAGCAAAACGGTTATGTAAGGATCATAGCACATGGCATTACGTAGTTTCTGCCAACCCCCATGGGAAAAAAGGTGTGACTTTATGTATATGTATGTAGTTACTTCATTGGCTTAATTAATTTCCATATTTACTTTCAAATCCCTTTGAAATAAAATGCAAACCTAAATGTGTACATATGAAATTTTTTGGAAAAGTAATCTCTATATATCAATACGGGAGACAAATCAGAAATTCATAGAATTTGGTTTATTTGTTTGTGCTGGAGTAACTTCAAAACAACTGAAAGAATTACCAAAAGAATCATATTGCATATCTTGAGTTAACTTTTAGTCTTTATTTCATTAAAATCAGTTCACTCTTTAAAAATCATGACAATTTAAATTCTACCAGTAAGTTTGCTGCTAACAAAACTATAGATGGTAACAACACTCCATTTGTATATGATGATAATAAATGGAGTTCCATGAAATGAAATTTTAGATCTGAAACCAATTTACAATTCAAATCACATATGTAATGCACACTGCACACAATGAGTAACCACTTAACAAGTCAATAGATGGCGTTGGGCACATTTGGGTAACAGTTAAAAAGATTTCCCTTATTTGAGTTAGATTATTTGTATATCCATTGGTATGTTTCTGCCTGTCTGTGATCTCACAGTAGGCGATTTATGTCTCCAACTTTTATGAGAAAATAAGACTGATGATTGTTGTCAGTATAGTAGGACGTAGATATTGGCATCACTTGTTTTATACCTAAACTATTGAAACAAATTTAGTTTTATTTTCTTGCAGTAATATCGCCATTTGGTACTGTTCCCTTTTGAACAATAGTAAACCAATATTTTGAAAAGAGTGTGCATGGAGTTTCTTGCCAGTCTCTTTTCCATAGCACCAACCCACTTTGGAACCATGTACCTAGATTCTTAACATTTTAAAACAGCCTGCAAAGGCCCATTTGAAATAAAAAACGTTTGACTTTGAGCACCTGTCTTTTGGTCACCAATGGGTTGAGCACCAATCAATGTTTTAGCTAGGTGCTCAATGGGATATAAATAAAAAAATCGTCTAAAGTAAAACCAACGAAACGAGATAAAGACTGTAAGCACGCTGAATTGCTGCTGTACTGAGTTAAGTTACGACAGCCGCGGCGATCGATTAGTATCTACGTTGTTTTGTCGCTAGTATGGAATGATCTTGAACTATTACTTATTGCTTTCGTTCTCGTTTTTGTTTGTTTTATGTTACAAATCAGTATAAAATTAGAAGATATTTTTTATAGCAAATTGACTATATAATTATACTTATATAATACTTATTTAACTAGTACAGAAGTCGACAGTTAATATATTTTTAGATGTTTTCAATAAAAAAGTGTATACACCTCAGTAAGTTTGTTTATCTCAGTATCTATGTCTCGTTTCGTGGGCGGCACTTTATATTTCATCAAATAGATAAAAAGTAGCAGTACATTTATTGATCACTAGCTTCCACGCGGCTTCGCCCACGGCTCTGACCGCCTGGATTACGAACCCGTGTATTTTTTGCGCGGTACCCTAATTCTTATATTAAATTAAAAGTAGTGCCGCCGTCAAAATTGGTCCTGCCGTTTCGGAGATTAGCCGGAACAGACGGACAGAAATTTAAAAAAATGTTTAACCTGTTTTTGTTATCCGTATACATTTAAATATGCATTTAGTAAAAACTGATATTTTTACCCGACTACGGTGAAGCAAAAGGAGGGTTATGATTTTGACTGACATGTATGTTCAAGGGGTACCTCATAATTTCTAAACTACTTATCACAATTTGATTTTAGAAGCGTCTTGATAGTCCGCTGGTTATATCTAGGCTATGTGACTTCACATTAAATTGAATATGGCGGTCTCTGGAGGACATAATTACATCACATAATTAACACATAATTACATCAAATGGAAAGGCTTAATTAGCACATTTCAAATATATATATATACAACTTGCACTAGGGCCTCAGATGTGAGCAGTGACGGATTAACCCTTAATCAAATTAAGCAATTGCCTAGGGCATCACGTCTGGGGGGCACCAGAAGAAGCCAAAAAAAAATCCGTCCTTAGGGCATCACGTCTCACTCTCACGTCACCAAAAACCACACCAAAAAAGTCTCTAGGACTAATTTGAAAATTCGAGCGTTTTAAGTTGACATAGAATCCGACCTAGAGTCATAATCCCGCTCCCGCTTGCCTACTCGCTGCCCGCTAGTGCATTCGGCAATTCGAAATTCGAATGCACCGGAATTGCGATCAGCCAATCACAAACCACCCCTCCCTCGCGGTTCAAATGTTTTGTTTTTTGAGTAATTGTGCCGGCCGGCTTCTATGCATACGTAATACAATTAATTTGATAGTTAATAAGTCAATAGTTTCAGTAAACTAAAAATCTACGGTTCTGTGTGAGTCACACAGCACAAATTAGTGTGAGTGTGTTTGTCGACAATTAATTCAAGTTCTGTTCATAATATTGTGTTCGCTCGTGTGTGTTACTTGGCACCGATTTCAATATTCTTCAACTACTGTATTGTTTACTAAAAGATTTATTTTTTGCTTTTTAGTTATTAGTTTTGTTTTTGAGTTTTTTGGAGTCGGTTTTTATATTTTGTTATAAATTTTTTTTTTTTTTTTTTTCATACTGTTTAAAGCTTAATTTTTCAGTAGTCGGGTTTTATGACATTACAAACAAAGACTTCAGTTTATTTATTTGTATTGATATCAATGGATATCACAATCAGGCAGATGTTATTGTCTAGGTTAACTTATTTATATGACATAAAATAAAACTACGTTTCTAGGTGTTTCTTTTTTACTCAACAATCTTATATTATTTGGAAACGTGTATTTTCTAACAAAATTTGCGCAGCTTATATTAAACTACCGGATTAATGACCCGGGTACGTCTTAAAACTGCGACCAGACAACGGAGGACGGGCAGCAGCGTCCTCTCACTAATCGGTGAGCCACTGCGATCCCCAAGCCGCCTGCCAAGCGTGGGGATTACGGCAAACCCCCCCACTCGGGGGAGGCCTTGGTTCAGCAGTGGACGTCTTCTGGCTGATGATGATGATGATGATATTAAACTAATCTCTACACACTTGTGTACAGTTTCTGGCTCTTAGGTTTGGGCTTGCTGTGATTCACACTATGTGAGTTGCCTTGCTCAGTAATATCAAGATTTATTTGTTACGCTTGTGATTTTTTTTTTTTTAAGTTGCCCTAAATAGTATGATAATTGTATCGAAAAGAGAATTGTTATAATATGTAAGTTTGTGTGGCAGGTTCACAAGGAGAACGCGCCCGAGTGCCTCACCATGGTGCACTACACGGAGCTCGCCGACAAAGGACTTATACTAATGCGCGGTGAATACGACAAGGTCAGTCTTTTGCTATTCCACTGCTAGAATCCTTTTAGTTGCTCTTCGGTATACAACTCTATTTATTAATTACCTAAATGGTGACTAAACTTCGAAAGCATTCGAACTAACACAATTTTCGGATTAACGGATTATTCTCTGATGAAGAGATTCACAAAGAATACGTGTTTGGCGAACGCCTGGACGTGAGAGGCGCCTGCTAAATCCCGAGGAATTCCATTCATACCAAGGTGGCACAATAATGGTATGTATGGGCGGGATTACGCCTAGGCCTATACCTCCATTGGGTTCACGGCAACTTAACTGCTGCAAAATATCCTGACGAGATACTGAAACCTGTAGTCCGACCACACTGGTTGCAAATGGGTCAAGATTTTATGCTTATCCATGATAATGCCCGCCCACATACGGGTCGAGTGGTAACTTAGTGGCTGCAGCAACATAATGTGCCAAACATGGACTGGCCCGCGCAGTCCCTGGATTTAGCACCTGAGCACCCACACGTTCTCAATTGGAATTGAATTGGATTTAATAATATACCTACTCCAACGAAGGGCTTTACAAAATTTTCCCGAAAATCTGGTGACAGTCTGAACTTTTCATGCATCTTCGTCAAACCGGGACCTTATCCCACAAGGAGATATCGTTAACCTCATATAAATTGTATGAACAATCAGATTTGTTATTAACATCCGAGGTGCATTTACAGATTATTGAGGTTTATTTTGTAATCAATTTAATGTTGCATTTAATTTGATTTATTTATTTAATCACCAAAAACAAACTTTTTGTAAGTCTACTATAAAAGCCTTTTTTTTTGTTCGATTCGATTCGATTTTTATTTAATTTCCTATTAGAGTACAAAATACTTTGCATTTTAATATAAATGTTTTAAGATTTTCTAAGTCGTTGCTTTTCAATACAAAAGTAACTAAAATATACCTAGATTGTGTTGATGTGGGTCTTTATAACTGTAATGAAATACACAGGTATGTGTCATCTGACTTTCATAATCAAAAGTAACTACATACTTAAGGAAAAAAGGTCACAATCTGCCTAGTCTTCTTCCCACTACGTTGGGGTCGGCGGCACCCAGTCCATTACGGACATATACCAGTATGTATTTTATATGGTCCGATTATCATCTGACTTCGTCCCACAAATACTGGGAGACACTAATCCTCAATACTCGATATATTTATTGCATTCCACAATGTAAGCTGAGGCTCCAAGCTTTGTATATAAGTTCATTATGCGCCCTGTCGCCTGTTGGGCACAGCAGAATAAGAAGTTTCAAAAAATATCTTACTCTTAGGTTAGACCGGTTGTCAGACTTTTGAGCTGCTGAAAGCTGTAAGGACTGTCACAGCTATTAGGACAGGCAAATAGAACCTGATCAGCGGTTCGCATGCGCAACGTCTCAACAAATGTCACCCATTCACGAGAATTACGGGTGTATCAGCACCACAGAACAGATAAAAGAGGTTAGAAGGGCCATCGAGCCACTTTTGTATCAGAACCACTGTCGCCAGTTGCACACACCTAAATAACATGTCATATTTACACTACATACAACGCTTAACAGCTATTCGTCAAATTCCAAAATTTGCACACACTTACATTATACGTTATATTTACACTACATAAAATACTTATCAGCTATTCGTCGAAATGCACGATAATCACTACTTTTAAAAACTAACCTTAATGTAAATCTAATAAGGATATTTTTCCCTCGTGATAATTTTTGAAACCGTCAAAATTTTGACTTTTATTATCTGTGTTGTCATGTAAGTGTTATTTTTACAATTTCCTTAAATAATAAAATTTGCACAATATATAATAAGTAATATTTATGCAAAAGCAATACTTAGTATTTGTGTGCAAAATACTGTCATAAAGAGTTATTAATAAAATAATAGTTGATTCAATAAAAAATACTGAATAATTAAGAAAATGTCGATTGTGCAATTTTTTAAATACGTTTTTAACTGGTATCACAGTTACCCAGTTAGAGACGTGCCCATATTTATCGATGAATATATTTTAGAAACTTGTTTAGAATTCAAGTGCGTATCTATAAAAAAATACGCTGTATATCGAACGCACAAGCTATTTATTTGTCATAAACGTTAGGCATTCTAAAAGCCGATTATTTAAATAGATAAAATTACTTATTGACATTTCTTAACTACTATTATTTGTATCGACTTTAATCGTTCTCACAAGATTTGGGTGTAATACGTAAATAAATAACACAGGTAGAAAAACTGTTACCTATATAATCTTATTATTGTCCCTTAATTAAAATTTATTTATTAAATAACACACGTTTGGTATATTTTATACTTGTGTAGCGACTACTACTCGCAACATGACAAAAAGTAAAAGCGCCATATATCGGAGTGAAGATATAACAACAAACCCTGAATCGCACTATGAAAGTTTACAACGATTCTAACACATATACGAATATCCGACATCAACTGTTGGGCTTCGGCCCGCCAGGCTAACCACCTCGCCTGGTCGGAGGATCCTCCCTTTTCAATGGAGGAACACCATACCTTGTTCCTCCATACTTGCTTTATTTAAAAATTCCAATGCTCTCGGTTATTGGGATCCTTTGAAAACCTAAAATAAATAATTTAAATTAGTACTACATTACATTAGTTCATCCTTGACATTAGCTATTTCTCAACATACAAAAACATACTTAATTGAGGTCAGTTTGTCATTCATAAAAATCCGATGACTTATCGAAAAAATTATCTGAGACATGCACAACACTATTTCCTATCTCGATGTGAACATTGCGAACGAACGCGGCCGGACCATGCGAGTTGACAGATCGCATCTCTGGAACGCAATACAATGCGCGCGAACTATGTGTTCGTGTGGATATTTGCGTATGTACATACCTTAATTACCGGCAATGTATATTTTTCTACAATATTTTGCAATATTATTGTCATTATTTCTAATTTCATAATTATAAACATATTTTTGTAAAAAAAACTGATTAAATGATACTTTATGGCTTACCGGTGAAAAGTAATTCCTCCTTGCCTTATACTTGTATCTGACTTTTATAATAATTGCACAAGACGGCATTTTAAAACATTTCTCAGCAATTTTAGCGCAGCTCTTTACACAGACGCACTCCGAAAGCGACTAAAAGCATGAACGCGTGATTTCGGTTGAATTATGATTGTCTAATCATAATTGCGGCGCGCCTGCCACGCCCACATTTCCATTCTAACCTCTTGTATCTGTTCTGTGATCAGCACCGCCACCAATTTGCTATTGGTCAACAAACAATCTCAATTGTGCATAGATACGGTTGTGTTAACTACGCACGGTTCCGGTCAATTTATGCAAAACAAAGGGTTGGGGTTAAAACTCACAACAATTTTATTTGTGTAGGCCACAAAAAGGCACTTGCAAGGCAAGAACTGTTTCCCGTCGTGCGTCCCGTCTGTCTCAACTGTACTTTAGGGAGCTCAACAACCCGACACGGACCGCCGCACGCCGTTGTGAAGGCCGCATAGAATATTCAAACCGACAATAAGGATAACTTGTCTATCGCATGTATAATCTTCAATTTCCTTACATTTACAAGCAAATTTTATATAATAAAACTAAATCGATACTTATAAAATGGTTTGTCCTGACTGACTATCAACGCATAGCCAAAACTACTAAGCCTAGAAAGCTGAAATTGGGAACATAGGTTTATTTTATAACTTAAGTATCCGCTAAGAAAGTATTATTGCAAATTTCACCCCTAAGGGGGTAAAATAAGGGATGAACGGTTGTATGGAAATCCGTCATTTTCAAAGTAAGAAGCACGAAATCTCACGAATATACCTGCATATAAATGTTCAACCTCTAATTCACCCTCTTAGGGGTAACATTTTAAAAAACGCCGATATACGTGTACATTTATTTCTAACCACAAGCAGGTGTATGAAATTTCATGCTTCTTACTTTGAAAATGACGGACCTCCACACAACCGTTCACCCCTTATCCCCCTTGGGAGCAGTGTTGCCAACCCTGTCGCACAGTAAAAATGCATATGACCGTAAAAAATGTAGAAAACTGTAAATGTAAAATAAATAAATCTATATCCACAGTTTCTGTTTATTTCGTTTTTTAAGTTACAAGTAAGAATGTACAAACTTCCAAAATTAATCAATTTTACTATATAAATCATACTTTACAATTAAAGAAGAAAATTTCAACGAGATAAGTTAACTATATGTGTTATAAAAATGAAATATTCCGGCAAAATAAAACCCACAAATTTAACCATCTATTGAATTTAATGAAGTACTTCTGAGAGTTGTGGGCAAGAATTTGACTGCGGATGGACCATATGACGGACGGGATGACATTAACAGATGGCATTGGTGTGCTCTATGGAAAAAAACTGTAGATTTCGGGTACTAAACTAAAAACTGTGATAATTTGTAAAAAACTGAATCTACAGTTAAAACTGTAGGGTTGGTAACACTGCTTAGGAGTTAAATTTCCAAAAATCCTTTCTTAGTGGATGCTTACAACAAAGGCATCAACTGCCAAAATTTAAAGTTTGCAGCACCAGCGGTTTAGGCTCTGCGTAGACGAATCAGTCAGTCAGTCAGGACAAGTAATTATACATATATTATAATGTATAGATAGATTTTGAGCCAGTGTTTAGTATCAATCAACCTTCACCCACCACTGCGTACGGCGATTGCACGATGTTTTTGTCGTTGGAAATACTTAGTACTTACATACACTACTGGCGTTGCAATCTTGAATGGGAGTTTAGGTAGCCAGTAATGTATATAACTATATATTGGCTACATTAGAATTTGAGACATATAATGCATAAATTTATATTATATAGTTGATTACGCACGCTATTGCTCATAAGAACAAATTGACCGATTTTGATGGGACTTTCTGTGCAGGGCTAGAAAATATGTATTATTACGCTATCGTTCATATGAGCTAAGCAGGAACATATTTTTGTGCACCTTCTATCTATATAGTGGGTAATAAAATCTTTTTTTTCTTTTTCAGAATGTCCTCGATGGTCAAGAAGCTCAGTGTCTAGCAAATCAATTCCAGATGTTCTACAGTGGTAAAGATACAACAAAATTACAACTGCTTCAGACATTCACCAAGAACCCTGATACATTCAAACACATGGACCTGATAGCACAGCTAGAAAATATTGGTTTATCATGAAAACGTAATATGTACATAAATAAAAAACATTCAATTTACATTTTGTTTGAACTCTTAATATTGTTAGGTAAGTGTCAATTTAACCTGTGGGGATAATATGTGTAGTCAGGAGTGTCACGCACGATAACGCTCAACGGAGTGTCCGGCGATGCCACTGGCGAAGATGGAGCTATCAGAGGCGGGTGAGGAGTACTACAACTTCCAACGATGGATCCTCTTATTCTGGATGACTGATGAAATAGACTTTGCTGTTGTACATGGCCTAGCCTGATATAGTCCATTGGATTATGCACTATCATCTCGCTGGGGTTATAGTATTTCTTTTTTGTAGAATTATTTTGAATGCATTTAAGTACATTATCTTCACATTCTTGGTAACAGCTTTCTATAAAGAGATTTTGTAAAAACATCTTTGTTTTTTTCATTACGTCATCTTCAATGAATGTAGCACTTTGTTTCAGATATATAGGGATTTCAGACATGAACTCTTCGTACAGATTATAGCCAAAATCATCGTGAAAACTTTGATTCGATGATGTCGTAAGAGTTGATACTGATTGTGCTCCTATACTTTCCGGAGATTTATCAGTCATTTCATTTGAGTCCATTGAAGGGAACATATCGAAATTACCAGATATTTTGTTTTCCTGCTCATTTATACTTTTAACAGCAGAGTTCTCGTCATTAACAGAATCTTCAACAGGACACTTTTTAGCAATTATGTTGACATTTTCGTTATTAAAATGGTCAATGTTGGTTTCAAATCTATCTATTAATTCAGGCAACGTAACTCTGGTTGAAGTAATCGTACCTAATACTTTAGTGCCTTTTACCAAGTCATCCAAATTCAAGTTTGGTTTCTGTTTTATATCTGCCAATGCAGGCCTTGTTATCGTTTCAGATCGAACTGCTTTTGGAAACATTCTCAGTGTTAAACGATTATTTGTTATAACGCAATTATTTACATTGCTATAATTAGAAAAAATATCACTAACTGTACCGTTGTCTTTCTCGAATAAAATTTGACCTGTTCGACGTGATCGTTTTCTTAGTTCATCTAGGCATTTACGTGTTTTTCGCTTTTTACGCTTTGCGATATTTGACAATGATTCCATTGCAAATTCTTTATGAAAACTTCTGAGTGAAAACCGCTGTAAAAAAAACATTTTTGTTTTTTATTAATCCCACAGAGATTTTTTTGTTTCGTCCGTCCCTCTTTGGGACAAGCAAGGGTAGCTGAGCCCATTCAGCCATAATCCCGATCCCAACAAAAACGACGGAGAGTAATGCTGTCAAATCATCAAATAGGTTTGCAGTAAACAGTTTCCGATACCCGTCAACCACAGCTTTTAGGACATATTATTTCGATGCCACAGCCCTACTATTCTAAATCTGTGGTTCTACCATTAACCCTTGGGATAGGATCTGGGAAAAATCTTCAAAAATTATAGTATAATAATTAATTTCACATGCAGTAGCGTAGCGTGGGTTTCAGCTGCCCGGGACGTATGCAAATTTCGCCACCCCCTTATTTAGGTATTTAACCTTTTGAGCGCTACGGTCTTCTATAGAAGACAATCGTTTTCGTGCCCTCCTCGCCACGTTTCGATTAGAAGACAATATCTAATTATAACGTTTATTACATTAAAATACATGAACAAATGTTTTGTGCGTATTTTTACTATTGCCTAAAACCCTATAGTAAAAATTTTATTTCAATACTTTATTTATTTTAAAAACAGAAAAATTATACTAGCCAAAATTTTCTTACTGTCCCAGGCGCCGTAGTCTTTATAGGAATACGTCTAGTGTTGTGGTTACTTGATTAAGTTTCTTAAGGGTCGATAGACACGAAAGTTTAAAATACCGGCCTAACCTAATTAGACCAACGTAAGAAGGTACATGCGAAATTAGTATGATATTTCAGAATACAGAGGCCCTAGTGTAAGTTTGTTTCGACAAATTCGATTTACATCGATCGCGTTCGGCGCTCCGATTGGTGGAGAACACGAAAAGGACCAATCATAAGATGTGTCCTTCAGATTGAACTGTGTCAACAGTAATGCCTTAACAGAAGCTATGACCAGTCTATTCTCTCCTTTGTCCATTGCGCACCCATTAATGAGAACACTCGTTCAACATTCGCATTTTGTGCTTGAATTCGGTATGTAAAGTTTTTTTTTGTATTTTTTTTATATTTTTATTTTAAACATTAATGTATTTTAAACAACTAATTTCATTTTTTTTTCCTAGCTGTAGTTATTTTTTTATAAATTTTCAAAGTTTTTCTCGTAATGACGTCACACAGTAGGCTGAATAGCTCAAGTCTATGCTACGTATAATACAATAATAAAACAAAGCAGCATTTTTTTTTTTAGTTCAGCCAATCTGTCATAGCTTACGGATTTTAAAATCATTTCCCATTGTTTAACGCGGCACCATTTCAAAAAAGTCATTGCTGTGTTGCCATGCAAAAGAATTTAATTCCAGAATTTCATCCATAGAAATAGTACCTATAGAAAGAGCGTAACTGACGTCACGGCAAGTTGAACAAGGAACGCTTATTACGAAACACATATGAAAGAAGGAGATGCAATCTTTATTTTTTGTCCTTATCTGCGTGACCGGTATTTTTAGCCACAAATTCTCTTCGAAGGCTTGTTTTTAGGCAAAAACAAGCCTTCGTTCAGCAGTGGACGTCCTCTGGCTGATGATGATGTTAAAGGACACTGACATCTCAAATTATTTCAATTTACAAATAAAAACCAAAAAACCAGAATGTGTTTATTAAGTTTCCTTAGCCCTACTTACATAAAGGTAGGCAGCTTTATGTAAACAAAACCTGAAATATATGAATCACTGTCAGTTAAATATTATGAATCTTAAACATTAATTAAATATATACACATTTACCTGACAATAAAATAAGTATTATAATAAATACATTCTATTTATTATATAAAACAATCAGGGTAAAATTAGATTTACGCTCAAAATAAGGGCCATTGATTTTCCTGGCAACACCTACTATCCGAGCGAGAGAGACTATAGTGGCCACGGCTCAGATACAGTGTTGCCGAAAGTACGGCAATTGCCGTTTCGTACGGCAATTAGGCCTCCAAATCACGCAATGTACGGCATACGGCAGGATGCTCATTACCAATGATTGCGACGGCAATTGAATAAAAATCTTTTAAAGTCGAAAAAGTCAAGAGATGAAAAGAGTTAAATTTGTTTTTTTTTTTTTCTTAAAAAAATTAAGTTTATCCCATAGTATCATATTTTTGCTTCTTGTCTTGCAACTAGATAACATAATAAACGTATAACATAGCACGCTTGTATTCCCCGAAGGGTTAGGCACAGGTGTACCATTGCACACCCACATTTCGCCGATGCCGTTATTGAAACCCATGTAATAGGGGGGCGAGCTTATTGCCGTCTATCGTGCGCAGCCAGACTCCGTGATGCTACTGAGAATTTCCATAGAGAAAAACCCAAAAACACTTTGCCCGACCAAGGAATCGAACCCAGGACCTTACGCTCAACATTTGCGCTGGTGACCACTAAACTAATGAGGCAATCAGACTGCCTCAATTAGATAATCTGTACTTTTTGCGTTAATCATAAATATTTATTGTTTTATCCGTATTCATTGTCCTTAGAAAGAATTGAGGCGGGAAATCCCTCCAGCCTAATTATTTCGCATTTAATGGAACAAGAAGAGTAAAGCTACTCTACTCAGTACACGAGAGAGTAAGTCAGTATACGTAATTTTATAGTTTTTCTTTTTTTTTGTTGTAAATGTACGGCAATTTATTTTAGAATACGAAAATTTTTACCCTGGTTTACGGTATCCCGAAATCTAGGCAGCGGCAACACTGCTCAGATACCTTTATCTGACGGCCACGGTGACTACCATAGAAATACTACTTAAAGAATGAGCGTAACTGACGTCACGGCAAGTTAAACAAGGAACGTTTATTACGAAACACTAATAATGACACAATAATGTTAATTATAATAAATACATTCTCATTATTATATAAAACAATCAGGGTAAAAATAAATTTACTTTCAAAATAAGGGACATTGATTTTCCTGGCAACACCTATTGTCCGAGCGAGAGAGACTATAGTGGTTACGGTGACTACTTATCTATAGGTAGTTAATCTATGGTAACTTATCTATAGGTACTTCCGGTTTAAAGATTTTTAATTCTCAAAAAAGATACAAAGTCACTTACTTGAGAACAATGTTTACCTTATGCTAAACTAATTATAACATCGATTTCGTCACCGCATGTTAAGTTATGAATCAATGATTAACCCATCCAATGCATTCTTATGTTATTTGTTATTCGTGATTAAATATTGGGCTAACTGTTTCTTGAATACATTGAAAGAGTGTACATTTTTTATACATGAGGGTATTTTGTTGTATAACTGTGCTCCT
Source organism: Shargacucullia verbasci (assembly GCA_947562105.1). Lineage (NCBI taxonomy): Eukaryota > Metazoa > Arthropoda > Insecta > Lepidoptera > Noctuidae > Shargacucullia > Shargacucullia verbasci. The sequence goes on along the minus strand of OX387291.1, from coordinate 14,562,711 downwards.
TCAAATGTTACATTTTTTTTGCCGAACTTAGTTCTCATCTTTGGTAAGATCAGAAAACTAGCTCGGCGACTACTACGTTGGGTTACTTGTTTTACTTTAGTAAACGATAAGTTAGTTTGCATACTTTTGTTAAGAGCCTTACGGATAAAAATACATGTGTTGTAAATATATAGTTTATCTATGGTTAAATAATTAAATTTAACTAGCAACATTACGACGAGACGTCAAATCATTCAGAAAAGGAGGAAATAAAAAAGAATTGCAAGTCGTCTGTGTTTGGTGTAATGTAATGAAAGTGTAAATTGGATATAGCAGAAAGTGGTCGATGAGAAGCGAATTTGTTTACTTTTTTGTACCTAAATATTTTAAAATGCTTGCTAAAATTACTATAATTATAATATGCTGATATGAATTAAATATCTAGCTGAAATATAATAAAGGTATGTTCCTAAACTTTATTTTGTAAATAAGGGTATGGAGATAAAGTTTGGTGTAAAACGAAGGATTTCTATACGTTAGAAGGACATTCTCTATATCTTTTATACAACCTAGTGTAAGGATATGTTATCTTACCTGAATGTGACCATTTATATTTCATATGTTGGAATTGCAGTGCATACATCATTAAATTCTTCACAATCGTATCATAGTGTTTCTTAACTGTAAGACTTCTTGTAATGCTGAGCTTTATAAAGCAGCCTGTAATTATGAGCAAGTCACCTGGCACAAAATTAACCTCTTGCCAATTTTATAAGGGCTATATTAATGAAAAGCCCTTCAATGTTGATGTCTGTGATTGTATCTGGTATTGATTGATTTATGCATTAATATTAGCTGCTTTCCAAAATATATATAAAAATACGAAATATAATGGCATTTGTATTAATAATGACATGTTATTAGTAAACAGTAAGTCATTGTAGCAAACAGAAGTATGTGATAGCAGTGCAATGACAGACATGTTTATCTCCTAATGGCTGCACAGCACTGTCTATATGCCCCACACGGTGTTCTGTGATAGACCAAAAGAGTCAAAGGCTAAGCTGGATACAGGATCCAAAGAGATCTCATTTTCTAAACATTTTTTTAACAGTGAGATTGAATAAGATTGTTTTATTTAATGGAACAATGAAGCAAAAGAGCTAGAACAAATATCTCCAAATAAAATGTTCACATTGCTTGTTTGGCCTAACATTTGTCCATATGCTTTGAGTTAACATAAACACACTGCTTGAGCACATAATCATAAAATTAAACAAACATTTTTTAAGTGAATTTGTACCAGCCAGTCCAGGGGGTCTCTGGGTAACAGTGCTGGCATTATGAATATTCTAGTAATGAATTTAAGGAGGAAATTAAAAACCTTAAATTGTACCATATACGACAACATACCATGCCATGTAATTATTTTCCTGATCATGAAACAGATCACACTTGGTACCTTTACCAGTGTTTTGCTGTATAGCTGGTAAGCCAATTCATAGCCAGTCAATAGAATTACATTGGGTTGTGTTAATGGCAAGTTCTTGAAATGTATGCATTTCATCTTATATTTTACTTTGTCAAATAATTAAATCCACTTTAAAATAAATGGACAAACAAATACAAATCACTCGCTATAGTCTTAAGCACTAGTTAGTTAATATTTCCTGAAGGGTTAGGCCGAGGTGCAATTTTTGTACACCCACATTTCACTGATGCCATTATTAAGTTCCATTTTGTAGGGTGAGCCAATTGCCATCTAATTGGCTCTATTTGCAACTCCAGGCTACTACAGAGAATTTCAGAAAATCTCAATAACACTGCCCAACCTGGGGATCAAACCCTACATTTCATGCTCAGCAGCCACGCTTGCAACCACTAGACCAATGAGTTATTGGTTTCATAGGAGGTATAGGTTTGTATCACGTATGATAATAATATAGCTATGTATCATTTATGTTATACATCATTGAGCACAACAGTGTACCAGATGTACTTGTTCAGGCAATGCCGTGGCTCTGACTTGCTTAGTTACGGGGCTTTTATGTAAATAATGACTGTAATAAGAAGTGTGCGGTAGCAATGGCGCGTACGGCACACGATGGTGAGGGTCGGTGACGGGCGCTGAGCGGGCATGGCGGAGGCCGAGGGCGCGGGGCAGCCCGACGCGGTGCTGCTGGCGCCGCTGTCCGAGGACACGTTCCTGCACAACTTGCACGTGCGCTACAAACGAGACATCATCTACGTGAGTACCGTGTCCCCGTAAAATGCACGCACGCGAGCCAGCAGTGCGCAGTGTTGAGTGGTTTGTGTGTTGCAGACGTACGTGGGCAACGCGCTGGTGTCGCTGAACCCGTGCCGCGCGCTGCCGCTGTACTCGGCGGAGCTGGTGCGCGCGTACCTGGCGCGCCCGCCCTACCAGTTGCCGCCGCACCTGTCAGTGAGCTCGACGTGACGCTACCGGCAAACCGGACTATTCGTTTTATCAGCTCACACGTTTTTGCTTGCAGGTACGCGATTACGGCGACCGCGTACCGTTGGGTGCGCGACAGGAACGAGAGCCAGTGTATAGTGATAACAGGTGAGGAAGCCCATATTCATATGAGAAATATCCAACAAATTGTAGTGGTATATTGGTAATATAGTATGCGATGGGTGGTGGTTGCAGGCGAGAGCGGCGCGGGTAAGACGGAGGCGGCGCGCGTGTGCCTGCAGTGCGCCGTGGTGGCGGGCGAGGGCGGCGCGGGGGGCGCGGGGGGCGCGGCCGCCAGCGCGCTCACGGCGGCCGGCACGCTGCTCGAGGCCTTCGGGAACGCCGCCACCGCGCGCAACCACAACGCCAGCAGATTCGTGAGTACATGACTGTACCTACCTACATTTATACAAAAACAACACACAACGGTTATATCAAAACACCTAAATATGTCATTTTAAAACACTTCGGTTTAAAACCTCTACATTCATATGGTAGGGCATGATAGATCATAAATCACCCTTTCATATGGGCAAAGTCAAAGTTTTTTATTTCAAGTAGGCCTTTTTAGGCACTTTTAAAAAGTCGAGACTCTAGGCGTACGGTTTCAAAGGGGGTAGGTCCTATGGAGAAGAGACCGGCAAGAAACTCTATGGGTATCCATCTCTTTTCAAAAACGAAAAGTTAATTTACAATTAAAATCTTAATTTAACATGCATTATAGAAGAAGAAATACAAACTTAATAGAACGCTACTTACATAATGAGGCAATACAATATGAGTTAAACAAGTGTTTCGAATATAAAATTAAAACGGCATAAACAGATCAAAGTGGATAAAACAGAAAAACAAATACAAAAAATTGAAACATCAAGAATGTCCAGACATGTGAAGCGAATCTAATGTAAAATAGAATTAGTAGACACAATAGATAACCAGGGAAACCACATGTGCAGAAGATATTTACCGCCACACGTCTCTATCGTCAACATAGTCTTTGATCCTATAATATGCTTTCTTTGTGAGAACAGATTTAACGTGGATGTTAAACATCTTACCGGTAAGATCGGTTACAGTTTTCGGTAGCTTGTTATAGAAGCGTACACTGTGTACATCCTAAAGATGATTTATTTGTTTTAGACAATCTAAATTTTGGCACTACTATTTTGTGTTTATTTCTAGTATTAATGTTGTGAACGTCGCTATTGATACTAAACATGTGAAGGTTCTTCCGAACGAACATTATATTTTCTAGAATGTAGAGTGACGGTAATGTTAAAATATCGATTTCTATAAAAAATCTCGTAAAGGCTCGCGTGGGCCCATGTTATAGATCGCACGGATCGCCCTCTTCTGTAATACAAAGATTGATTCTACATCCGCCGCTGATCCCCACAACAGTATGCCATAAGACATAATGCTATGAAAGTATGCGCAATATACCATTCGGGCAGTAGCTATATCGGCTAACTGTCTTATTTTTCTGACTGCAAAACCCGCAGAACTTAGTCTCTTCGATAGAGCTGTGATGTGCGGACCCCACTGCAGCTTCGAATCTATTGTAATACCTAAGAACACTGTTTCGTTTATTAAATCAAGTTCATTGCCATCAAGTATTATGTGTAAGCTTAATTGGGGTACATTTGGCAAGGAGAACTTAAGAAATTTTGTTTTAGTAGCGTTTAGTAATACATTATTTGCTGCGAACCATTTAGAAAAAATATTTAAGCTATTGTTAACATGTATTACTTCGCTATCTTTTCTACTTATTTTAAAAATGAGAGTAGTATCATCCGCAAACAAAATAATATCAGATATTCCGCTCATCATATATGGAAGATCATTTATATTAGCCAAGAACAGGAAAGGGCCAAGAATTGAGCCTTGTGGTACGCCCATTTTCACCAGAGACCCCTCAGATAAGACACCATTTACACATATTTTTTGCTGTCTTTGTGATAGGTAGGATAGAACAAGATCGGCAGCTCGTTCACGAATTCCGTAGTAGTTTTATTTGCGGATTAGTATAATGTGGTCGACGCAGTCAAAAGTCTTAGAGAGATCACAAAAGACGCCAATTGCATCCTGTGAGCCCTCCCAGGATTCCAAAATATGAGTGATTAATTTCACTCCTGCGTCAGTAGTAGACCTATCCTTCGTGAAGCCGAACTGACGAATATGTAATAATCCATTTGAATTAAAATGTGAAAGCATTTGATCAAGCAAGATTTTTTCAAATATTTTACTTAATGCGGGGTGAACGGAGATTGGTCTATAATTGGAGGGATTATTCAAACAGCCTGATTTGAATATTGGTATAATGCCTTATCTATGCATTGGTTGGATATGCCTGTAAGTATGGGGGCAATAGTACCAATAATATCTAAACTAACTCTAACAGAGATGCCCCACAAGTCTTCAGTGTTTTTGGTATTTAGGTTTTTAAATGCTGTTTTAATTTTACTTATACAGATAGGCTTGAACTTAAAGTTAGACACGTCTTTGCAGAAATTCTCTTTAAGTAGAGATTCAGCTAAAGTACAGGATGAGGCAAGAGTTTTTGTTAACTCTATCGGGATATTTGTGAAATAGTTTCCTAGTATGTTTGCGACTTCTAACTTATTATTATTAGTTTTAAAACCATCATGTGTATTTAGAGACAAGTCGGTATCCCGCTGCTTAACATTCCCAGTTTCTGTGTTTATTACCTGCCATACAGCCTTAATTTTATTACTAAAATTACTAATTTTATGACTTATTAACTTAGATTTAGCAATAGTACAAACTACATTGAATAATTTGGAATAATTCCTAACATATTTATAGAACGCTTGATCAGAGGTGAATGATTTTTGATAGTATAAATCTTATAAATGATCCCTACTTTTCCTAATGCCTAGTAATCTTGATCTTCTTAATTGGACATGTCTTATTAAATTCTTGGCATATTGTTGAAAATAGAGTGGAGTAATTTCTGTTGGGGTCTCTTGAATTATATGAAAAAGTGAATATTTTGATTTCAACATTTTTGTTTAACGTCTGCAACTTATGTTAAGTTATAGGTCTTAATTCAATGATATTATTTGTATTTTTCTTATCATGCTTTGATTCGAACTTCTTTAGTTGACCCAAATGATCCGACCTGACACCGCTAATCAATGAGGACCCTTTTATAATGCAATTTGTGAAAACGTTCTAGTGGCTTCATTAAATACATGATCTAGATTAAAAGATTTAAATAATGACAAGACTTTACATTTTTCTGGCGAGTTACCTAAAAGGTCAATATTCAAGTCACCACAAACAACAATAAATTTATTATTTAAAAAAAGTTTACTAAGAATTTCCTCCATTATAATTAAAAACGAGGAAAAATTTGATGCGGGGTGTCTATACACACGGTACAGGTATATATGGTTTTCAATCTCCGCACATGCTACCTCACACAAACGATCAACAGAGCAGGAAGTGATGTCCCTTCTTTCCTTATATTTAAAACGACTGTTCCACAAAATCAAAGTACCACCACCTTCCGCTGATAATCTGTTGAACGCACTGGCAACTGCGAAGTTATCTACATGAAACTTCATTTTATCAGGTTTTAACCATGTCTCACAGAAACATAATATATCCATATGATACCTATCAACTAACAATTCAATATCCAAAGTATTGCTAGAGAAGCGTTAATATTTTGATGACAACGAAGTCAAAACACATCAGTAGAATTGGCGAGAGGCTTAAGCGCCTTCCTTCGGGAACTCGTGCGTTCTGGTCTCTTGCCAAAGCTATCGAAGGAAATTTCTGTAAGCCATCCTTTCCACCTCTACACATGGGAAATGAGTCGTTGGCTCACGACGCAAAGGAGAACGCCGATCTTCTGGGCAAACTCTGCGTCCAACTCGACCTTGGATGACGGGGGACAGGAGCCGCAGTTCGAGGGCTGTATGCCGGATATCCGGTTCCACCAACGGTGCGGTCGGCACTTCTATCCCTCGATATCCATAAGTCGAGTGGGCCTGATGGAATCCCTCCTATTGTATTGAAGATGTGCGCTCCAGAGTTGGCACCAGTTTTCACACGTCTTTTTCGGCTCACTTACTCTTCTGGCGTAGTCCCAACATCATGGAAGACAGCATTAGTCCACCCGATCCCTAAAAAAGGCGACCGCTCAAATCCGCCCAACTACAGACCAATAGCCATAACCTCCCTTTCATCGAAGATAATGGAGTCCATTGTCAACTGCCAGCTCCTTCGGTTCTTAGAGGATCATCAGCTGCTTAGTGACCAACAGTACGGCTTTCGTAAGGGTCGGTCGGCTGGTGATCTTGTAGTATACCTGACACATCGTTGGGCACAGGTGATCGAGACTAAGGGAGAAGCCTTGGCGGTCAGTTTGGACATAGCGAAGGCCTTCGATCGGGTCTGGCAAAAAGCGCTTCTCTCGAAACTCCCTTCCTATGGTCTTTACGAAAAACTATGCGAATGGGTCACCAGCTTTCTTGCAGACAGAAGCATAAAGGTCGTAATCAACGGTGAATGCTCTGTCTCCATGTTTGTAAATGCTGGTGTCCCTCAAGGCTGTGTGCTATCGCCTACTCTGTTCCTCCTCCATATCAATGACATGTTACAAATCAGCGGCACTCATTGTTATGCAGATGACAGCACAGGCGATGCTTTCTATACCGGCCGCGCTAACATTTCTCGGGAAAACGTCATCGAGAGCCGAAACAACCTCTTTGTAGAAAGTCTCAGATTGGGGTAGACTTAATTTGGTCCAATTTAACCCCACAAAGACACAAGTTTGCGTATTTACCGCTAAAAAACTGCCGTTGGTCGTATCTCCTCGTTTTGAGAGCACCCCCTTAACTACCTCAGTCAATATTGGAATACTTGGTGTCGACATATCGAGCGAAGTCCAGTTCCGCGGCCATTTAGAGGGTAAGGCTAAGTTAGCCTCGAAGAAGCTTAGCGTGCTCAATAGATCGAGGCGGTATTTCACTCCGGCCCAACGCCTACTACTTTACAAGGCAGTTCCGGCCCCATATGGAATACTGTTCTCACCTCTGGGCAGGGGCACGCCAGTACCAGCTTCTCCCTCTGGATCGCATCCAACGGAGAGCGATTCGAATCGTTGGCTGCCAAGATATTTCAAACCGGCTTGACCCCTTGGTGCTGCGTAGAGATGTGGCCTCGCTATGCGTCTTCTATCGCCTATATTGTTCGGACTGATCCCTGCCGCCTCTTTCCGCCATCGTTCTACGCGACAGCAGTTCCATCACCATCATTTAGATGGCAGTCCACAACTGTGCGTTTCTCGCGAAACTTTCTGCCTCGCACAACAAAACTGTGGAATGAACTGTCGCCTGCGGTATTTCCGAACCAATATGACCTTCAAACCTTCAAGAAAAGAGCGTACTCCTTTTTAAAAGGCCGGTAACGCACTTTTAACTCCTCCGGTGTTGCGAGTGTCCATGGGCGACGGTAATCGCTTACCATCAGGCGATCCGTCTGCTCGATTGCCGCCTATAGCATAAAAAAAAAGAAGAATGTCATCATAATGATTCTCTATTGTCGGCTCTAAAAGTTTAAACAATCTATCATAGAATTCTTATGGTACAACTTAGCAATACTGACTCATTACCTATCCTAGTCTGCGATATATTATCTATAATAGAGTTAATATTATACGCTATTAGAGTAGAAATCAGATGTTTGGATTTCTTAAGAAGAAATAAGGCATCTTGAGTAAGTATAAAACCATTAACAAACTTGTTAATATCAAAAAACAATAGTTTGTCATTATGACGAGATATCAACATATACATTAAATTATTTAAGTTATGGATATTGTAATATGTTTGAATAGGGCAAGTCGGGCAAATGCCCAGAACAAAATGCAAAATTGAGGGCACCCGGGCGGTTGGGCGAAGAGAAAAATCTTAAAAGTCGCAGTATTCAGCAGCTCGACAAAAAAGTTTCTTTTTTTTGTTTGAAAGCGTTTGTTACGCAATCATTCCTTTAATTATGTAACGATTTTAAAAATTCTTTTTTTGTTTGAAAGAGCACACTCCCAGGTTGGTCCCATTGTCACTAAGTCAGGATCTGATGATGGGATCCTAGGGAAATCGAGGGATACCCTCAAATATTGTAGGACAAATAGCGCGTTTGAGCTTTTTTCTTAATAAGTCAGGTGTTGGCATCTGAAAATCGTCATTTCAGGATGCTGAGCTGATGATGGATGTCATAGGCCTCCTCAACGGTAAAGAGTTAGGGAATAAAACTTCTGAGTTTGGGATCACTCGATATATTTTGATAAGTCCCGTATATAACACTTGGTATAGAGGGTCTGATGATGGAGCCAGGAGATAGATGGTGGAACTCTTCAGTAGCTACTAGTAAACCCCTCGAGTTTGGGCTCACTTTAAACCGCTAAACGGCAAGACTATCAAATTCAAATTCAATACTTTATTGCTGAACACAGTGCATTTAGATACATTGCAAGATGATGGGTGACTGTGCAGTTCACTAAGGCAACACGCACGGATAAGTTTGCTATTTACTTTTGACAATCGATACTCATTTTTGTAAGAAATTACAAGTCTTCAAAAACATTTCTTTCATTAGAAAAAACTATAGTATCTTGCCTCTGGTTATGGATCGGATCATCCACACCAAATTCAGTGGTGTCTTCTTCATCTTCATAAAAAGCAAATTTACCTGTGCGTGTATCACAATGTAAAATAATACTTACATTGTCATGTTAGTGTAAAGTTGACCGGCGCATCTCCTGGTGCTTCTTGAAAAGTTTGTATACGGAACTGATAACAAATTAAGTTTGTTTTGCCGCCTTACAAACGGTGGCGAGGTGATCTAGACACGTATAAGAGAGGCTGGTCCGAGGTGGCGCACGAAAGAGATGCGTGGAACAACTTGGGGTAGGCTTTGGCACAGCAGTGGGACAGATGGGGCTAATTATAAAACAAATAAAAGCTACTTTGAACCTAATTTTGTTAATTTAAAAATTACATAGCTATTTTTTCAGAAGGATACTTAACTTGTGGTGTTTATATTTTCAGGGAAAGTTACTAGAGATTGAGTTCGATTTTAAAGGGGAACCAGTAGGAGGACACATCACACATTGTAAGTGGAGCAGTTATTATTTTCACTATGTTCCTACTATTACATGATTCACTTAAATATTGTACGTATATTTATTTTATATAAAATTTCAAGAACATATAGTTATTATACAGAATGGTGTAATTGTATCTTCGTCTCATCCCATGGACCGAGAGTCGGTTATGAACAGATTTAGACATATTGTAGATTTAATATTTTCTGTCTTGCGACCAAAAACTGCTTATTGTGAAAAATAATTCAGAGCAATAAATTGACGCTTTTCTTAAAATTGAACAATGGGTGTACACTTTAATCAAAATTATTCCCAAACTTCCAATATCCTAAGAAATAAAGGTCATAAAGCGCAAGTAGTGAATTGGTTTAGTAATAAATGAGATGTCACCTTTACTTGTAAGTCGATTATTTGAAAAATATATGTACGACACTTGGCGTAATAAATACGGCAACACCCTAAAGCCAAATCCAGCATTTAAAAGTGGTAGTGCGCGCAGCTCCATGTGTGTGTGTGGCTCGGCCGCGCCTGCCCCGTACAGGTTCGGTTCGCTTGCGGTGCGCCGGTAACCGCGGCCAGCTAGCATGCGCTAATGACTTACTGATCATTCATGTTTATAGGATGACACGAAAATATTTTTTAAGGTCTATTATATAGTCAAGTAATTATATGAAAGTTCCTTTGTGTGTTGCACGCAGATCTTTTGGAAAAGGTAAAATTTATGTATTGTTGTGAGCACAGACAACTGTTGTACACCTCGCCGCCACAGGGCACGTACACCCAGGGAATAGGTAGTACGTGCTGACTCGATGTAGTCTATGTAATGCGTGTCACGCTGGCAACTTGACGACATCCATTCGTGGAAAGATTAGCAATGTTAGCAAGGCTCCTTACGGTAGTGGTTGCTCACAGTGCGCGCTCTGCGTTCATCTCTGACGATAATTATTGATAGTATATATTTACTGACTGATCAATTAATTCCGCAAGTGATTCAAACTCGGTTTAATTATAACATCTACAATTCCCGTGGCGCATGCGTGCACGTGTACACAGCAGAGTGTTGCAGGAGCGCGTGTGCGGCGTGCTAGAGGGCGAGCGCAACTTCCACGTGCTGTACCAGCTGCTGGCCGGCGCCGACGTGCACCTGCTCAGTGAGTACAACACACACACACACACACACACACACGAGCGCACACGCACACACGAGCGCACACGCACACACGAGCGCACACGCACACACGAGCGCACACGCACACACGAGCGCACACGCGCGCGCGCACACACACACACACACACACACATACACACACACACACACACACACACACACACTAGCGTGTATTGTGTACCTATTAGTATTACTAGTGTTGAGCAGTTAAATAATTGTAATCTAGATAAGCAGTGGTGATTTTATCCAAATAATTTAAATTACACCATAAGACAATAGAGTCAAACTCTGGCAATATTTCTTTTATTAATTTAGTTTGAGGGACACTGTGGCAACAGAGATACCCTCTAGCATTAATGTAATATCACCCCCATCAAATTTGAGCAATAAAATTAATTCAGTTAAATTGTCTTAACATAGTGGGTAGACTTAGAATTGGGTTTGTTTTTGAACTGCAATGTTATTGACATTTTATGTGTGACTGAACATTGGCTAAAACACCATCAGTTAATGTTCAACTTCAACAACGACCAAGTCACCAGCTCGTTCAGCAGAGTAAATATAATCCATGGTGGCTCTTTAATAATTACGCGTAACAATTTGAAGTGTAAAGAACGCAAAGATATTGTGAGCCTCTCTGTTGAGCGAGTAATTGAGATATCTTGAATTGAGCTAAAGTGGTTCATTGTAATGAGCGTATACAGGCCCCCATGCGCATCTTATGATGTTTTTGAGTAATATATGGAGGATGTGTTATTCAAAAGCTCGAAGTCTAATAAAACGGTTGTTGTCTGTGGAGACTTTAATATAAATATATTGGAAAATTCGTCTAATACTAGCAAAATGTTAACCTTATTTAAGTCATACAACTTGTACAATATCTTCTTTGAACCAACTAGAATAACTGCTTCTAGTGCTACTTGTATTGACAATATCTTTACAAACTTGAAACCTTGTAATAAATTAATTATAAATGAGTTAGACTCTGATCACTGTGGTCAGTTAATCACTTTTCTTAGGAATCAAGTTAGGGTACAAAGAAATGCAAAAGATATTAAATTAAAGTCTTGATGTAAAGAAAACTGCCGACCTTTGGGGACTGTCAGTACGAACTATCTCGTCCATAATTGACGTAAATTCACCTTACTTGGCAATCGTGTTCAATTCTTGTATTGCATCTGGTGTATTTCCTGACTTGATGAAACAAAGTCAAGTAATACCACTGTTCAAACCTGGTAGTTCTACGGATCCCACAAATTTTCGGCCTATTTCTATTCAAAATTTTTTGAAAAAAAAAATATTTTAAATCAGATGTTAAGACATTTTAATAGAAACAACCTACTTCATAAAAAGCAGTTTGGCTTCACAAGGGGACGTTCAACGACAGATGCGGGCGTAGAATTGCTGAAACATATATTCGATGCCTGGGAAGACTCGCAAGATGCTCTTGGCATATTCTGCGATTTGTCAAAGGCTTTCGATTGCGTACACCATTATACACTCATCAGGAAATTATACCACTACGGCATAAGGAACAAGGCTCTCGACTTCTTGACTTCGTATTTAAGCAATAGAATTCAGAGGGTCGATATTAATGGCAAGAGGTCTTCGGGATCTGAGGTCACCATGGGCGTCCCGCAGGGTTCAATTCTAGGTCCATTTTTGTTTCTAGTTTATATTAATGTCTTGCCATATTACGTACGGGATAATCACGAGGTAGTATTGTTTGCGGATGATACTTCTCTAATATTTAAAATTCGACGACAATTATTAGATTTTCGCGAAGTTAACATTTCGCTATCTAATGTAGTTCATTGGTTCAATGTTAATAATCTTCTCCTTAATGAGAAAAAACCAAATGTCTTAAATTTTCAACGCCCAATGTCTGACAAGTTCCAATCAATATTAAATTGAATGGAATGGAACTGGACATTGTGGATTCGACTGTTTTTCTAGGCATCACTATAGACGCCAAACTGCAATGGGGCCCGCAAATAAACAAATTATCGAGTAGGCTTAGTCATGCCGCGTTTGCTGTCAAAAAAATTCGGCACTTAACTGATGTGGATACAGCCAGAATAGTTTATTTCAGTTATTTTCATAGCGTTATGACTTACGGTATCCTCCTCTGGGGAAACTCTGCAGAAATCAATACTATATTCGTCTTGCAGAAAAGAGTTGTCCGAGCTATTTATAATCTTGGTCCAAGGGTGTCGCTGAGACACAGATTTAAGGAAATAAATATTTTAACTGTAGCGTCACAATATATATTTGAAAATTTAATATATGTTTATAAAAATATTTCGAACTTTGTCAAGCTGTCTGATACTCATTCTTTGAACACTAGGAATAAACACAACCTTGCTGTACATGCTACGCGCCTCCACAGAATAAGCAACTCGTTCATGGGACAATGTATACGCTTTTACAATAAACTTCCCAATGATATATGTAATTTAACATTAAAGAAGTTCAAAATTATAATTAAATCTAAACTTTGTAAAAAATGATACTATATAATTTCGGACTATTTAGATGACAAAAACGCTTGGGATTGAGCCGCTCTTTAGCCTTTCCTTTTTTTATATACAATTTTTGCCATTAATTATTTTATTATTTACTTCATTATTTTGATATTGTAATGTCGTTTAAATTGAAATGATTTCTTATATATAACCGCTATACATTGTAAATGTGAGTGAGATCTAGGCTGAACGCTCTTAATTTCATTAATTCTCACGATAACTGATGCATGCTTGCACTCTGTTGCGACAGGTTAGCTCAAAAAGTTATGGCATTTTCTTCAAAAGGCTATTCCACCCTATATTTGTCACACATAAACCCTTACATCATTACAATCTGTCTGGACTTTAAAATAGACTTTGACCCCTGAGTTTGTTTCGGCGTTTCTTCTCAGGGATAGTCATAGGAAATGCCGACGCCACCTGTTTAAAAAATACGTGTAAAAGTGATTGAAAAATCCTAATTGCAAAATAAATAATTTCATTACACTTCATTTCAGTACAAAAAAAAAATCACAATAAATAAATATATAGTAGCAATTCAGTCAACAAATACATCAAATAAAATCCAATCAATACAATTTCATCAAATAAAATCATACAATAAATTAATCAAATAAAAATAAAATACATCAGTCTAATAATAATAAGTACGTGTAAAATGAGAAGCATAAATCTATTTATCTATTAAAAAATCATTTCGGTGTGCCAACTGTCATAGTGATTGGTCTAACGGTGCTGGAATTTATCAAACTCACATAAAAAAAACAAGATTGTTCATACAAACATCGCTCCTTGCTTAGCGGATGGCTACATCGCATAAGGTACATACATACCTGTCAAGTGTGTATAAGATATGCTACTTGAATATACCACATTTGATCAACATTTTTGCAATAAAATGTGAAAATCGTGGTGTACAAATATAAATGTACCTGTAGGCCACGCAAATGTGTGTACATAAGTTTGGTACTTGTGTCAGAACGGCTGCGCCTGCAGCGGTCGTGGGAGCACTACCGCATGCTGCGCGGCGCGGCGCCGGCGCCGGCCAGCGCGTCGCCGCGTATAAATGTACCTGTAGGCCACGCAAATGTGTGTACATAAGTTTGGTACTTGTGTCAGAACGGCTGCGCCTGCAGCGGTCGTGGGAGCACTACCGCATGCTGCGCGGCGCGGCGCCGGCGCCGGCCAGCGCGTCGCCGCGTATAAATGTACCTGTAGGCCACGCAAATGTGTGTACATAAGTTTGGTACTTGTGTCAGAACGGCTGCGCCTGCAGCGGTCGTGGGAGCACTACCGCATGCTGCGCGGCGCGGCGCCGGCGCCGGCCAGCGCGTCGCCGCGTATAAATGTACCTGTAGGCCACGCAAATGTGTGTACATAAGTTTGGTACTTGTGTCAGAACGGCTGCGCCTGCAGCGGTCGTGGGAGCACTACCGCATGCTGCGCGGCGCGGCGCCGGCGCCGGCCAGCGCGTCGCCGCGTATAAATGTACCTGTAGGCCACGCAAATGTGTGTACATAAGTTTGGTACTTGTGTCAGAACGGCTGCGCCTGCAGCGGTCGTGGGAGCACTACCGCATGCTGCGCGGCGCGGCGCCGGCGCCGGCCAGCGCGTCGCCGCGTATAAATGTACCTGTAGGCCACGCAAATGTGTGTACATAAGTTTGGTACTTGTGTCAGAACGGCTGCGCCTGCAGCGGTCGTGGGAGCACTACCGCATGCTGCGCGGCGCGGCGCCGGCGCCGGCCAGCGCGTCGCCGCGTATAAATGTACCTGTAGGCCACGCAAATGTGTGTACATAAGTTTGGTACTTGTGTCAGAACGGCTGCGCCTGCAGCGGTCGTGGGAGCACTACCGCATGCTGCGCGGCGCGGCGCCGGCGCCGGCCAGCGCGTCGCCGCGTATAAATGTACCTGTAGGCCACGCAAATGTGTGTACATAAGTTTGGTACTTGTGTCAGAACGGCTGCGCCTGCAGCGGTCGTGGGAGCACTACCGCATGCTGCGCGGCGCGGCGCCGGCGCCGGCCAGCGCGTCGCCGCGTATAAATGTACCTGTAGGCCACGCAAATGTGTGTACATAAGTTTGGTACTTGTGTCAGAACGGCTGCGCCTGCAGCGGTCGTGGGAGCACTACCGCATGCTGCGCGGCGCGGCGCCGGCGCCGGCCAGCGCGTCGCCGCGTATAAATGTACCTGTAGGCCACGCAAATGTGTGTACATAAGTTTGGTACTTGTGTCAGAACGGCTGCGCCTGCAGCGGTCGTGGGAGCACTACCGCATGCTGCGCGGCGCGGCGCCGGCGCCGGCCAGCGCGTCGCCGCGTATAAATGTACCTGTAGGCCACGCAAATGTGTGTACATAAGTTTGGTACTTGTGTCAGAACGGCTGCGCCTGCAGCGGTCGTGGGAGCACTACCGCATGCTGCGCGGCGCGGCGCCGGCGCCGGCCAGCGCGTCGCCGCGTATAAATGTACCTGTAGGCCACGCAAATGTGTGTACATAAGTTTGGTACTTGTGTCAGAACGGCTGCGCCTGCAGCGGTCGTGGGAGCACTACCGCATGCTGCGCGGCGCGGCGCCGGCGCCGGCCAGCGCGTCGCCGCGTATAAATGTACCTGTAGGCCACGCAAATGTGTGTACATAAGTTTGGTACTTGTGTCAGAACGGCTGCGCCTGCAGCGGTCGTGGGAGCACTACCGCATGCTGCGCGGCGCGGCGCCGGCGCCGGCCAGCGCGTCGCCGCGTATAAATGTACCTGTAGGCCACGCAAATGTGTGTACATAAGTTTGGTACTTGTGTCAGAACGGCTGCGCCTGCAGCGGTCGTGGGAGCACTACCGCATGCTGCGCGGCGCGGCGCCGGCGCCGGCCAGCGCGTCGCCGCGTATAAATGTACCTGTAGGCCACGCAAATGTGTGTACATAAGTTTGGTACTTGTGTCAGAACGGCTGCGCCTGCAGCGGTCGTGGGAGCACTACCGCATGCTGCGCGGCGCGGCGCCGGCGCCGGCCAGCGCGTCGCCGCGTCGCGCGGCCGCCGCTGCGCCTGCGCCGCGCGCCGCCGCGCAGGACCAGGACCACTTCGCCTTCACCACGGCTGCCATGCGCGCGCTGGGCTTCGGCGCTGCCTCGTGCGACGCGGTGCTGCGCGTGCTGGCCTTCCTGCTCAAGCTGGGCAACGTGGAGTTCGAGCCGCAGCACAACATCGACGGCACCATCGGCACGCGCCTGCAGCATCAGTACGGTGAGCCACCCGTCCACAATGCTCGCCTTTACTGTCACCTCTAACATCTGATATGTACATATCTATTTATAAGTAACCCCATGTCATTTTATTATATCACATTCTAATCGCTATAACGTGACACATTATTTGATATTTTTCGCCACGACTTGCAGAAACTAGTTTAATCGAGAGTCGTAGTTTGTAAGTGTATCATTGTGGTGCGTGCAGAGCTAGTGGAGGCGTGCGCGCTGGTAGGCGTGGACGCGGCGGCGCTGGGCGACGCGCTGGGCGCGGCAGAGCCCGAGGCGGACGCGCCGCTGGACGCGGGTGAGTAGCGCGCCTCTGCGCCTGCGCCCCTGCGCCCGCGCACCTGCTCGCCGCCTCATGCGCTGGATGTCCGCAGAGAGCTCGGAGGGCTCGGAGGAGCCGGCGGGCGCGTGCAGCTCGCCGGCGGGCGGCGGCGACTGGGCGGGCGCGCTGCGCGACCAGCTCGTGTGCGTGCTCTACTCGCGCCTCTTCACCTGGCTCATCAACGCCGTCAACGAACACATCAAGGTACCACCGCCTTCCTCACGTCATTTCACAAGTTCCAACAACTTTTATTTCAAACTAGCCGTGCCCGCGACTTTGTCCGCGTGGGCATTGGAATATAACATGTCTTGCGTATAGAGTATATAATCCATAATATATTTTTTCCTAGTCCAAAATATTTCAATCTCATGACTCACCATGAGGAATAGTCATTACAATGCTTAAAATATACTGAGTCGTATCCAGGGACGTGCTTCTCAGATGAAAGTAGATATTGACCTAATCAGTGGCTGAATTAATAATCATTGTAAATAGATCGACAAGACACCATTATCAAAGTGTCTCTGTATGTATTTCAGCCGGCGGAGGCGGGCAAGCGTTGCACGCTGGGTATCCTGGACGTGTACGGGTTCGAATCTTTGGCGTGCAACGGCCTGGAGCGGTTGCTCATCAACTACGCGGCGGAGCGCGTGCAGGCTGCCGTCACCGGCGCCACGCTGCGGCGCGAGCAGGACGAGTACGCGCGCGAGGGGCTGGCCTGGAGACCGCTGCACTACACCGACCACGAGCTGCATGCAGACCTGCTGGACGCGGTGAGTGCGCCGGGTGCTGCACGATACCTGCTGGACGCGGTGAGTGTGCCGGGTGCTGCACGCAGATCTGCTGGACACGGTGAGTGCGCCGGGTGCTGCACGACACCTGCTGGACGCGGTAAGTGCGCTGGGTGCTGCACGCACACCTGCTGGACGTGGTGAGTGCGCCGGGTGCTGTACCACACCTGCTGGACGCGGTGAGTGCGCCGGGTGCTGCACGAAACCTGCTGGACGCGGTGAGTGCGCCGGGTGCTGTACCACACCTGCTGGACGTGGTGAGTGCGCCGGGTGCTGTACCACACCTGCTGGACGCGGTGAGTGCGCCGGGTGCTGCACGCACACCTGCTGGACGCAGCGAGTGCGCCGGGTGCTGCACGCACACCTGCTGGACGCGGCGAGTGCGCCGGGTGCTGTTCGCTACTGTTGCTGACGCTGGGTGTGTCCACAGGGTCCGGACAGCGTGCTGGGCGTGCTGCGCGATTGCTCGGCGCGTGGTTCCAGCGATGCCAGCTTCTTGCAGCGCCTGCAGCGTCGTCGACACCCGCGCCTGCTTGTGCTGCCTCCTGACCATTTCCAGTGAGTGCACTGTATAAATACTCTTTATTATGTTGGTTCGTGTCGATGGAGTCTGCGGTCTAGATACGCCGCAAAGGTGTCTCGAAAAAAATGTGTGACCCGTTCGTGTGGCAGAGTGGTGCATTTCGGCGGTGCGGTGGTGTACAGCGCGCGCGGCATCGTGCAGAAGAACCGCGACGCCGTGTGTCGGCGCTGTGCCGGCGTGCTGGGCGCGGCGCGCTCGCCGCTGCTGGCGGCGCTGTTCGCGCAGGCGGCGGGGGCGGGGGCGGGTGGGGGCGCGGGGTCGCCGCGCCGGCCGGCCGCGCTGGCGTGCCGGCAGCGCGCGCTGGTGGGCGCGCTGGTGCGGCGCCTGCCGGCCGCGCCGCGCCTGGTGCGCTGCCTGCGGCCCGACGCCGCACTGCGCCCGCACCGCTTCGACGCGGCGCTGCTGCGCCACCAGATACGCTCGCAAGGGTGAGTGTCGTTGAGGGGCCGCCGGACAGTTTTGCCATACGAACGTAGTCCACGAATCATTTTCGATTAGAGTATATTCCAAATTAGTATTCTGTTCTTCGAATTAAAACAATAAAAACCTAGGTTCAAGTTAAATAAAAAATATACTTACCTAAAACGAAATTTAAACGAATTGCATTTTGTACATTTTACGGCGTAAAAAACTCGTTTGCTTTTTATTTTAACATTAATATTTGTAATATCATTTGTGTCAGTAATTCCCGCATGCTTCGCATTCTCCGATCTGCATGCGATTTACATCTCCCGTTTGTTCAAACACTGCCGAACGCACGCACGTACACACGCGCGCGCGCGCGCGCTCTCTCTCTCTCTCTCTCTCTCACACACACACACACACACACACACACACTCTCACACACACACACACACACACACACACACTCTCACACACACACACACACACTCTCACACACACACTCTCACACACACACACACACACACACACACACACACACACACAATCAATCACAGAGTCAATGTCCGCGGGCGGAAGCTATAGGCCGACCGTTTAACTCGCGTATCGCCTGCGCGCTAAGAAGGGAGCGGGGGGAGATGTTAGCGGATGGGTGAAAGGGGTGCGCGGAGCAGAGAGCTTACGTCAAGTGCGGCAGTGCGCTGGCTGTGCTCGCAGCGCGCGGTTGGTATTTTTGTTACGGACGCTTGGACATTAACGCACAAGGTATACGACTGCCAAGATAAATCTCAAGATGAATCGCTCTTCCAGTTTTGCGAACAAAATTAACAAGCAAGCTAAACAAATAGCATACAATGTATATTCCTTTTTTAAAGCCAGAAAACAAGATCATAATTCTACAGAGTATCTTGAAGACGTAAACCTAAGCAAACTTGTTGCTAAAGCTACAGGACTTTCGGTGACTACCATATGTAAAATAATAAAAGAAGGAAATGAACTGAAAGATGAACAAAATAATGTAAATTTTAAATCACCAAAAACAATTAAACAAATCCGAAAGAAAAAAATTGAAGTTGACAGTTTTACAGAGGGCGTTGTTAGAAGAAAAATAACTCAATTTTATACGGTTTTTAAGAAGGTTCCTACATTAAAAATTTTGAATGCGAAACTCAGAGAAGAAGGAATTTTAAATTGTGGCCGAGAATATTTGAGAACATAGATTCATAAACTTGGCTTTCGATTTAAGAAATGCCAATCAAAAAGAAAATTACTGATTGAACAACCAAACATCGTATCGTGGCGGTGGCGTTATCTTAATGCGATAAAGAAGCACAGAAGAGATCAAAGAAACATTGTTTACCTCGATGAAACATATGTCAATTCGTCATTAAATGTACCAGCGTGTTGGCAATCCAATGAAGAACGAGGGGTGCTGTCGCATATTGGCAAAGGGCCACGTTTAATTATTGTACATGCTGGTGGACAAGCCGGATTTATCGATGGAGCTCTTTTAATTTTTAAATCCAAAAGCAAAACCGGAGATTATCATAGCGATATGAATTTTGTAAACTTCAGCAAATGGACTAGAGAAAAGCTATTGCCAAATTTACCGCCAAGCTCAGTTATTATTATGGATAATGCCGCATACTCGGTACAAGAGGACAACAATGACACAATACAATGACATCCACAAAAGCCACCATGCAGACCTGGCTGCAAAGACACAATGTTGAATTTGATACGTCTTTAAGAATATGTGATTTATTGAATTTAATTAAACAACACGCGACAGAAAATACTTACAAAATAGATGAAATTTTAAAGGCGGCAGGTCATGAAGTCTTACGACTGCCTCCATATCATCCAGACTTGAACCCAATCGAATTGGTTTGGGGGGATATCAAAGGACAGCTCGCAAAAATTGAAATTGATTCTAATTTAGACAAAAAGAAAAATACACTGGAACAGTTATTTGCCGAATTCTCTGTAGAAAAATGGGTTAACTGCGATAAACATGTACAAACTATTGAAGATGAATATTGTCTGCACGATCGCATCGTTGATGAAGAGATGGACCGATTTATTATTAATTTGCAAGATTCTGACTCCTCAAGCTACTCAGACAGTGATGATGATTCAAGCGATATGGATATTAGTGACGAATAGTCCTATAAATTTTTTATCTGTGGTTAAATATTTCTTAAACGGAGTTAATTATTGTTTTATGATTTTGTACCTATGAAGCTATTATAAAATATTTGTAAAACTTAAAAATAAATACTTAAAAAAAAGATACTTATTATTTTATTATTTACCAACAATGTCTATCTCGAGATAAATCTTTGGATTATTGACTCCGTGTGTAGCGTTACCCGCCCCCGCTCCCTTCTTACCGCGCAGGCGATACGCGAGTTAAACGGTCGGCCTATAGTAAATAATATTTAGTGTAAATATTAAAATGTATGTTTACGTTAGGGTTGACTGTAGAGATGACTTCATGAATATCGATAAAAAGTCGATAGATTTTATCTCATTATTAAATAATCGGGCCTAAGGGAACTAGCTATGGTAATATCATACAGCAAGCAAAGCATATTTAATGTCAACCTGTATGATTTCAAAAAGACAAAGGAACAAAATTAGAGATTATAATTAGAAATAATTCTAAAAACTCCAATGCTTTCTCATTCGACCACTCCATTGTCGTAATAATGCAGTTGATGCAGTTCCCGCCTAAAAATAAAGTACATACGTTCTTCACCTACGCGTGCGCTCCGCGGAATGAGACTGCGTTGATGAAGCCAACATCGCTTAATGCGCAAAAAAATACGCTAACACCGACACCCGAGCTATCGCTTAGTGTCTAAAGCCATTAGTAATGCTGGTAGTAAATGAACGCGTTAAAGTAATGTTACACCACATCTACTTAATGTCGTACTTAACGCGTTAAGACGCAGATGGAGCAGTAGCATAACGATTCCCCAAATTAGTTAACAAAAATAAAGCAAATAATGAACATCATTACTAAACAGAAATGCTTTTGAGTCGTTATCAATGAATGGAAGGTATATAGGTAACTACATACACTATCGCGCGGCTGCGCACCTTGTGTCGGGCCCCGCACTTCCCTCCCACCATAGACAAATAGATATAGCAATATTCTGATTGCGAACGCGGGTCGCCTCCGCCGAGCTCTTACACACGCACATCAGACACACCGCCGATGACGCCGACATGTGATGCTTTTTGCATGTTCACCTAGCCGATGTTAAATGTAACGATTTACATTATGATCGGTTGTAGGATCATGGACATGGCGCTGCTGCGGCGCAGCGGGTGGTGCGAGTCGATGTGTGCGCGCGCAGCACTCGCGCGCTATGGGCTGCTGGCGAGCAGTGCGCGCGCGGCCCCCGCGGCCTCGCCGTGCCCGTCGCCCGCGCAGCGCGACGACCCCGTGCGGGCTGCGCGTGCGCTGCTGCGCTCGCTGCCCATCCCCAGCGCCGAGTTCGCGTACGGCCGCACGCGCGTGTTCGTGCGCAGCCCGCGCACCGTGTGGGAGCTGGAGGCGCTGCGGGCGGCGCGCGTGCAGGCGCTGGTGGTGCTGGCGCAGCGCGCGTGGCGGCGGCACCGCGCGCGCGTGCGCGGGCGCGCGGCCGCCGTGCTGGCGCGCGCGTGGCGGGCGCACCGCGCACGCGCGCCGGGCGGCGGCGCGGCTGCGGCGCGCGTGCTGTGGCGCGCGTGGTGCTGCAGCGCGCGGCGGCGCTACCTGCTGCAGCTGTGGCGGCGGCTGCCGGCGCGGCACCTGTCGCCCGCGTGCAGCGCGTGGCCGGCGCTGGCAGCTCCGCGGCTGCTGGGCCGCACGGACGCGCTGCTGCGGCGGCTGCACCACGCGTGGCGCTGCCGCCTCTACCGCGCCGCCTTCGACCAGACCGCACGGAACCGCATGCGCGAGAAGGTAGTATCGAGTATTCGATAAGCGCTAATAGATTTGTGTGTCGTGGAGAGTATCGAGTGAGGGCGGCCGCAGGTGACGGCGAGCGTGCTGTTCAAGGAGCGCAAGCTGACGTACGCGCGCAGCGTGGCGCACCCGTTCGTGGGCGACTACGTGCGGCTGCGCGCGTCGCTGGCGTGGCGGCGCGGGCTGGGCGCGTCGGCCGACCGCTACGTGGTGTTCGCGGACGTGGTGGGCAAGGTGGCGCGCTCGTCCGGGCGCGTGGCGCGCTGCCTGGCCGTGGTGTCCACGGGCGCGCTGCTGCTGCTGGAGGCGCGCTCGCTGCGCCTCAAGCGGCGCGTGCCCGCGCACACGGTGTACCGCCTGTCGCTGTCGCCCTACGCCGACGACCTGCTCGTGGTGCACGTGCGCGCCTGCGCCGGCCCGGAGAGCTCGGCGGAGGAGCTGTCGCAGTGCTCGTCGCGCGACGCGGCCGACGCGCCCGGCTGCCTGTTCGGGGTGAGTGGGGGGGCGGGGCGGGCGGGCGCGGTGCGCGTGCGCAGCGTGTGACGTGTGTGTGCGCAGGGCGAGGGCGCGTGGCGGCGGCGCGGCGACGTGGTGGTGCGCACGTGTCACGTGCTGGAGCTGGCCACGAAGCTGTTCCTGGTGGTGCAGAACGCGGTGGGCGCGCCGCCGCACGTCAACATCGCCACCGAGTGAGTACCGCCGACACTAAAACATTACTCTGACCTGCTTTCATTATTCCAGCTGCAGTAATACTTTTAATACTGCGATAACATATTCGCGTGAACGACGAGCGAGCGAGCGAGCGCTTGGGAGCGGGTGGCGGGTGCGAGAAATAGATTCATAGCAAGTAAACTAGTTCAATGTTATGTTTCGTTCGCGACCTACGACTCCACTCTTCGTTTAGTAGAATGGCGAACGTTTACTAATGTACAATGAAGCAACGCAACGACAAGCGGGCACTCGTGTTACATTCGTATATTATTTGTATTGATTCAACAATATTAACAAAAAGCCCGTAAGTAGTTGGTTGTGACGGGACTGTCGGCCAAAATATGCGGAAAGTGCATGACTTCCTTCACGATATGACAATGTAATCGATGAAAATAAATATTTTGGATACCTTGTACAAAGATAAATTAATTAATTTACTTTAAAATTTGAGGAAAAATAAAATTAAACCAGTCAATAATACCACAAAGGGCAAATCAATAAACATGAATGAGTTTTCGGCGAAATGAAAAATGACCAACTTGATAATTAAATACGCTCGCTCATCGTTCGCCGCTCGCCGCCCGGGCGGGCGCGGCTGCGCATGCGCCGGGTGAGGCAGTGTGTGTGCGCAGGTTCGAGGCCAACTTCGGGCAGCAGCTCGTGACGCTGTCGTTCCACGCGCTGGGCGGCGCCGACGCGGGCGGCGCGCGTCTGCTGCGGCGCGGCTCGCGCATGGACGTGCTCGTGTGACATCTGCGCCTGCGCACCCTCACACCGACGTGTTCTTAACGTACTGGGAGAACCCCGACACTAGGATCTTATGATACTATAGCTAGGTGACCCGGGACGAGCCCGGTCACACTTACACGTAACTAGAGATAGAAGCGCACCGACACCGGTGACTTACGCTCATCCCATACTAATACTTAACTAAATAATTATCGAAACGCGCAAGCGAGCCGCGACTGTCGGCCTCGTGTCATGCAACACGCTCCCCGTGTGGCAGCATGTGACGACGCCTCGAAGCCGTTCTCCTTTCGTTCTCTCTGCCCACCTCATTAATATACTGATCTCTTAAGGTTAGACATCCGTGAAACACTAGAAAGCCGTCGAGAGTATCAAGGCTCGGCTATGTTTTGCACACTGGCAGTATATCGAGGTATCGAGGAGTCTCAGAACTAGACGCACCAGGCCGGCCCCGGGGGGTAACGTACTTCATGTTGCAATGGACATGTGTATGTCACGTGAGTCTCCGCCGAGTCGCTGCAACAGCTTGGTCGAATGCTGCGTGGCCCTGATGTGTGCGTCTCGCTCTCCACTGTTGATCATGTTCGACGCACATTATTATGTGGTCGCTACTTCGTGAAACAATCCGACATTATAACGCTAACACTTGGATACTTACGGTTGGCCTATTCATATTGACGGAGAGAGCTACATATGTTTCGAATTTCTTTCCTTGTAGAATACACTTGCAGCTTATAGAATTAGAGAGCTGAAGTGAAGGTGGACTAGTCTAGACTAGACACACGCACTACGTACCTACGCGAACACCGGACGTAGAAGGTGAAGAACGCAGTGCTAGACTTGCGGGAGGCTTGTACACAGCACTCGACTGCGAAGGCTGGCAGCCGTCGGAGATGACCAGTGTTGATACAGTCGCAGCTCAGCCTACACGTTGATTTACTCAACTGATAGCATTTTATTTAGTGTAAAATATGGATTTGTTTGACATTGCGGGTCAGCCGGACTTTACCGGCTACTCTACCGCAAGTCACGTTTAAGATGACAACTAATGTTAAATAAGGCACGCGCGGTCGTGTGGACGGAGCGGGTGACGTCTCGTGGACCGACACACACAACAGAAGGAGCAACCTAACTGTTGTAGTTGTGTCACGCGCTCGTCCTGCTTGCAGCACGCGAGCGCAGTGCCATGTTGAATTCAGTGTTATTATATTAAATCTCTAGCAATATAAAAAAGTATGTATAACAGGTCTGCAATGAGTTGATTGTTGCAATCAGTTGATCGCAGCCTCGCCATGTGCGACTACGTCTTATGAACCCAGCTGTTAACCCGTTGGTTGGTTGGTTTAACCTAGCGTTGCCAACATTTCTTCGGCGAAATATAGTATTTTTCAAACTAAGTTATAAAAAAATATAGTACACTTAAAAAAATATAGTATTTTATAGCCAAGGGCAAAAAAATAGACAAAGATAATATTTCTTACTTATTTATTTTTATAAAAACAATATTTTTTTGCACTTCTTGCATTTTAAAACGAAGGATTTGTTTGTTAGATTTCGGTGTAGAAAATATAGTATTTTTGCGTACTATGTATTTCTTCAACAGTATATAGTACGCAGACCCGAAATATAGTACAATACTGTATATTATAGTACGGTTGGCAACCCTAGTTTAACCACACAGTACCTACTGTTACTGCGCGAACGCAGAGTGATCGCGTTTAACATAATATTGTAAAGTAATCGTTAGTTATTATACTATAGTTATGTCGTTGCGCAACTCGTCATGTTGACTTACGGTCCTGTAAGCCTTCTCCGATCACTCACTCTTCGACACGTTACTTCACTCACATCTATAAGTTTCGAATGAATCTGTGTCTTCGTCCGCAATCTATGTGCAGGAAAACCAAAGTCAAGAAATATATTTATGTATATTGAAAATGTGAAAAATGTTTAAATAGAATCAATTGTAGTGTAGTATTTTTATGGAACTTGTGAGTGCTCGGAAGCGGCGCCGGCGTGTCATTTAGTTTGCAGCTAATAGTAATGTTACCTACATTACAGAGTATTTTATTCTTACTGAAACTTGTTAATAGTTTGTTATACAGACCGACCTGTTCACCAACTATAACCTATCACTTTAAAATGTTTGAGACGATAATTATAGGTACATAATGATTGTATTAATCCTCACCGAGCACTCGCTCGTGCTTGTCGCGAGTCCCGCAGCGCATGCGCGCCGCCGGACACTACTGGTGCCAAATATTAAGTTTAGCTTAGGACTAAGTCAGAATACACAAGGGCGTGTACACAATGGCTACTATGTACGTAAATCGATGTATAACTATATAAGATGTAGTGCAGGCACAGAGGGCAGCACGCCACCGACGCGCGACGAGGCGCAGTGAGCGAGCCGCACGCACTGTACTTGATGTCTGGGTGTGATTGTGGATATTTTGAAGATTTATCAGTGCCTTAGTATATCTATAGCCGAGTCGTAAAACAATGTATTAACGCTGACGCTGAAGCCCCGCGAGTGGCCGTCTCAATCCTGGTCATAGTTCACGTCTAGATGCTAGGGCTAGTAAACTAGATGCCTGACACTTGTTATTGATAACCCAACGCTATAAAACGTTTGTGGTTTGTTTGATAATAGGGAAAAACCAACACTTTCCTGATGACAGTGAACTCGGCGCTCGTCGGTGGCGCCTTCTGTGTCGCGTCGTTTTGAACGGGACCCGCGTGGTTGGTTTTGTCTCAAAACGGGCGAGTCTTTTGGGTGTTGATTGCCGTTTTGTTTTTGTATAGAATTATCATAAACTATATAGTTAAAAATAAACTTTACACAACTAAATAGCGTGCTTAAAATAATGTTCATAGTTTTAAGTTACAATCGATAACTTCTGCTTTGATTAGTGTTGTTTATTATTATATTTGTCGGGTCCGAAATATCTATATAAACAAAGATAACTTATCAAAGTTTATAGATATGAAACGAGGTTGGCAACACTTCGCTCGGTGAGAGGCTGGCGTCACGCGTGGTCCCGCCGTTGGCTGTAATGCTACAGACTGTATTGTAATGAATTACAAATTATATTGCTGTTGAAGCCGTTTGTTAAGTATCGACTGTGGCGTCCGCCTTATTACCAAATACGATCGTAGAAAAATGCATGAAGCCGCCCCGCGCATGCGCTCGCTTGTGCAGTATGCAGTACGCAATTTGTTGTGAGCGAACGGGTCAGCGCAACGCGCAGGAGTCCGCGACGGTGCGACAGTCGGTTCTCATATACAAACAATCGATTTCTGTTGAATAAAATGTAATGTTACGTTTTTCGACGAATCTAATAATACAAAGGTTTTATCGTTTTTAATAAAAATACAAAATTAATTACTGTATTTTTATTTTTTATTCCATTTCTGCAGACTTATTTTTTTAACCCTTGCTCTACACTAAGATTTCTCCTAAAGATGGCACAAGTCACAACACAATGGTACAAGTCAAATGTGAAATTACTGAAAAACTGGTCAAATGAAATGAGAGCGCGATTTGCTCACCGGTGTACAATGGGCGACATTGCCGGTGAACCACCTATAAGGCTAAAATCGCTTGCAACTTGTGACCACAGCGAAAACCACGCCCTCTTAAAACCAGTTTTGTGCAACATACTTCCCGCCAATCTTTTGTTAGAAACAGGGACCATTTTGGTTACCCATTGAAAGGGTTTTCGATAGGGTTTTTGGAAAGGGTTGTTAGAGAAACCACTTCGTATGTGTTACCCTTTTTTAAGGATAACCCACTTCAATGGATAACCTCTTCAAAACCCTTTCGTTTGGGTTACCCGTTCAAAGGATTAACCCTTTCAAAGGGTTACACTATAGAACGGTAACCCATTCCGAACGGGTTACCCCTTCAACTGTTGGAACAGGGTAACACTTTCCGAGTCCGAGCACTGTAATATGATCTCTCGTAGCTTCACATTAAGTGTAAAATAGCATGAATTTGGACAGAACGTGTCTAGTCGCCATTGCGCCATTTAGGCAGTGCTCCGTCACTCGCTCAAGGTCGCGCGTTATATGCCTACCGGCTAGCGTACTCCCGCGAGTAAGAATCAGTGGAGTGCACACGCAAATTTAAAGAAAAATGCCGAAATTACGATTTGATTTCTGTGTAGCGCATGGATGTAAAAACATAACTACGCAAACTTTGATGTCCTGTTACAGGAGAAACCTAATTTTGAAGAAACCGAACTATACAGTCACTTTAAAAAACTTATATTATAATAAAGATTCTTCATTTTATGGTGGATCGAAAGTCCCAACAGAGACCTTTAACAATTATATCGAAGAACTAGCTGTGCCCGCGACTTCGTTCGCGTGGATGTCGGAACTTAACAATGTATTTTTTTGTGAGACCAAATGCACTTAACCCTATTTTTTTCTAATATAAAAGAATTTTTCTAAAATAAAAGTAGCCTAAGTTACTCCTTATTACATCAGCTACCTGCCAATAAAAGTCCCGTCAAAATCGGTCCAGCCATTTCAGAGATTAGCCTATACAAACAGACAGACAGACAGACAAAATTGAAAAAAAATGTTATTTTGGTGTATGTACCGTATATATATTCATATGCATGTAGTAAAAAACGGTTATTTCAATATTACAAACAGACACTTCAATTTTATTTATATGTATAGATTAGAAAAAGCATTCTTAAATAATTTTGACAGTGTTTTGATGAATCGGCCGGGAAGTACCTACAATTAACGATATGTTGAAATTAATTGATTTTCCTTTACTTCGCTCGTGTTTTCCATATGAATATTTATTATTTATTTAATTATTAAAATTATTTACCAGATTCAGAACGATGTTCAGAATGTTGACGAATAAATTAAAAAAAAATCTACCTATTTTTGATTTAATTGTTTATACTTTAGGCAGGAATTTAACGATTTGTTTAAAATTTTCGTAAATTGACTATTTTTAGAAGGTTTGTAAATTGACGTGTCGTGTACCCAATAGTACACTATTGGGTATTGGTTTGGTCTTTATAAGATCGAATGTTTTGAGGTTTCTCGGGGTGCTGTAACACGAAATGAAACTTATAAGACATTCATTTTCAAATTCTAGATGGCGGACTAGTATTTTTGTTTTGATAAATATAGACGTGGGTGTCATTTTCGAGGTTTCTTAGGGTGATGATTATTAAAATGACATCCATTTTGAAATCAAAGATGGCGGCCATACATTTTTGATAAATATAGATATGGGTATCGTTTTCAAAGTTTCTTGGGGTGCTGATTATGAAAATGACATCCATTTTAAAAGCCAAGATGACGAACAAGCATTTTTTTTAAATATAGATATGGGTATCGTTTCCAAGGTTTCTTGGGGTGCTGATTATGAAAATGACATCCGTTTTGAAATCCAAGATGGCGGAAAAGCATTTTTTTTAATATTGATATGGGTATCCTTTTGAAAATCGACTTTTATGTCTTCCGTGCGTCCTTTCCTTTTTTCCGTATGAATACGTTGAATTGACGACTTTGGTATTATTGGAAATTCATCAATATTATATCCAAGTGTTTCAATAGTAGCTTCAAGAATGGACAAAGAATCTCTCATACTCAGTTGACACCTATCTAACGCTACTACTAATTTTGGCGTAGTAAAATCTTACCGCATAGATGTTTTACTTATTTCGTGTTGTGTATTCTCCATTAAAGCAGACAAACCCTCCTGTAACCCCCATCTTTCTGGTAGCTGTCGGATACCACGTCAGAAGAACTCTTCATCTTTTGAGGCTATCCACGAATCGACCCAATATTTTGTATCTTCGTATGATGTAAAGCGCTGCTCAGACAGATCATGTGCCATCGACCGGAATAAATGAAAATCGGAAGGAGCAATATCTGGTGAATATGTCGGGTGAGGTAGGACTTTCCCACTTAAGTGTTTTTAAATAGGTTTTGACTGGCGCCGCAACATGCGGACAAGCATAATCATGTAAGAGAATAATTTTGTCGTGTCTGGAGTGGTAATGGGTGCGTTTTTCTTTCATTGCTCGACTCAGTCTCATTAATTGTGTTCGGTAGAGAGCTCCAGTAATGGTTTCGCACGGTTTGAGCACCTGATAATATATGACACTAAGTTGATCCCACTAAATGCACAGCATGACTTTTTTTTCATGAATATTTGGTTTGGCTGTTGATGTAGAAGGATTTCCAGGTGGTACCCATGGTTTTCTCTTCTTTGGATTATCTTAGTATATCCATTTTTCATCACCAGTGACAATACGACGCAAAAAATGACGAAAGCAACATAGATCCAGTAACTCAGTGTGCTAGTGCAGATCGCAGATGCATGTTTTTATTAGAATCAGATGATCAGTCGTTTTGTAACGGTTTATAAGATGATGACGAAGTAATTGGTGATTAAGTGAAGCACTCTGTCGCTGCAAAAAGATTCTATCTTCATTTATTTTCATTAACTGAAACGCATTTGATATTGCATAAATATTGATGTATGCAATATCACAAAAATTATCTAAGGTTTCGACAAACTCTTTTTGGCATTGCTTAAATACTTCTTGCGTTTTTTGTGATCTTTTTTGCAAATCCCTCCAAACTTCATGTAAGTTCACAAGTTTGTTCACACAATTAAATAAAGCGTTGGTATATAAAGCACTCGATGGCATTATTGAGTCCGATGAAAATGAAACAGGGGCGAGCCATACCATCTACCGGGCACAGGTCTAGACGCCATGCTGCTACAGAAAAACCCAATAATACTTTGACCGACCCGGGAATCGAACTCAAAACATCACGCTCAGCAGTCGCGCTTGCAACCACTAGAACCAATGAAGCAGACCAAAAACGCGCCATCCATAAATTGCGAAAGCAACGCGACGACGCGGTTTGGTGATAGGTATAAAGATTTTGCTACGCCGCGGCCCTTCGCAATATAGGTACGATGTAGGTATTATTGAAACGCAAAGGAATTTGTAATCTTTTCTAGATCATTTAAAAGGACATACAAGCAGGTAGGTATACTAAGCACGTTGTTTCATAAGTTGCATAATGCAACTTAAAAGCAGCGCAATAAGAGCCACTTTACGAGTAAAAGTGTTGAAAAATAATACTTATTATAATATTTTGGCTTCAAGGTTAGCAACAATGACAGATCTTGTGAACCTTAAGCGTCGGACAATAAGAGTTATTTTTGAATGACGTAATGTGGGACGCGCGGCCCATCGTCGGCTTACGCTGTACCTATGGGTAGATCGGGTAGATGTCGTATTTCATGAACGCACGTCAATCATTCCAATTTATACCTTATCACAATGATATAAGTGTCAAATGATGCGCGATCTTGAATTGCAAGAATAGTACAAAACACTCGAGTTAAAAAAAATGTTAGTATTTTAAGCATGTTCAAACACATGTATAGTTAGATAACTGTGAGATTATATCCTAACATGACCTATAAGTGATTGAAAAATCCTAATTGCAATAATAAATAATTTAATTTCATGAGTCCATGTCAAACACCCAACCAAACCGTAAACAAAACAAAAATCTTAAGAATGTACTAGGTTATTCAATTCAAATCCGTCAAAGCTCCGTAGAGTCCGGAATATTACAAACGATTTAGCAAACAAATACCTACGCACGCAAACGCTGCACAGTAAAATACACACTAACGTGACCAGTGCCTGCACGCACACACTAGCATTCAAAATGTATGACTCCTCTATGCGGCCTCTTAAAAGAATAACCATACGGTTACCCTGTAAAACCCCTTCAAGAGAATAACCTCTTCAATTGGGTATCTCAAAAGAAGGGGTAACCCCTTGCAACTGGTTATTCATTGAAAGGGTTACCCTATCACTGGTGTTAGGAAAGGGTTTACACGACCAAGAGGTTACATCATCCATAGGGTAACCGAATGAACGGGTAACCCTTTCGAATGAATTAACCCATAAAGGGGGTTGTACGGTCCCTGGTTAGAAAATAATTTGTACTTCTTTAGTTGCTATGAATGAAACAGATAGTCAGTGTGCGAGCGAGAAAGTATTATCCATACCTATTAAATCCACTTCGCCTATTTATACGTAATAAATTGGGAGAAAACAGAGTGATCGGAGTGATTAACTTTGCTAGTTTCATTTATATTAATACCTAATCGCTGTACCTACAGAATAATAAATTACACTTTATGAAAGAACACTTTATGGAAAAACATAACATAACATAGCAAGCATCACGCCTGTATCCCCGAAAGGTTAGACTAAGCCACAAAGGCGTATCTACCATTGTGTACCCACATTTCGCCGATGCTGTTATTAAGTCACGTAAGCCATGTAACAGGGGGCGAGCCTGTTGCCATCAACCGGGCATAACCCCAAACTCGGTGCTGCTACTGAGGATTTCTATACAGAAAAACCCAATAACAATTTCCCCGACCCGGGAACCGAATCCAGAACCTCACGCTCAGCAGTCGCGCTTGCGACCACTACACTATTGAGTCAGTTGTAAAAATAAAATTTCAGATTTGTGAATTTGAGATTTGGGAATTTGGGAGGTTGATATTTGAGAGCGTGAGAAATTGTGATTTGAGGTTTGAGAATTTGAGAAATGGAAAATTTGAGGTTTGAGAATTCGAGATTTGAGAATTGAGAATTTGAGTTTGAGAATTTGAGATTTGAGAAATTGATATTTGAGAATATGAGAGTGAGAATTTGAAATTTGAGAATTTGAGGTTGATATTTGAGTTTAAGAATTTGAGATTTGAGAAATTGTGATTTTGAGAAATTTGAGAAGTTGAGATTTGAGAGGTTGATATTTGAGAGTTTGAGAATTTGAGATCTGAGAATTTGTGAGATTGAAAATTTGTTATTTGATTTGAGAATTTGAGTTTTGAGAAGTTGAGATTTGAGAATTTGAGAACTTTAGATTTGATAATTGAGAAGGTTAGATTTGGGAGGTTGATATTTGAAAGTTTTAGAATTGAGAAGTTGAGATTTTAGAGGTTGATAATTGAGAAGTTGAGATTTGAGAGCTTGATGAGTTTGAGAATTTGAGATTTGAGAATTTGAGATATGAGAAGTAGAAATTTGAGATATTCGAGTTTGAGAAAATGAGAAATTGTGATTTGAGATTTGTGACTTAAGATTCTGACATTATTGAGAAGTTGAGATTTGAGAGTTTGAGATTTGAGAAGTTGAAATTTGAGATATTTGAGTTTGAGAATTTAAGAATTTGAGATTTGAGAAGTTGAAATTTGAGATATTTGAGTTTTGAGAAGTTGAAATTTGAGAGCTTGATATTTGAGTTTGAGAATTTGTGATATGAGATTTGAGAATTTGAGTTTTGAGAAGTTGAAATTTGAGGTATTTGAGTTTGAGAATTAGAGAATTTCTGATTTGAGATTTTGAGTTTTTTAGAAGTTGAAATTTAATAGCTTGATATTTGAGTTTCAGAAATAGATAATTTCTCATTTGAGACTTGAGAATTTGAGATTTTAGAGGTTGATAATTTGAGATTCAAGATTCCAGAATTTGTGATTTGAGAAGTTGAAATTTGAGATATTTGAGTTTGAGAATTAGACAATTGAGAATTTGTGATTTGAGATTTGTGACTTAAGCTTTTCATACGTAACATCAGACTGCTCTGACCCCCCCCCACCACAGCCACCAGATTGACCCTGACACCCCCACCACAAACATTAACTGCTCTGACACCCCCAACAAAATCATCAGACTGCTCTGACACCCCCACCACAACCACCCGACTGCTCTGACACCATCCACCACAAACATCTGACACCTCTGTCACCGACACCACAAACATCTGACACCTCTGACACCATTCGCCACAAACATCTGACACCTCTGACACCGACACCACAAACATCTGACACCTCTGACACAATTCGCCACAAACATCTGACGGCTCTGACACCATCCACCACAAACATCTGACACCTCTGACACCGACACCACAAACATCTGACACCTCTGACACCGACAGCACAAACATCTGACACCTCTGACACCGACACCACAAACATTAGACTGCTCTGACAGCCCCAACACTACCACCCGACTGCGGTGACACCACCACCACAAACATCTGACACCTCTGACACCGACACCACAAACATCTGACACCTCTGACACCGACACCACAAACATCTGACACCTCTGACACCGACACCACAAACAGCTGACACCTCTGACACCGACATCACAAACATCTGACTGCTCTGACACCATCCACCACAAACATTAGACTGCTCTGACAGCCCCAACACTACCACCCGACTGCGGTGACACCACCACCACAAACATCTGACTGCTCTGACACCATCCACCACACATCTGACACCTCTGACACCGACACCACAAACATCTGACACCTCTGACACCGACACCACAAACATTAGACTGCTCTGACACCGACACCACAAACATCTGACCCCTCTGACACCGACACCACAAACATCTGACTGCTCTGACACCATCCACCACAAACATCTGACACCTCTGACACCGTCACCACAACCACCCGACTGCTCTGACACCATCCACCACAACCACCCGACTGCTCTGACACCATCCACCACAAACATCTGACACCTCTGACACCATTCGCCACAAACACCTGACGGCTCTGACACCGACACCACAAACATCTGACACCTCTGACACCATTTGCCACAAACATCTGACACCTCTGACACCGACAACACAAACATCTGACACCTCTGACACCACCCACCACAAACATCTGACGGCTCTGACACCGACACCACAAACATCTGACACCTCTGACACCGACACCACAAACATTAGACTGCTCTGACACCACCACCACAACCACCCGACTGCTCTGACACCATCCACCACAAACATCTGACACCTCTGTCACCGACACCACAAACATCTGACACCATTCGCCACAAACATCTGACACCTCTGACACCGACACCACAAACATCTGACACCTCTGACTCCGACACCACAAACATCTGACACCTCTGACACCGACACCACAAACATTAGACTGCTCTGACAGCCCCAACACTACCACCCGACTGCGGTGACACCACCACCACAAACATCTGACTGCTCTGACACCATCCACCACAAACATCTGACACCTCTGACACCACCACCACAAACATCTGACCCCTCTGACACCGACACCACAAACATCTGACTGCTCTGACACCATCCACCACAAACATCTGACACCTCTGACACCGACACCACAAACATCTGACACCTCTGACACCATTCGCCACAAACATCTGACACCTCTGACACCGACACCACAAACATCTGACACCTCTGACACCGACACCACAAACATCTGACACCTCTGACACCGACACCACAAACAGCTGACACCTCTGACACCGAGACCACAAACATCTGACTGCTCTGACACCATCCACCACAACCATTAGACTGCTCTGACAGCCCCAACACTACCACCCGACTGCGGTGACACCACCACCACAAACATCTGACTGCTCTGACACCATCCACCACAAACATCTGACACCTCTGACACCGACACCACAAACATCTGACACCTCTGACACCGACACCACAAACATTAGACTGCTCTGACACCGACACCACAAACATCTGACACCTCTGACACCGACACAACAAACATTAGACTGCTCTGACAGCCCCAACACTACCACCCGACTGCTCTGACACCACCACCACAACCACCCGACTGCTCTGACACCCCCACCACAAACATCTGACGGCTCTGACACCCCCACCTCAAACATCTGACGGCTCTGACACCACCCACCATAAACATCTGACTGCTCTGACACCGACACCACAAACATCTGACACCTCTGACACCGACACCACAAACATCCGACACCTCTGACACCACCCACCACAAACATCTGACGGCTCTGACACCGACACCATAAACATCTGACACCTCTGACACCGACACCACAAACATTAGACTGGTCTGACACCATTCGCCACAAACATCTGACACCTCTGACACCCCCACCACAAACATCTGACGGCTCTGACACCACCCACCACAAACATCTGACGGCTCTGACACCACCCACCACAAACATCTGACTGCTCTGACACCATCCACCACAAACTTCTGACACCTCTGACACCGACACCACAAACATCTGACTGCTCTGACACCATCCACCACAAACTTCTGGCACCTCTGACACCGACACCACAAACATCTGACACCTCTGACACCCCCAACACTACCACCCGACTGCTCTGACACCCCCAACACTACCACCCGACTGCTCTGACACCCCCCGCCACAACCACCCGACTGCGCTGACACCCCCACCACAAACATCTGACACCTCTGACACCGACACCACAAACATCTGACACCTCTGACACCATTCGCCACAAACATCTGACACCTCTGACACCGACACCACAAACATCTGACACCTCTGACACCGACACCACAAACATCTGACACCTCTGACACCGACACCACAAACATATGACACCTCTGACACCGACACCACAAACATCTGACTGCTCTGACACCATCCACCACAAACATTAGACTGCTCTGACAGCCCCAACACTACCACCCGACTGCGGTGACACCACCACCACAAACATCTGACTGCTCTGACACCATCCACCACAAACATCTGACACCTCTGACACCGACACCACAAACATCTGACACCTCTGACACCGACACCACAAACATTAGACTGGTCTGACACCATTCGCCACAAACATCTGACACCTCTGACACCCCCACCACAAACATCTGACGGCTCTGACACCACCCACCACAAACATCTGACGGCTCTGACACCACCCACCACAAACATCTGACTGCTCTGACACCATCCACCACAAACATCTGACACCTCTGACACGACACCACAAACATCTGACACCTCTGACACCGACACCACAAACATTAGACTGCTCTGACACCGACACCACAAACATCTGACACCTCTGACACCATTCGCCACAAACATCTGACACCTCTGACACCATCCACCACAAACATTAGACTGCTCTGACAGCCCCAACACTACCACCCGACTGCGGTGACACCACCACCACAAACATCTGACTGCTCTGACACCATCCACCACAAACATCTGACACCTCTGACACCATCCACCACAAACATCTGACACCTCTGACACCGACACCACAAACATCTGACACCTCTGACACCGACACCACAAACATCTGACACCTCTGACACCCCCACCACAAACATCTGACGGCTCTGACACCACCCACCACAAACATCTGACTGCTCTGACACCATCCACCACAAACATCTGACACCTCTGACACGACACCACAAACATCTGACACCTCTGACACCGACACCACAAACATTAGACTGCTCTGACACCGACACCACAAACATCTGACACCTCTGACACCATTCGCCACAAACATCTGACACCTCTGACACCATTCGCCACAAACATTAGACTGCTCTGACAGCCCCAACACTACCACCCGACTGCGGTGACACCACCACCACAAACATCTGACTGCTCTGACACCATCCACCACA
This sequence comes from Shargacucullia verbasci, assembly GCA_947562105.1. Lineage (NCBI taxonomy): Eukaryota > Metazoa > Arthropoda > Insecta > Lepidoptera > Noctuidae > Shargacucullia > Shargacucullia verbasci. The sequence continues at coordinate 14,525,071 of OX387291.1, read as the reverse complement.
AACATCTGACACCTCTGACACCATCCACCACAAACATCTGACACCTCTGACACCGACACCACAAACATCTGACACCTCTGACACGACACCACAAACATCTGACACCTCTGACACCGACACCACAAACATTAGACTGCTCTGACACCGACACCACAAACATCTGACACCTCTGACACCATTCGCCACAAACATCTGACACCTCTGACACCGACACCACAAACATCTGACACCTCTGACACCATTCGCCACAAACATCTGACACCTCTGACACCGACACCACAAACATTAGACTGGTCTGACACCATTCGCCACAAATATCTGACACCTCTGACACCCCCACCACAAACATCTGACTGCTCTGACACCGACACCACAAACATTAGACTGCTCTGACAGCCCCAACACTACCACCCGACTGCTCTGACACCACCACCACAAACATCTGACCCCTCTGACACCGACACCACAAACATTAGACTGGTCTGACACCATTCGCCACAAATATCTGACACCTCTGACACCCCCACCACAAACATCTGACTGCTCTGACACCACCCACCACAAACATCTGACACCTCTGACACCGACACCACAAACATTGGACTGCTCTGACACCGACACCACAAACATCTGACACCTCTGACACCATCCACCACAAACATCTGACACCTCTGACACCACCCACCACAAACATCTGACACCTCTGACACCATCCACCACAAACATCTGACACCTCTGACACCACCCACCACAAACATCTGACACCTCTGACACCGACACCACAAACATTAGACTGCTCTGACACCGACACCACAAACATCTGACACCTCTGACACCGACACCACAAACATTAGACTACTCTGACACCGACACCACAAACATCTGACACCTCTGACACCACCACCACAAACATCTGACCCCTCTGACACCGACACCACAAACATTAGACTGCTCTGACACCGACACCACAAACATCTGACACCTCTGACACCGACACAACAAACATTAGACTGCTCTGACAGCCCCAACACTACCACCCGACTGCTCTGACACCATTCAATTTGTGACTTGAGATTTGGGAATTTGAGTTTTGAGAAGTTGAGATTTGAGATATTTGAGTTTGAGAATTTGAGATTTGAGAATTTGAGTTTTGAGAATTTGTGATTTGAGATATTTGAGTTTGAGAATTTGAAATTTGAGATATTTGAGTTTGAGAATTTGTGATTGGAGATTTGAGAATTTGAGTTTTGAAATTAGAGAGTTTGATATTTGAGAGCTTGAGAATTTGAGATTCGAGAATTTGTGATATGAGAATTTGAGATATTTGAGTTTAAGAATTTGAGAAATTGAGATTTGAGAGTTTGATATTTGAAATTTGAGAACTTGAAATTTGAGATATTTGAGTTTGAGAATTTTGCATTTGATTATTGAGAAGTTGAGATTTGAGAGTTTGTGATTTGAGTAATTGAGATTTGAGAGTTTGATATTTGTGATTTGAGATTTGTGACATAAGATTTTGAGAATTTTACATTTGATTTGAGAATTTGAAAAGTTGAGATTTGAGAGTTTGATATTTGAGAGCTTGAGAATTTGAGATTCGAGAATTTGTGATTCAAGAATTTGAGATATTTGAGTTTGAGAATTTGTGATATGAGAATTTGAGTTTTGAGAAGTTGAAATTTGAGATATTTGAGTTTGAGAATTAGAGAATTTCTGATTTGAGATTCGAGAATTTGAGTTTTGAGAAGTTGAGATTTGGGAATTCGAGACTTGAGAATTTGAGATTTGAGAATTCAGAATTCGAGACTTGAGAATTTGAGATTTGAAAATTTGAGAAGTTGAGATTTGAGATTTAAGAGGTTGATATTTGATAGTTTGAGATTTGAGAATTTGAGACTTTAGATTTGAGAATTTGAGATTTGTGAAGTTGAAATTTGAGAGGTTGATATTTGAGTTTGAGAATTTGAGAATTTGTGATTTGAGAAATTGAGATTTGAGAAGTTGAAATTTGAGAATTTGAGATTTGAGAAGTTGATATTTGAGAGTTTGAGATTTGAGAATTTGTGATTTGAGAATTTGAGATTTGAGAAGTTGAAATTTGAGAATTTGTAACTTGAGAATTTGAGAATTTTAGATTTGAGAATTTTAGATTTGAGAATTTTAGATTTGAGAATTTTAGATTTGATAATTGAGAAGTTGAGAATGTATTTTAGAAACAAAACAATAAAAATCGACTTAGTACTTTGTGTTGATAAAACTATATAAATTATAAATTACAAAAAATTCAATAGCATGTTTCACTTATATAAATCGACATCGACTGATTTGGCTTCAAAACTTCTAAAATGCATTATACCATTCCTAAAACATATTATACATGTAACAATAAATATTCCTGTTCGATTAATTTGTCTCGATGAATCTACTCAAATGATATACTCGTAAGTATAATATTTCAAACAAATATTTTACTTACAGCCGTAAAAAAGCAATATACTGCGACGGTTCCGTTTGCGATTATTTTCAAATAATTTGGATTATAATAATACTAGCTAAACCTGGCCAAACTTCGCTGTAGCTCAGTCTGATATTAATATAAAAAATTGTGTTATTTATTTATATTTATTTTTGTTGTTAAAATCTTAATTAATTGACATGCCTATTTTAAAATAGTAATATATGTAAGGGAAAACAGTGATACATATAGTCATTTGTTAGATATACTTTATGCTTGAGCCATAAAAGTCAAAACGTGTCATCAGAATTAGATACGAAAATAAATAATGCATGCGGAAGTTATTACTTCATATTACGTACTCTTACGATTGACATAAGAGTAAGTATGTGCGAAAGAAACAAATCTAAGTTTGTTTGTTTCTATTTCACTTTCTTTTCGAATCCCTGCGCCTGCCCCCGTTAAGCCTACATATGTAGGTCAGTGTGTCGCCGCGGTCCTGTGACGTCGCAAGCGTCATTATTTTACAATTTCGGAAGCGCAGGAGTTTCACCGCCTTTACTGTGATTTTGCGAAATTGGACGCTTTATTTTTATAGGGGCAGGACAGATAACGTAGCATAGGTAGTTTTAGTGAACAGTTAAGTGAATTGTGCGAAATTGGACGTTTACATTGGACGTTCGAATACATTAAATAGAGTGATTGTGATTAATAATTTGATAAATAATTATGCGAGGGCGACTGTGACTGTGTGTGGTGTGATCGTTTTTATTCAGCATTAATTGTGCCAAAAGATCTTGTCGTAATATGACACCGCGCTGTTGCCGCTCTTATCACAGGTATACTTATATCTGCTCTCATTGGCGGAAGCAAAATATAGGCGTGGTTAGTTCATCGCAAACCGTGTAAAGAATTTTGTTAGCAAAGTGTACTACCGCCAATGTCGCCCATTGTACCTAACATTATGATAAAGCAATAAGGGTATATACACATATGCAGGTTTCCTAGAAGTCGACGTCAAGGTGGTAGGCCAAGTCATAATAGTTATCAGAAAAATATAAACAAATCTAAATTATGTAATTTTTTAATCATAAGCATTTTTTTTTTTTTTTTTCATTTTGTATTTGTTTTCATGCTTCTGTAAACTGCTGCCTAAAATTTAAAGCCAACTGCTCCAGCTTGGAAGAAAATGTCACTTTTTGCCCAACTAAGTATTCAAAATTAATACTTCGCCCAATTTTTACTGACTGTACTAAAAAAATTTACCATGCTAGTTTTTTTTTTTGTGATAACTATTATGAAATATTATGACTTGGCCTATCACCCGTTTCCGACTTGACGTCGACTCCTGGGACACCCTGTCCTGTATAATTGTTAATAAATCGGACACTGACATAACATTATATTATATGTGTATCGTTATTATTATTTATTTAATTTTATATATAATATATTATTCATTTGATTGTAAATCTTAGGCCTCCACTTACCCGCCTCCGACCAGCTTGCAGCTCTGCGTCTAGTTGTCGTCCAGGACGATCCAGTAAGAGGGCAAGGCACGTAGCAGGACACCAATCACTAGTTTTAATAGTTTCTAGGGATCTTGCTGTTAGTATTTAATTTGGATGTTTTTACGGAGCGCGTGTCCATTTTTGGCAACTGCGGTGCCAGCGCCGAGGTGCAGTGGCGTCAGAACTGTTCCCGCTCGCGAGCTGCGAGGCACGAGAGCACGGCGGCGGTTTGGCGGGTTTAATTTAATAGGTCTAAGTTCCTACAATGTTTCTTTAGGAGGCAGCAGCAATAGGGTATTTTACTCTATATGAGAAAAAAAATTAAAATATATTATTGAGATAGCTTAGGCAAAAAGCAGTCGGAAACGTTAGTTTTAGTTCATAAAATAGCGAACTAAATTTTAAAATTCAGTTCAAAGGTTTCAGCTTTTTTAATCTGTTTCATAACACCATTATATAGTAGTCGCCATGTTATTACGTCATACGGCTATGTAAACTTAGAAGTGTCAACTTCAACTATCAGCGTACCTTTAATCTATAAAGGCGTTTTATTATTTTCGTAACCAACGTAATTTTTATTGATATAATACCATGGAGGACGGTTTTGTAAAAGGAGACAACACAAATTTTCTAAGAATGAAGTCTTTGATGGTCGGTAAATTCTTTGCTGAAAATCCCGATTTCTGTTCTGCTGAGCTACGGAATGTTAAAACTTCGGTGTAAGTAATGCCCTCTAACTCTCTTACACTTAAAAAAGCTATTTGATAGCGATAAGAGATGTTTAAAATTCAAACATTGTTTTCAGGTCTGGAAAAGAGTCTTACGGCGATAATGGCGATAGGTTTTGTGCAGCTAAAGAGGGAACAATATGTTTGCATTGTAAAATAATAACTAATAATAAATCATTTTTAAAATATAAACAATTAACTTAACCTACAAAATATCACTGCATTTCTTTACACAGCCAACTGACGTCATGACCACAGAGCAATATGGCGTCCACTGCGTCCAGCGTTTTCGTCAAATTACGCGCGAAATTTTGAAATGCAAAATTTAAATGCATTTTTATGGCACTTAACGATTGAATAAAAATTTTGTGAATTTTTTAGTGGTTCATTAGCACTATAGAATCTAATTGAGACACTTTTCAAAAATGGGTGTAATACCCTAGTACTTCACACAACTTTGATTACCTACTTAATGGTTCCTATGCGCGCCTGCGGCAGAAAACTGGGGGGCAGTGGTCTCCTTCTATGAAGCAGTCATGCTCCAGAAGGAGGCCGCTGAGCGGGATCGGGAGAGGGCCGATCCCGCTCGACGTAGGAGGAGGGCCGGGGAGCAACCGCCTCGACGCGCAACACGCCGCAACCCCCTGCCTAACACACCTTAGGGGCCGCGAGCGCGCAGAGTGGGGACTTTGCTAGCGCTCTCGTCTAGCGACCCCCGAGAAGACGGCGATACGGTGTGGTCCGGTGTCGCCGTGCACACAGCACTCAGCGAGGGTAATGGGGGGACCTCTCTACAGTCTCCCCCGGGACATGCACGAGGGGGTGGCCTCTTTACAGTCACCCCCTCCGGGAAGTGCCGTTCGGCAGGACACCGTGGTGGGCTTCGGTGCAGTCTTCTAAGAGTTCCCGAGGCCCACCATATGGTGTCGAGGCGGATCACTGTGGTGAGTTTAGCCGGTAGGAGTCCGGCACACTATCCTCTGAGCCATAGCTCTGGAGAGGTATTGCTCAGACTAAGTCAACTTCGTAGTCAACCTTTATGAGATGAAATCAATTTTTTATTGTTATTAACTTGTTCAAGCATTTAGATGTAAGAAACCTATCAGACTATGACAATGTATATGACTAGTTCAACTGTATTATTGTGTCTTCTAGAAGAAAATATTTTAACTCAATCACAATACAAAATTGAGTTTTAACAACCATTTTTATCCCATAGGTATATGCGTTTTAAATAGGGACGCTTTTGGTCAAGGTCAAATAGGGTAGGTCAAAAATCTATCATGTAACAATACTGGGTAAACAAATTTAACGAATTTTTTGTTCCTTAGTACATTTCCCTGTATGACAATATCGTCCAAATATACAATTTAAACTAATTTATATCTTTTGAACAGGATCGTTCGGGGTCAAGGTCAAAGGTCATACGGCTTTATCAAAGACTCGGTAACAATACCTAAAAGTTTCAGCTTTACAATGTAAAACCGAAAAAGGTTATGAGGAAAACAAATTCCATTTTCATACATTTGAAATGTACAAACTCATATTTTATGGTGTTTACTCGGAAAAAAATCATGTAACTATTAGATTATTCAATGTTTTGATGTTTTCAACAAATCTGTATACTTTAAACTGTAAAAAATAAAATTTAATTTTATAAGAGATGTGAGCAGTTCAACATATATTTAGTGTTCTTTGACGGATTTTAATAAAATGTAACAGTTAGACACGGATTTAACATATTTTGTGATAAAAAACATCACGTTTTATATAAAGACGGCACGGTTCGCGCCGAGGTTCAAGTGCTCCTGCTCCTGAGTGCAATCACATTTTAGCAGGACGATTGTGATAAAACAAAGCTCCAAGATACTCAGAAACACAGTGTGTTTTATCATAAGGCAAAACCCAAAAAATAAACTAGAACGAAGATATAGATTGTTGTTGCGACACTATGATAATAGACGACAGGATTGGCGCAGTGGTAGAGCGACCGACTAACAGGGGCGCTACGTATCGCGGGTTCGATTCCCACACGGAATAAATATTATGTTTATGGCTTACAAATACCGTGTTGTTTCAAGAATTGTTTTTAATGTTGATTCACCCCGTTGTTGGTATATAGGTAGGTTCTCATTTTAGAAATGGACAGTTACATTAAAGGAAAGAAGTCGGGAATAAATTTTAGTCGCAACCATTTTTAACAATTTTTATATTTCCATACAAACAAATATATAGTCCAAGTATAATCTTAATATGTGTCTTCGGTATCTCGCATGCTGTGCTGTAGTAGTGATCCTCCCGATGTCGGAGCCTCAGCCCACAGCCCACAGCCCACAGCCCACAGCCGTCGGCCCCGCGCCGCAGTGGCACTAGTGGGCATGCGCGGTATCGCTACACACCTATGGTCTAGGTACCATGATACGATAAGAAACCTAAGAGATAGTCGTCAGAGATAATACTTTTACTTAGTACACGCTAGTCGACACTTCATTCAGTCTTCTCGTTACACTCAGCTCAGCTCATACGGAACGACAGATACCTACACTAATGCATATAACCCAGTGGACATATATATCACGTTTCAGTGTGTGGCTATACCTAGCGAGACCGTGGATGGACCAGGCATTCACTCTTACATTTGTAATTATAAAAAATAGGGAAAATCCATACCATTTTTAAGTGTGTACCTATAGTTAGCGGGACATATAAATATCTTTAGGTACTTTATTAAAACTCACTATTTCTGTACATCACCTATACCTGAGGATACTGTAGTGGGCTGTAATATTGTGAATACTACTTATAAACCTATGTATATTGTCATTATGTAGGTGTTCCTAGGCCACCACTGGGGAGCCACCGTGCCGTGGCTGGGTCCCACCGGGCACGCGACAGTCTTCCTTATTGCCTGCCGCCTACGTCTGTTCTTTGCCCCAGTTGACACAGCGTGGTATGACGTTATTCTGTCTGTTCTTTTAACAGACAGAATGCTGCGCTCCGTTGCTTTTTGACAAACTCCAAGGTGATACTTTTGCGAATCGGTGGTTTGGGCGCCGTACGTTAGGATGGGCCGAATACACAATATCTCCCTTCATGAATTCCCTTCAAAAATATAATTATTGTAGGTGTTCATATTCCTACTCCATTATATTATGTCGAAACTATTGAACTGTGTATTTTTGCATTCCTACTGGTAAAAAAAAGCTGAGTGTGATTTGTTTTTCTTTTTTGTACCACCACGCATATGTGGTCCCGCGCGGTACAGCCACATCATGTCAGTGGGGCAAGTGCTAGGCCGACACTTAACAGCCGTGGCATCGTTGTACTCACTATACATATAACCGTATATAGATAAGGTTCATATATATATATAACTCTTATATTAATAGTTGGATTTTGAAAACTGGGTAATTAAAGTAAATAACTATGATTAGGCACTGAATCCGGAATATTCGAACTCGGTAATTGAGTAAATGATCACCGCCAGATGATTATTGGGACGACGTAGCACAGCGCCGGAGTACTGGCTACCGTGAGGTGTACTGTCCGTGTGTATAACATAACCACACCACACCGTCTGCGTATACATGCGAGTTGATCACAGTGCCGTTCACTACCAGTAGTGATATGCATGTCACGTGGACAGATAGGCCGGTACTCCGTCCGAAGCACACCGGGTCGCATGTGACAGGGGACTATATTAAAGAATCTGTGTCGGCGGTGAGCGGGGACACGACTTGACAACATGACACACGACAACAATTAGGTACGAGAAAGATATGTTCCACCATTGGTCCTACAGGGCAGTACGACACAGATATATGTGACCGGCCAGCCTCAGTCCTAACAGAAATAAAGCACGTTCTAGACTAGAGACGGACGCGTGTAATACAAGACAAGGACACAGGAAGGGCGCGGGGGGCGCGACGCTCGCTCCGCCTCACTTGATCGAGCACGTGAACTGCGCGCGCAGCCGCCGCAGCGACGACGACGAGTCCGTCTGCGAACACAACGAGACGGTGAGCAGCCAGCTGGTGCTGTCGGTGCTGCCGGTGCTGCCGGACGGCAGAGCGGCGCGACGCTCACCTTGTGGCTGGCGTGCAGCGGCTCCGCGGCGGCCGCGTTGTCGTTCTGCACGTCGTCTGCGCACAGAGCGGCGCCGCCCGCGTTGCCGTTGTCGTCGGGCTCGGAGCGCGACGCACTGCCCGTGCTCTCCCAGCAGCAGCCCGACGCGCCTGCGCACAGTAGCGGAGTTACCAGACCGTAGCCGGCCGCGCTGGCGGCTCCCGGCTGCGGCGGCTTACTGTCGGTGTGCTCGGTGCGGCGGCTGACGGACAGGCTGGGCGAGGAGTGTGCCAGCGCGTCGGACGAGTCCAGCTCCAGCGAGGACTGCGACGCGCACGACGACGAGCGCGAGCGCGTGGCGCCGCCGCCGCCGGACCCCGACGCGTCCGACGAGTCCGCGCCCTGCTCCATCATCTCCTGCAACACGTAGGTGTGGTATGATTCACGACAGAAACACGACATTCATCTTGCCAGTATGCAAGGGCACATTTAGAGATTATCGTGACTAGTTTCTGGCGGCTAACAAAAACTACTTTAATGTTGTTGCAAGATGTCGCAGCAGCAGTAAATCAACCGCCCAACAATGTGTTTTAGGTATCAAAGTACACGTTCCAGCGCACCAGAACATAGCACCAAGTAGAAACGGACACGAGTCTCTGCTTCAGTCATGTGAATACGTGTATGTACACACTTGCTTATGTGGCGGTGTGGGTTGCGGCTTGTCGCTGTGCGCACTCGCCTCCTCGCTGGAGCTACCGCGCGGCCACTCGCCTCCCTCTGCAACAGAGCGCCGTGTGAGTGTGTGCGTGTGCGAGCGAGTGCGGCCGCTCCGTCTCGAGGAGCACTCACCGGCTCGCTTGTGTGCCTGCACCTTGTGCTGCAGCAACGGGTAGAAGCCGCGCGCGGTGGCGTTGTGTGGCTCGTACTGCAGGATCAGCCGACAATACTTGAGTGCTTCCGCGTACTGACGACGCATTATGGCCGACAAGAACTGAAATGAGACGAGGCAGAAGTAAACTCTACAACTAATCGGTCCGTCTCGACTCGGACTACAAGGATTCCTCGGCCAAGCTCACCTCCGCGAGAAACTCGCTGGGCGCGGACGTCTCGTTGCCATCGGAACCGTCCTCCGGGCTGGTGGAGTGGCGGCTGGCGGCGTCCATGGCGGGCGCGGCGTGCGGGGCGGCGCGCGCGGCCCGCCCGCCCGCCGCCGGCGTGGACGCGCCCGAGTCCGTGTCCAGCGAGCGCAGGCGGAAGTGCTCGCTGGCCGGCCGGTAGCGCGCCGGCTCGGCGGGCGCCAGCGGCAGCGTGACCACCAGGCGGCGCGACGGCGGCGCGGGCGGCGCGGGCGGCGCGGGCGGCGCGGGCGGCGCGGGCGGCGCGGGCGGCGGCGGCGGTCGCGGCGGCCGCAGCGGCGAGCGCAGCAGAGTGCGCCCGCGCCGCTGCTCGCTCAAGCGCAGCGCGGCGTGCGACGCGGTGTCGAGCCGCGCGGGCGGCGCGGGCGGCGGCCACGCGGCGCGCGGCCAGGCGGGCGGCGGCGGCGGGCGCGCGGGCGCGGGGCGGTACAGGCGCGCGTTGGGCAGCGCGCGGCGGAACACTCGCTTGTGGCGGCGCCCGCGGCCGTCGGCGCCACGGGCCTCCCCGCGTTTCGGTCGCTGCTTCGGCTTGGGCCGGGGGCCCGGGTACCTGCGGCGCGGGCTGAGCGTCAGTGTCGGCTCGGCCGGTGCAGGTGCGGCGGCTCTCGGTACTCACAGGCGCGGATTGGGCGTGTAGGGCGGGCGGGACCGCTGCGAGCGGCCGCCCTTCGGTCGCTCGGGGGGCGCTCGGCGCAGGAGCCGCGGCGCGCCCAGGTCGATCACGTCCCCGGCCTCCGATTCCGTGTCGCGCTTTGACCTATACCAGTGCATAAAATATTACCAGTTTACGCAAATTTAGTGGAAAAAACCGACCGATATCGAAACTCGTCCACAATGCTGAACTTTAGTTAGTCCACTATATAAACGCGTATACGCGAGGTATACGAGTTTTCACGTCGCCAGAACTAAAAGAACCGATCAAGAACGAGTGCTACGAGTACGAGTGTCACTAATTAGCAAACAAATAACTGTACAAATAAATATATGGTTCATTTAATTACGCTACGTGTCGCGCGTTCAATTCCAGCACGGAACAAATATTTGTATGATCTACACATAGTTATTTTGGGTCTAGTGTTTATGTGAATATATGTGTTTGCAAAAGCACCCACGATACGAATGATTCCTAGGGAGGGGCAAAGATCTTTATTAAAAAAAAAAAACAAAAACTGCATTACCAACTTACTGTAAATTTACACATAAATGTTAAAAGCTATACATAAGGGTTATCTACATATTAATTATGAACCTACATTAACATACCAACCCAACAATTTAAATCACTCTCATTGTCCGAAATCGCGGTTCGGTCACGAACACATCCCATGAATCGTATATAATAAAATGTTATTGGGCTTGGATGAAGGCCAAGATACAGGAACGAACCATCCAAGTCGTGTGGGGCAACGTTTAAAACAAAAGATAGTTGCCCCACCCGGCGGCGGCGGCGGCGGTGCCCCAAACACAGACAAATGTTTCAGACTCTTCTAAATTCTGTTTGCGTCACCCATGTTAAGATATAATAGGTGTTTCCAATTATACGTGTACTTCGATTAGTTAAAAAATAAGAACCACATATCTAATTACATCCAATAGCTAACCTACCTATAATAATCTACATGATTATTATAGGTAGGTTAAGTATCAGATATAATCTATACCTATACAGAATATCTAACTAACTTGGTCGGTCTCTGCCCGAACAAATGACACCCATGTAAAAGTACACTTAAGACATAATACCATGCCGGTGCCGGTGCCGGGGTGAACGTTCGCGACTGGGATCGATTCCAGCGTCGTCGGCGGCCACTGTGCAAGCGGGCCGGTGCATATTTTAATGTTTCTCGTTATTAGCCCCGAGTGCTTTCGAGGATCAATGCAGAATATCTGGACCCTAGTAGGTGTGATCGTTACGCACCGTGTCTCCCTGTTGCGGCCTGTGTTGCTGGAGCGCACCACTATGACGTCGGGGGAGTGCGACGCCCGCGCCGCGCGGGATCTGAAACAAACACTCACGCTCAAGTGCCTACAGACTTGCTCTGCCCGCCGCGGAACCGCCTCACCGACGATATCGAGCAAAGCTATAACATAGTCCGGTCTGGCCTAGCACCACACCAGCCAAAAATAACTCATAATCAGCGTCGAATACACTGAAACGTTTAGGTAAGGTGTCCAAATACAGCGAAACGTGTCAGGTACTCAATATCTTCGGCTAAGCAAACATATTCAGTTGTTGTGTACAGGACCGTATATACGAACAAGGTCATATTAATTGTTAGTCTAAATGCTCACAGTATATTTTTCCAACGGTTACGATAATATGAACACTTTGATTGAAACTGTTAATACGATTACGACTTTATTTCAGTATGTATAGCGAGGGGCACCTAACTTTAACTGCGCTTAGAGGGCGCGCGCGGCGTGGGTGCGGGCTTCCCTCATCCGATCGTAATCGTCTGTCCGGTTCGTTCTATTATGTCTTTACAGACAATTTCAACAAATATTTTTTCAATGATTGAAGGTAGTACCGACAGCAACCAAAGTTCAGTAACTAACACACTTTCGTTATATTAAGTAGCAATGTAGGTATGCTGAAAAGCTTTAAAACTTGAAAGTTATTAATTGCTTCAACTGGATCATTTATAGAGATGGGGTAATAGGGTCATTAGTTGGTAATACTATTATTAAATATAACGCTTAACTGATATTATATTATTATAACTATTACTCGGTAATAGTCAAATAATAGTTTATGGATTCAGTATTCGTTACCCAATAATATATATTATTCATTTAACGTACTCAGTCGTATGATTACACTATTTTCGATACGGACTAACATATTACGCGAAACGGTTATTAAAATTTCCTTTATACTTTTACAGGCTTAAGACTGTCAACGTTGTTTAGTTCGTTGGCGTATTTAAAATTTTAATACAGTTATTTCATTAATTCGAACGAACGATAAAAAGTGCGCCAAAACAGAACGCTCAACATGGTCACAGTCTATAAACCCTTCAGTCAGTCGACGAAGACGTCTAGACAGGGCAATCGTGTGGGGTGTGAGGTGAGGCGAGCCCCAGCTGCATACTTCACCGCACTTAGTAGCTTGGGACACGACTCTGAGGGCTATCGAGTATTTGATATTTTAGATATTTTATTTCAATTTATTATTAATATGGTGCATACGACATGTGCTGTCTATGCAACCCGAAATAAATGATTTATTATTATTATTATTGGACTGGGGGGTTGGCATTGGATCGTGGGTTTGATTTATAAATTTAAAAAAAAATCTACCTATTTTTGATTTATTTGTTTAGACTTTAGGCAGGAATATAACGATTTGTTTAAAATTTTAGTAAATTGTCTATTTTTAGAAGGTTTGTCAATTTGACGTGTACGATTGGGGGGAGGAGGAGTCATCAATCTCACGAACCTCCTCCTTGGATCGCCACTGCGTGCATGTGCGAACGTAAACAAAATGGCGTTCGTAAAAATACCGAGTATATTGCACACCCCCGAAATGTTTTGTCTTTATACGATCGAATGTTTTGAGGTCTCTCAGGGTGCTGTCACACGAAATGAAACTTATAAGACATTCATTTTGAAATCCAAAATGGCGGTCATGCATTTTTTGAAACACATATATATGGGTTTCATTTTCAAGGTTTCTTGGGGTGCTGATTTTGAAAATGGCATACATTTTGAAATCCAAGATGGCGGGCATGCATTTTTGAAAAGTATAGATATGGGTATCGTTTTCAAGGTTTCTTGGGGTGCTGACGACTTAAAAAACTAAGACTTAAAAAACATGATATTAATGATTAGGTATATATGTATCTTTGTCAATTCGTGACAACCCTTCCGCAGTTGCGTAAATGCCTACACAGACGGCGGCATCGCCCGACATCAAAGGCGTCAGCCTACTGTTGGAATACTTATACTGTGACATGGTGTTGCCGCTCCGCTAAAATGCGATGCGTCGAGCGCATCGAGAGAGAGAGAGACATTTGTCGCCAACTACACAATGGTAACAGCGCGCGCGCGCGCTCAGTATAGTTATTTGACTATTACTGAGTAACACTATTACTGCAGATTTGAATAATCTATTATCATATTAATACTTAATATTATGTTACCAGTAACTAATATGATTATATTAGTGACACCTCTAATCATTTATTATTTATTGGTTACATAAGTCGATAGCTACTTATCACCTTTTTTTTGTAGGACATGGTAGGTACCTATAGTTACGTGATGAGGTAACAACCAGTCAATCATATCGCAATTAAAATATGTAGAGTAGATGTGAGAATAGGTCACCACGTTAGAACCGAGGAAAGTAGCACGGCACCACACGATCCCACGTTGGGCCCCAAAACTTCCAATTTTTCTTACGGTCTGTATTTCCTTATTATTTGTTATAAAGAAATACAGACCGTAAGAAAATTAGAGGGTTTTGGGGCCCAACGTAGGATCGTGTCATGCCGTGCCGTCATTCCGTCTTGACCTAATAGTAATATTGGGTGCCTAACACTCGCCGGATCAACTAAACCAGCACAGTAGGTAAATGAAATGCTTACGTTGCGGCGGGTAGGGCGCTTGATTACAGAGGGAGTCCCCTAAATACCCAGCTCACTCATAAAAATGTACCGAGGCGCTCCATTACACACCAATAGGTTTCAACTACACGAAATGTATCTGATAATACAATATCAACATAAACAATTTAGAAATAAAACTGAACAAGGAAAGTCTGTCATGAGAGAATTTCCACGTTTTAATACATACAGGACAGGTACATAAAGATAGGTACCAATAACTAAGTGATCAAGCAACCTTAGGCTTACTCTACTATCGATACAGAAGCTGTCCCGTTGAACATTTACGATCTCGTGAAACTAAAAATTCAACAATCAGACGTTATCTGTTACGCCAACGATACTCCAATGAACTTCAGCGCTGCCACTAGGAAGTAGGCCATGATGCCGCTGAGATAGGCATGTACACATTGTGCACCATACTCGAATGGCTTATAAAAATCTCACACTGAATACCAAAAAGACAAACTTGACGTTCCACATCACTGGGTGGATGCAGCTGTCAAAGAATAAAATAAAAATAAAAACAATCACCAGAGGCCCTTGTGTAAGTTTCTTTCGACAAATTCGATTAAACGCATCGAACGCGTTCGGCACTCGCACTCGCTTGGTGGAGAGCACGAAACGGATCAATCGGAGCGCCGAACGCGTTCGATGCGTTAAATCGAGTTTGTTAAAAGAAACTTACACTAGCGCCTCAGAACTGCTGCAGCTGTACTGCCACAATATCTACATCAGTTTCCGTTACAGTTTTCAACTACAGCACTGTCACCAATGGGTAGTCCTCATAGCTAACCTTTGTTTAGAGAACAAATCTCAACTGTGTCCAAAAGGACACGTAAATTTATATTTGTCATGAAACACCTAGTTAGTGCCCCAAAAGATTAATGCACATAAATCTACAACAGTGAGTTACAAGCGTTTGACACATCGCCGCCAAGACTTACAAACTGGAACGGCCCCAGAGAGTTCGCTATCCCACGAACGACCTTTACAAAGAGGCCAGTATATGTGGGTTCATCGTCAGCTTTCACTTTTAAAGTCCATAAAACGACATGTAAGAAATGTGCAGATAGAATTCCACTATGATGATAAGATAATAAGAATCTAAGCTCCAGACTCACCCAACAATAGAGCCTCACAGTCTAACACATACACACAGTATATAGATATTGCGTGTTAGTGTGCTAATCCAACAGAACAAAATATTAAAAGCCCATATCTGTGCTGTGACTATTTTGGAGCGCACGCCTACTTTATATTTTATTTATCTTTACAGTTTATGGGTAAATTTTTCAATAGTTGAATAAACCTCAGACTTACATACAAAAACAGTAATTCTAATATTTCAAAAATAATAAAAAGCTTAATAACTTTTATCGAGGCATTTAAAAATCGGGTCACGTAAAATAAAAATCAAAGGACCAAATTTGATGGGATTGCAACTTTGAATGGTATTTAAGGGTCGACCTTTTCGAATAAATATGTAACATCACGCTATCACTGGTGCTAACAATGGCAGCTGAGCAGTTTTGTATTATTATTTATTCATTGAAATAAAACGATAACAAGGAAATAAAGAATATTTTATACATTTTTCTAATATATTGCAGGTTGCAGGTAAGTACCATCGAAGGCTGGATGTTAAGGATTGCTTAATTTAAGAGATATAAAGCAGGTCGCAGGTTAGGTAGGTTGATAACGGGCTGATATCTGCAAATCCACGCTTTAGCGCATTTTGTGTAGCTGAACTTTACTTAAAGGAAGTTCGTTTAATCTTATAAAAATATTTTTTTGTGACTTATTTCCGACTTTACTGAATAATTATAGTCAACAAGCTTGAATAGAAACCCTTGCTAACTTTTTGCGAACTACCTACTAACGTTGAACGTTAATCGTGAATGAAATCATTGTTATTATAAATAATATAAGCGGAAGGCCACAGTAGAGTGCACGGTGTGTACTAGTTATCGACCAAGCACGTGAGACCGGCATGCGGCAGGTGCAACCGTTGCAGTTGACAGCGCCTGCTGCACCCACGCCTCACATCATCACGTACTTGCCAACCACGGCGTAGTTACGGACCCCACATCTGATATGCACTCTTAATTTTACTAGGCCAAAGAACAATTACGGGTATTTATGAATTTCACTATATATTTTTTATCGCCCGGAGCGAACGGCAGATAAAGCTGTTTAATCATTATTTTGATTTTAGGTGTGTTGTAGTGTGGTATTCACCACAGTTATTCCGAAGCTACGAATTCATTTCGAGTTTCGAATAAATAAATAATTCGAAAGTTTTATTTAGAATCTTTTCTCCCGGCCCAAACTTACCTTATAGTGTTGGTCTACAAAGTGCAGTTGTTGATATCACAAATCTCAAAACGAAAGAACGCAAAAATGCCACGCGTGCAATTGCGACCAAAACAAAAGCACACTTGAGTTGTATTGATTGTAGGAGCAACAGATAGTGGCGGCGAGCGGAGCGGTCGCTGGCAGGCTGGCAGCAGCGACGGCGGGCTCCACGGGGCGGGCGGCCTCTTACTTGCGGGTCGGTCGGACTCCGAGCGCTCGGCAGCGGCAGGGCGGGCGCGGCGTGACGTGCCTGCGTGGCCACTCCCGGCGGACTCGCTCGCTCGCGCGCGATCCGCTGAGGACGACTGCGAAGACGGACCGCGCATGCTCAAACCTCCTTTTTCCCATTGGACCATACACTCCGAGTTTTATACATCGTTTAGGTACCACAGAACAATCCAAAATAACAACTCTTGTTTAATTACAAATACTGGAACGTTGATAAATCTACCCTACCTTTAGTATCATAATAATTTCAGAAGTCGACTAAGAAAAAACGGTCCATATCGTAATAGGTCACAGTGGTCTTGGGTGCTATGGTCGAAGGTACGGTAGGGTGTGTTGATAATATTTCAATACAAGTTTTGTTTCACAAAGAATAAAGATAAAACACTCACGTTTTCGATACGGACATCGTTTTGATAACCATTTTTTTTTTCTAAAAACTTCTTATTTTTACAATAAATTTAGCATATTTTTGTTAATTTGTTAATTTTCTTTTCACAAGTCACGACGTCCGGACATAAAATTAAATTCAGAAACTCATCCACAACACAAACAACTGAATTTTTCCCGCCATGTTCAGGTTCTTAGGTAAGTCCGTAATTAGACCTACTTTAATAAAAGCCTCCGCAGAGGTTTCTGTTAACCAGGGATAGCTAAGAAAAAATTTAAAGTACTTAATAGTTGATTTATATTGTTTGTTTATCGGTCGGTGGTCGCCGTGGTCTGTATTCAGTCCTCAGAACAATAACCAAGCTTGGTTATTGTTCTGAGATTCCGTCTGATGCATAGACAGGAAAGTTGTTATGCTATGCTGTCAGCTGTCGTTTTCTACTGCTGGTTTGTAGGCCGTGAGCCGTGACTTAACCTATTGCAAGCCACTGACTACCTACTCGACGTATAGGCGACGACGTACCTTCAATGTACACTAATATTACCTAAGTACTAATAATAATAATAGTTGTTTCGGGCCTGGGTGATCGTGTATGTGAATAATTGTATTCATAAACTCATCCACAATACAGGAATATTTCTAGTTATTTTAATTTTCAAGTTCAACTTTCACTTTATCGTCCGCCTTTCCTTTCACAAATCCAAATAACAAAAAATATTGTAGAGACACCCATTGGGTCATAAATTTGGCCCGTGTATCGCAATAGAATTGTAAAAAACAGATGAAGGAAAAGAAATAAACATCCGCTCGTTCCCGCGGTTAAACCTGGGTTACCGACTGCCGTGAAACTTTTAAGTAAAACTCACTTTGTTGATAAGGAGCTGCAGTACAAGATTATTTTATGAACGCAGACTGGATGAGCGTCGTTTGACGAACGCGAGAAGAGAGGTACAAAATTGGTTGAACTCCTTTGATCCGCGCTGAAAATCCGAGAATCCAATTGATTTTAACGAACACAACATTGTCAAATATTGAAATATAACAGGCAAATGTGATGGTAGATTTGCTAGATATTTTTTTTTCGGAATTGGTAACTCTGCATAGCTAACTTTGCATTTTGGCACTGACAGTTAGTTAACTGTCAGTGTCATCACAAAACACAAATCACAATCGGTTGCAGAAATGGCTGCTGAGTTGTTGTTTGTTCCGTTTAAAAAATCCTCGGATGTAGATATAGTGAAACCGTTGAGAAATCTTATTCATTCGACGTACAATACTGGAGACCATCATGAAGACTACACCGAAGCCCTCAACGAGCTGAGCCGGCTGAGATCCAACGCGATTTGGAAAGTCTTCGAGAAATCGTCGCTGGATATTATCTACAAGTAAATACCGTATTTATGTAGTATGAGTCACTTACAACTGTTGAATCATTGTCAAGAGAAAACAATTGAGACCCAAATGTACCAATGGACTCTCGGTATTTTTATTATAAAAGTGAAAAAAAAAAATGATGTCATCTGATTACGCACACAAACAAAGGAATAGGTACATTTACGAACTTAGCAAACAAGTTGATATTAGTGCGGACATCGTACTATTCGTACTAATATCAAGTTGTTTGGTAATGATGGGCGCGTCGCTAACGATACATTTGTTGCTTTTTGCAGCTACTATGACCAGCTCGTGTCTCTGGAGAGCAAGATCCCGCCACAGGAGGTGCAGATACCGTTCAAGTGGAAGGATGCCTTTGATAAAGGTTCTCTGTTTGGTGGCCGGATGAGCCTCAGTAAGTAACTGTTAACTGAAACTACTGGACTTTGTATAGCTTACAGCAAACAGTCCGTTTGTCTAGAAGTAAAGTATTGTTTTATAAGGAAAATTTTAAAATGTTTTAAAAGTGTATTTTAATAGCTTACTTCAAATGGTAGCTGGGTTTTATTGTGTCTTGTAGCAGCCAGGAGTTTGATAGTGAACCCCTTGAATGGGAATTAACTCTTTCTTATTACATACACAAATTATATTGTAATTCGTAATGTATTTCATAAATTATACTCTTCTGAATAAAATATTTATGTTTTCTAAACAGTATTTAACAAATTATCAAATTGCTGCAGATGATGATACAAAGACTAAAAATTTTTTTACCAAATTATGGCATCTTTTCTGGATGAGTGTACAGTCAACATCAATAAGTAAGTATGTATGTGTATACATGCTTACTTATTGATGTAAGCACAACTTAATGACATTCAAAATGTGATATTTAGAGAAAATAATGATTGAAATCTTGAAGTTTTGCACATAGTATCCGTGTATCACCCACGATACAGGAGAAAATCCTAGTGTGGGGCAATGTTTTCTACAACAAAAAAATATAAAGTTTTCCAATAATAAGCATTTGAATTTCCCTACATGTATACATATTTCTGATGTTGACTGTACAACATGACACCACTGCCAGACCTCAAGGGGGATTCAGGCATGATGAAACATAGCTGCCTATCTGTCTAGTGCACAATATTATGTGTTTCAGCAATCAGCTCCCTGGCATACGAGCGTATGTGCATCCTATTCAACATCGGTGCTATGCAGAGTCTGGTGGCGTCTCAGCAGCCGACAGATACCGAGGAGTCGCTCAAGCTTGCTGCCAAGTTGTTCCAGGTAAGCATCACATGGGTAGGGCAACCTTGTGCTCTCCCTCTGTTATCAAATAAGTTAATGCTAATGACGTGTTGTGTGGCAGCAAGCGGCGGGCATCTTCTCGTACCTGAAGGCCAACATAATGATGGCTGTGCACCAGGAGACCACACCTGACCTCAACCCTGAGACGCTGGACACACTCGCCAAGCTCATGCTCGCACAGGCACAGGAGGTCATTGCCTACAAGTGCATCCGCGGTGAGTCTTACACAAAGTGATCCTCCCTCCAATGCA
Source organism: Shargacucullia verbasci (assembly GCA_947562105.1). Taxonomy (NCBI): domain Eukaryota; kingdom Metazoa; phylum Arthropoda; class Insecta; order Lepidoptera; family Noctuidae; genus Shargacucullia; species Shargacucullia verbasci. Next base: position 14,504,659 of record OX387291.1, on the reverse strand, counting down.
ACTCACAAATCTCGTGAGTAACGGGAGTATAACTGCGTATGTGTTGGTCCCACAGACGAGATGAAGGAGAGCATGGTGGCCAAGGTGTGCGCACAGTGCGAGGAGCTGTTCACAGACGCACTGCGCGCTATGCAGAAGGACTCGCTCAAGTCTCTATGGGACCGTGAGTGGCTGGCCATTGTGAGTCGCCATATCAACTTATTGTACACATGTGCTTAATGTATCACTGAACTGAAAAGAGAAACGGTACATAAGATATGTATCAGTAGTTCATTTAGTTCAGCGGGTACAGTCTATCGCTCAGCGTTCACGTTCTTATCGTAAGTATCAATAGCTCGTGTACTTCATTGAGACAGTATGTATATTGTAGACTTGTAGTTCAGTGATAAAAAAGACAATAACGACGAGCGAGTGAGTGAGACGTCGTAGGAAATGATTCATCCATATACACGGCTAGGTTTTGGAGCTTTCCTAGCTCATTGTACTAACTCACGGGTAACGTGAAGCTGACTGCATGCGTCCCGCGTCCTCACTACTCAACATGGTAGGTACAGTTTTGTTAGCAACAGCAATTATATATTTTTTTCTCTTTATTTATTTATTGACTTTTATCATACAAGGAAAGGTCGGTGCATTTAAAAAAAAATAGTGTTGCAGTATTTAAATAATTAGGAACACTTACGAAAAGATAACAACCATTATGTAAATAACCAGAGTATAATAGTGTGAAGCAAGATTTGCTACTTTGTTCATTAAGTATGTACTGCTAGCCAGGATACTTTGTAAAAAAACGGCCACGGCTCGTATGATACTATGAGCTTCAGAGATGCTCTCTAACGAGTATCGGGTGTGAGTTGGGCACCACCAACTATACGAAAACTAAAGTGTCGTGTAACGCATGCGTGTGTCTGTGCAGGTGGCGGCCAAGCAGATGGCGTTCCGCGGCCTGGCGCACTTCTACCAGAGCCTCGTGTGCCGCGCCAACAAGAGCGTCGGCGAGGAGATCGCGCGCCTGCAGGTACGGCTCGCCCGCTCGCCCGCTGCCCGCTCGGCACGTGCCGCACTCGCTTGACCCGCGTGTGACAGTTCGCAGAGCAGCAGATGAAGGGTGCGCAGGCGCGCGCCGTCACCACGGCGTTCCTGCAAGAGCAGCTGACGCGAGCCTCGCGCAACCTGGCCAGCGCCGTGAAGGACAACGACTTCATCTACCACGAGCGCATCCCTGACGTCAGCGCGCTCGAGCCCATCGCGCGCGCGCCCATCGCCAAGTCTCTGGCGCCGCAGGAGCGCTGGGCCTCGCAGGGCAAGGGTGAGTCGGCTGCAGTCCGGTATACACCGGCTCTGTCGCCAGTAATGGAAACGTCGTGACGTGTGTGCAGATCTGTTCGCGGGACTGGTGCCCATGGCGGTGCACCAGGCGCTGCAGACCAGCGCGGCGCGGCGCACCGAGCTCGTCACCGCCGAGATCAACAAGCTGCGCGACGCTACGCAGCTGCTCAACAGGTACCGCGCACGTCGCCCAGGAGGATTTACTCCTTTCAATATCCCTTTTACTAATTCCCGCGGATCCCATTTACTAATAAATGTTTTCATGCACAGCATCCTGGCGTCGCTGAATCTGCCGGCGTGCATCGAGACAGGTGCGAGCGCAGGCGAGCTGCCCGAGTCCATCCGCACCAAGGCGGCTGCTGTGCGCAGTGCGGGCGGGCTCAATGAGCTCACTCGCCTAATGGCGGAGCTGCCCGAGCTGCTGCAGCGCAACAAGGATATCCTCGACGAGGTGAGCACTGACACCTGTATACTGTGACAGTTAATCAGGTACTGAAATTAGCCAAGTATAGTATCTGATAAGTGTTGTATGTCGGTCTGCAGGCGGAGCGCATGCTGCGCGAGGAGGCCGAGGCCGACGCGACGCTGCGGCAACAGTTCGGGGCGCGGTGGGGCCGCACCGAGTCCGCCAAGCTCACCGAGGCCTTCCGCGCCAACGCCGACAAGTACCGCCAGATCATCGACAACGCCGTGCGCGCCGATAACATCGTGCAGCAGAAGTTCGCGCAGCACCGCGACAACATCGCGCTGCTCAGCGGCAGCGAGGGCGCCATCACCGCCGGAGTGCCCGACGCGCCCGACGCGCCCGACGGCGCCGAGTCCGACGCCGCCGCCGTGCTGCGCCTGCGCGAGCTCATGGAGGCCGTGGAGACGCTGAAGGCCGAGCGCGACGCCATCGAGGCCGAGCTCAAGGACGCCACCGTGGACCTGCGCGACGTGTTCCTGCGCGCGCTGGCGGCCGACGGCGCCGTGGACGAGCCGGCGCTGTCGGCCGGCGCGCTGGGCGCAGCACTGGCGCCGCTGCAGCGCCGCGCCGCCAGCACGCACGCGCGCCAGGCCGAGCTGCTGGCGAGCGTGCAGGCCGCGCACGCCGCACTCATGCGCACGCGCGGCGGCGCCAGCGGCCGCGACGCCGCGCTGGGCCAGCTGTGCGCAGCCGCCGACGCCTTCCAGGAGCTCACGGCCAACCTCAACGAGGGCATCAAGTTCTACAACGACCTCACGCAGGTGCCGAGCGCACATTCACTTTTTTGAAAAAGGCGATTGAAAAAGGCAAACGACGACTAAAACGTACCTCGCTGGAACTATCTTGTTCAGTCAAAGAAATTTTTTCATTGTTTTGTAATATTATATCTCTCGGCAACCTCGCTGGACCCTTGCCTTCACTCTAACAATCTACTATTAATTTCTTTAAAACACATTTTTTAAAAGCTCTTATTTTCCTTACAGTTGCTAGTAGCGTTCCAGAACAAAGTGTCGGACTTCTGCTTCGCGCGGAAGACTGAGAAGGACGAGCTGCTGAAGGACCTCACGCAGGAGGCGTCGCGCGGCTCCGTGCGACCTGCGCCTGCGCCGCCGCAGCACCACAGCGAAGCCAACGAGGTACTGCGACCACCGCTCACCGCTGTGGGCTGGATGTCTAATCAAGCCTATTGTGCACTGCTATTTGTATAGATCCCTCCGTTACTGACATTTGCGTGTATCTACAGCCGGCCGCAGTGGCTAGGAAGGAGCCGCCCCCGCGCCCCCCGCCCCCGTCCGCAGCCCCCGCGCCGAGCACGTCGGCCCCCCTGCCCTACCCGCAGCAGCCGCAAGGTCAGTACGCTAGTGTTAGGTGGCCCGGCCGCTGTGCTGTGTGTGAGTGCTGACGCGTGTGTCGCTGCAGGCATGCCGGTGCCGTACGGCGCGGGCGGCGCGCCCTACCCGTACTACGCGGCGCCGATGCCGACGCTGTACAACCCGTACGCGACGCTGCCGTACCCGCACCACGCGGCGCGCATGCCGGCGCCGCAGCCCTACCAGCCCTACCAGTACCCGGCGCAGCCCTACGCGCAGCAGCCGCCGCCCCCCGGCTACAACCCCTACCAGCAGCAGTAGGCGCCCCCGCGACCACCTCACTAGTACGACACTGCTGCCATCATCTTCAACTTCACCGAGTGGTGACCGAGTATCACACCTCACTCACGAATATTATTCTTATTGTATAAGTGTTGTAGTGACCGGCTTCAGGCTCAAAGATACAATAAAAAATGGCTATGATAGCCGCAGCATTTATCAGCGAAACGAGTAACGAGCGACTCGGGCTATACTTTGAAATAAAATAAAATAAATTGTTAATGCATTTGTATCGTAAGGCGCGGCACGGATGGTGTGAAAGTATGTTTATAATTTAACTTTATATAGAGAATAAGTTCGGCGAGTATCATGTCACATGCTTACTGTCTTACGAATACGAAACTGCGTAACAAATATCTCTGTTTTGACATTTTTAATATGTTTACGACATTCGACATATAAAGATAATTTATAAACATAGCTGTATTATAATGATTATTAAATGATATATAAATTATAAATTAATACGAATTTGTGAGCAAAGAGAATGTGATGTTTAGATGAAATTATTTAACATTTATTAAGATAATAATCTATAGACGACGACGTAAATAGTTTATATCGAGAAGTAAGGGACTATTGGAATCTAGTAAAGGTGGGTAGATGTAATAACATCTACTCGGCCATCGGAATGCCGATGTTTTGTTGATAGTATTATGGAACGTGAAGTCGGTACTGTTCAGTGCGTGACGTCAGCGCCGTCCGCGTGACGTCACACGTGACGCCGGACAGGCGCGCCCACGTCCTGGTGCTTTATAAGTATAAATCTCACTGCAAATATTTCAGCAACCTCATTATTTTATACCTATGTAAAAAAAAAACATTGTTATTTTTCATGCGATTAAATGTAGAAGAAATAATTTTTATAAGGAATCTGTCTGAGCACTTGTTTTATTATAACGTGACATGTGTAATAATCTGTCAAAAGCCTGTAAATAAAGCCGCAAGCGCAGCTCATTTCTATTGAAACAATTGGCATATACCCGCAGGCGGCACGCGCAGGCCCGGATTCAAAGGTTTGGAGCATAGAAAAAGTGAGACTCCGGAAAAAAAAAACACTTTTAATCACCATGTGAAAGGACAATATCTAAAAAAAAAAGGAATAATGGGGCGGCCTGCTTCATCAGCCCTGGTCACGCGGGCGGTTTAGCATCAGTTTGAGCCTAGCTCTTAAGTTATACTCCGGAGGTTCATGTATTGTTTGCCATAACCCGGTAACCTGACCCTTCTATTACCTACTACACTCTCGTTTATTATTTTATTTATTTATTTAATGCAGGCATCAAGACCCATATAAATACAATAAAACAATACATTATACAACTTATGACTAATATAAAAATACTATACATAAACAACAATTTACACGAGTAGCCGGCGTCGTGTGCGCGACACACGGTGTGTGTTATTATAAATAGAACTTAGAATTTTATATGATCATTGAGAAAATAATTTGCTTAATTATTATTATATTATACTAGCTTCCGCCCACAGCTTCGCCCGCGTGGTTTACGTACCAGTACATTTTTCCGGCATAAAAAGTAGCCTATGTGCTATTCCAGACTATAATCTATCTCTGTGCCAAATTTCATCCAGATCCGTTCAGCCGTTCTGGCGTGATTGAGTAACAAATATCCATCCATCCACCCTCACAAACTTTCACATTATAAGTAGGATAGAATTGGTAGGAAATAGGATAGGATTAAGAAAAAGACATGTTCTCTATGATACTAGGATGTACAGCACGGAAAATGCTGTGGCTACATAGAGCCTGTAGAAGAGCTCCCAGCGAATAACCAACATTCATGGATTACAAAGCCAGGTGGGCTCCCGCACAAGCAACTTAGCCAAATGACTCTATCAAAAGTATCGAGACTGACATTTAAAAATAAAATCCACCTTCAATTAGCATCGCATAATCAAATATTACAAAAATAATAAAAACGATACATTTTTCATTAAACACAATACACTACAGACGACTTTAGACACTCATAATTGTAACATACTGTGAATAATCAAGTTTCGGTAATTTATTAATATTTACATTATTTACCTAGTTATTATAATGACATTTTAGATGTTTATAGGCGTTTCATTTTGTTTCTAAGCTACCAAAGTTTGAGTTGGAACTTCGAAATAGTTTTTAACGCTACCCACAATTAAAAAACAAATGCCCATTCTACGTCGCAAGTCTGTTTGTATTAGTCATTACGATATTGGTTGGTTGGTTTTGGTTAAGTACTAGTGGTTTATAATTATGTATTTAGGTAAAAAAAAAACAAGCACATCTGCCCTGATGTGCTTTTCTGTTATGGAATTAGTGTTAGGTACCTGCATCGGCGAAGCGTACGTTGGTGCAGCTCTGCCTGTCTCTCTGTGGAGTAGTTTTACAGCAATCAGCGTGCCGGTTATTATGTAAGTAGCATTTTGCTATACATATTCACAGGATCAGTGTAATTATTACTCCACCCTGTAGTATGGCGACTATTCGGATGCCTACGGGGGGGTCTTGTAATCAAAGTGTACATATATGAGCTAAGATCACGATGTTGATATAATAAAACAATCCTTAGTATCACATAATCGTTACTATTTATTAAATTATACAATCTAAAGTTCGCAATAACACTTGATTAACAGTATATAGCTTGTATAATACTAAGCTAGTACTTGGGCGCGGGCGACTCCGTCTTCGAGTAGTCGATGTTGGGCGAGTAGAACTGAAACACAAACAAGCTCCAGTAATATTTCGCTCCATACCAATATATTTATGTATTAATAAAACCCGAGTAGGGTTTAAGGTTGCAGTGTAAGTTGGAGGATATTATAGATGCATTGGTGAATAGAAACAAAACTTTGAAATCATTTCAACCTTTGAATAACTCAGTTTGATGCCAACAAGCACTTCCAAGATTAATATACTATAATTAACTAAAAATAACGAAATCCTTGTAGATAAAAATCATTCACCCTGTTTTACGGTAGTAATATATATATATATATATACGCTTTATATAATCCGTCGACTTGAAAAACGGTTTTGCAATCTGAGGAGACGCGTCGCGCGCTGGCTATATGCGTCTTGATTACATACTGGGCGATAAATTTTGATCTGCTACAGCATGACTGCTGCAACACTGTGTGTTAATCACCCTAGCCATCTTTAAATAATTACCTTACGATTCTAAGAATTGAATCTGAAAAATATGTCCTCTAATGAAGGAAAAAAATGAGCTTTTAATTGATTAATTTAAATCTTACTGTATATTTTAATATACAGAAAGCTGTCTGTCAGCCTATTGGCTTAACACCAAATAATTTAATTATTTTTATATTAATTTAACTATTTTACTATGACCATACACATTTGTAGCATTTACCAAGCTATTTTTACTAAAGTACTGATTTCTGTTCAATCAAATGTAGTGAGAAACGATGTGGATGTCATGACATTATAGCTAACACTTGTGTCAATGTATAGGTTATTCTAGCTAGAGTATACAAAACATTTGCTCTATGCAGGACTGAACCCATGGTAAGAGAAGCTAAGCCCATGCTTGGTCTTTCATGTTATGGGCTCAATGCCATGCACTACACAATGATCGCTAGGATGGTGGATACCTTGTACTGCTTCGCCCTGTACTCCTCCCAGGGTTCCGGGTTGGTCTTCCTGTTCCAGGTGACATCAGGGTTGCGCGTGGCCAGCCTGCCCAGGTAGAAAACGGCGCCGGCGCACCCGATGCCCACACACACATACAGTGGGATCAACTGCAGTTACATTATGACATCATTTTATTGAAGTTTGAAATGTTGAACACATTTTCTCAGTTTGATGTAAAGGCAAACAATAATAATAATACTACACAGAGGTGTACAATAGGCCCCAATAAGATATCCAAATTGTAATGGATGAAACGATACAAAAAACGTTTAACAAAATATATATATATTTGAGTTTAAATTGTCAAGATTAACCCAGTCGTAGTAGAATGGCAGCCTGCTAATTGTTAAACAAGTGGTGGACAATTACTGCAGTGTACTTGGGAGTGAAAAGATAATGAATAAGTACAACCAAAGCTGATCAAAATGATTTTTTTCTAAATACTGCATTCTTAATGTGTATCGTACACAGAAGCAGAGGATAAACCTCTGAGGTTTACCCATGGTTTGTGTGAGTAAAAAAAAATACTGAGGTAGCCACTAGGATTAACATTACAAAATAAAAAAAAATACTGATAAGTTTCTACCAATATAAAACACCTTGCTGATTATAAATTACTGTTATAATGGAATGGTCTGAATGAAATGCCTAGTTATGTTATGGTAAGAGTTTAACATGAAATGGATTGTTACAAACAATTAAAATAACATTTCCAAAATATTATGAGTTCTGCACCATAACCTGGAATAGATTTTACAAGTGGCAGCCCTTATGACATGATAATAAATGTATAATTTACAGCTTAACCTGCTTTATCGCTAATATCCTACAATTATGAAATTACAAATAAATCCTAGTAACAACAACAAGAGAAAACTTGGTATATCCAATTATACCTATGATAACAAAATGGTTAGAGGTTAATTATTATGTAAGAAGTATACTGCCGAAGCGTAGTTAAAGACGTTAATCAACAAATACGACGCACTACTTACAGCTTTGTGCTTCTTCAAGCTTTCGAGTGAAAGACCTTGCATTTTGATGGTTTAAATTATTATATAAAATATCACAACTATTTGCCCAAAAGGCAGTAAGTAATACAAGCAATCGATCTGGCGCAAATTAGACAGTGCTGACTGTTGAAAAAATTTGACAAATAGATGAGTTAGCGATGTGCCGAGTACGGCTTGACTCGAGTCAGGCTCGATTCCTGCTTTGGACTGGCCTACTCGAATACCAATTTATTTTGATTCGAGTACGCCGGACTCGATTCTTGCACTCGAGTCAGGAAGAATCTATTTTGTACTCGCTGACTCGATTCTCTCTCTGTGACGCCGATAAAATAAAGTACAAAATATGTGATTCCGTATAAAAAGACTTTAAAAATACAACTAATTTGTTAATGCGCGGAATCGAGCCATGATTCGAGTACTGCCAAAACAGCTAATCGGCACATCACTAAAATGAGTCGAGCACGGAAGTGTTACCAATATAAAAATATCTGAACATTCGAGAGTGCAATGGGCGTGCCCATTGAAATCTCGAATTTTCTTTGTAGCAGCAGAACGCTTCTATCGGTTGTCAATCAATTAGTCGATTCATTTTCGTTTGGAGATACTTCGATTTATAAAATTGGACGCACACTTATACGCTCGGAGTGTATTAATGTGCGGCCTTTATACATTATAGTATCCGTCCGATCATCCCCGAAGCCATCCCATTTTAATATAGTGAGATCGATAATATTCAAAACTCTACCATGCTAATTGGTTCCTGTTCTGTGGGCTAATAGTACCTATGCAAAATGTTTATTATGTTCGGCTATGGTGTTCCGTCCCGGCCGTTGCCGTAACAAGATTGCTACACTCGTCGATTGGTCACAATACAACCTCCACGAAGGGTGTGGCCATACTCTTCAAGCCTAAAGATCCCGCTCAGCGGTGTTCTGCCGCCCTCGTGCAACTTTTTTGTTCTGACTAACTATCCCATCGACCGCTCTGGGTGCTGCAATCAGTAGAGGTCAGTCCAATCGGCACGCAGAACGCTGTCGAAGCGTTAGATTGGTATTGTTGAAACAAACCTACACTAGAACTTTTGAACTCTAAGGCTCGCTTACTCGCTCTCGCCTAATTACATTAATACTTGTCTTTATACTTGCCGATCCTTTTCTGGATCACAACTGCAGCACCTACCGTGTCCAAAGTTCCAGGTAAAAACAAGTTATCCCATAAATACCAAAAAAAAAACATCAATATCGATCAAGCCATTTAGGAGATGAATTACGTACACGTACGCACACCGGAATTTCATTTAAAAATATTACTTTACTAGACAAACTTGGAAAATACAAGACTTGCCCCACGCCACGACATGCCTTCACGTAATAATTCGAATGACGCGAAACTACACCAACATTATTAAAATGTACATTGTCGATAGATTAAAGCTTGCCCTAATGAAATCCTCTTATCATAAATTATATATACCTATCATAAATTACCTATTTATCGACTTTTTTTATTTACTATATACTATACTTTTATTTACATTAATTTATCAACCCAAGAGAAAACATACATTTTTAATCTTTGCACAAAATATTATTTATTTCTTGTTTCATCTAAAAATATTACCACGTATCGGAAGAAAAACCAAACCAAACACCCTTCTGTGGAACACTTTTTAATCTAAGAGGTTCTCTTAGGTTAAAAAGTGTTCTACTTCCACAGAAGGGTCCCCTGACTGCAATGACCATTTTATTTATCTGTTTAGTCAGCGAGTAAATGAGTGGCCTTTCGTTTTGTATATACAGATTAACTAGTACAACTTGTTTTTAGTTTTAGTTGAAACCCACGTTTCTCCACTGATGCTACCTACATATTCTAAGTACCTATTTGTATATAAATGTAATGTACCTAAGTAGGTATTTTTTCAGTGGCAATACTTAATAATTGTCAAATCAAAGTCAAACATCATTAATGTAGAATATAGTTTTGACAATTATTGCATCAAAAGATTTTATTGTATTGATATAACCTAATTTTAATGACTCGGTGCTATTCTTGGGGACACAATACTTCTCACAATCGAAAGGAAACAGTACGCTTTCAAAATGAGCTTTTTATTGTAAGTACGTTGGGTTGCATCAGTCATTTGCATCTATTTTTATCTAAACGTCTTCCGTTCTACTACTGGGCTGACGTATTGTTTACGTCTGCGGTGAAGCTTAGGGGTTTCGGAAATAAATAGTTGGCCAGGCTAGGAGATGGCGCCTACACTCACTTCTGGTGCCACACGCTTTTATCTTTGTCGTATACTGAACACCGCGGTAGTGTAACGCTGCGTATTACCCTCATTGTTTATAACAAAGGTGTCCCGTTTCAGTGGGAGTCGTTCAAACAAGACGTTCAAACCGAAAAAGAATATCCCAGAAGGCACGCACCAGTACGACCTGATGCGGCATGCGGCGGCCACGCTAGGATCCGGCAACCTGCGCCTCGCCGTCATGCTGCCTGAAGGAGAGGACCTCAACGAGTGGGTTGCTGTTAACAGTATGTATTCTTACTGTGCTAGACTATAGTTGTGAACTTATTAATTAAAATTAAAAGTATAAATGCATACGTTCCTAAATAGAACTATGTAGGATCTACTCTAGGTACTTGGTAATTAGATTAATAATTAACACATGATTGCACCTTGACAATGAGCTGCCATTTTCATCAAGTATATGTGTACATCGCCTTCTACCCATTATTTTAATTGACGTCAACTTGATCGACATTTCGCTCGTACTTGTATGTCGCATTGTGTGACCAAAGACACTAGACAGTTTCTCCCATAAGAGTGGATTACGGCGGCGCGGCCCCGCGGTCAACGGTCGACGCATGATGATTCATACATCATATTCATACATACATCCTCTTATTGTTTCCTATAATATATCCAGGAAAAAATTATATTTATTATTCATTAAATATGAGATGATTGAAGGTTATAAAATACTTTGCTTACATTATTTTCTAGCCAAAACATTAAATTTTACATGGGTAAAGACATTGACTTAGCAATAGATAGTGGGTACTTAAATATGTAGCGACTACTAATGATATGGCAAAAAGTACAGCACATATGGCGCTGAGTTTAGTATCGGAGTGAAGCAACAACATAAAATTCCGACATCGCACTATCAAAGTTTGTAGCGCTACTAACACATCCGAATGCCCAACATCAATTTTGCCTGATCGGAAAATCTTGCGTTCTCGATGTAGGAGCACCATACCCCGTTCCTTCATTTCAACTTTGCGGCATTTTCATAACGAGGAAAGATCTTACCTCACAAGTGCCTAGCGTTAGGATTTGCTACTTGTATTCAGCGGGTTTACTTTCTGCGGCTATGTTTACACCTACTTATAGCAAGGGTGGATCCAGGGGGGGTCATTGGGGTCATGACCCCCCCCTGGGTTGGTTCTATGTCGACCACTGATAATTTTTCTAATTGCAATTGATCTTACAGTATTTATTAGTGTAATCGAATAGGAGCCTGTCCCGACTAGACTTCAAACATGTGACCCCCCCTGACTCGAAAGCTGGATCCGCCCTTGACTTATAGCGTCCTGTTCCGCCATGATGATTGTAATCCAGAGACCACAACATAAGGTATTCTATTTGACATAAAAGTAAATGCCATCGTGTCATAATGGTTCATGGGTAGTTATATAATATCGTCTGGGATCGTATAAGGTCGGTTTCTTATTAAATCGATGTAAGTGTGAAGTACTGAGATGTAAGTCAAACGAACAGCTCACCGACGTGATGTGTTCCATAGAATACATAAGAATATAAATGATTTGCATAATGAGAGGGCGCGCGTGACGTTTGCAGCGGTGGACTTCTTCAACCAGATAAACATGCTGTACGGCACCATCACGGAGTTCTGCACAGAGGAATCGTGCGCGGTGATGTCTGCGGGGCCCAAGTACGAGTACCACTGGGCTGACGGACACACCGTCAAGAAGCCCATCAAGTGCTCCGCGCCCAAGTACATCGACTACCTTATGACATGGGCGCAGGACCAGCTCGACGATGAAACACTTTTCCCTTCTAAAATAGGTATATAACAATTTATATAACTACACCATCAACAGAGTGAAAATATTAAGTATTCCTAACTTTATCTTTCACAACACTAACCTTAGACATAATAATAGGTATGTATCACAGTATGGCCATAAACTACAAGTTCAGTGGACGTTATATATGTATATGTATTATATGTGACAGTCGTGTAACACTCGGCCCACTGCTGCAGGCGTGCCGTTTCCCAAGAACTTCCTGGCGATGGCGAAGACGATACTCAAGCGGCTGTTCCGGGTGTACGCACACATCTACCACCAGCACTTCCCGCAGGTTGTGCAGCTGGGCGAGGAGGCGCACCTCAACACCTCCTTCAAACACTTCATCTTCTTCGTGCAGGTAATTCTCGACGACTCGAATAATGTGCACTCGCACACCCATGCGTTATAAGTGCATTATAGTTCAGATATTGTTGGAGTCTATACTGCGACTCCTTAAGTCAATTAGAGCACTCATATCATAAGGGGTTTAGCGAGGCCCATCTCTGAACACTGTAAGAAATCGTAGACATATGTACGTACAGAACAATAATAGCCGAGTTGGAAAGAAAGCCCACCTCATACATAAGAAATGACATTGTACTGCTGCCGTGGTTATCAATAAATTATAAAACAATATCGTTTTAATACATTTTATTATAGAAATGAAAACGAAAAATGTATGTAAAGTGAAGTATATTTATACAATATTTAAACAGATTAAAATGATACATCATATAAAATAATATTTCCTTCATGGCGACGACCCCAAGGTCGGTCCCAAATTTTACAATGTGCAGTGAGCCGATATTTACAGTGTGCACAATTGACATTGATTGGACATGAGCATCTCCAAACATTGTATAGTCGCAGTCACACCTATGAATTGAAATTATTCATTTAAAATTCTGCATCTTAGCAAATTATCATATTTAACAAAATCCACTCATTCAAAGTAATGTATTATTGAGCAGGAGTTTAACCTGATCGAGCGGCGGGAGCTGGCGCCGCTGCAGGAGCTCATCGAGAAGCTCACGGCCAAGGAGGCGCGATGAGCACCGGCCGACGCCCGCGGCGCTGTGACGTCATGCCGACAGTGTCGCAGTACACAGCCACCGGGCACTGTGTGTGCACTTGCGGCGGCGACGCTATGTTAACATGCTTTGGATTGTTTCGCTCGATTCTCTCACTATTGACTTGTCCATGGGGGCTTATCATGAACTTCTACATTTAGCAACGCCTCCAGACAGCTACTGTTTAGCATCAGGTTATTAGCAACGCTAATTAACTGCTGCTAATTAGTCGTGTAGTCGTTTTGTCAAAACAGACGGTTCAATCAGTTCATGGCGGAAATAGACCTGTATGAATGTTGAATGGGTTCGATGTTGGTGGTAGGCCCCTGGATATAGTGCACTCGACGCTACATTTACGTTATTGTTTTGTTTGGAACTCTAAGTGTCGTAGATGTTAGTCCGCTGTCAGTGATAGATAGTCTCTTGGTTGGTAACAAACTTGTGCCCTAAAGTACTAACATGAAGTGCTAGTGTTACGATTGAAATGTTTGTGATATGAGGGTAGTGAGTGGTTCTCCGAGGAAATAGGTTTTCTCCGTCTCTAGCGGCCACTGTCGTATTACACGCGCTCTCATTTTAATTTAATTTAGCAAAGTTCGACAAAATGTTGGCATAGCTTGCGATGAACATGCATTGACTCGAGCATTATCCAGTCCTAGCTGTGCAGCGCGATGCAGTAAGTCTTTAAAAAAGATCGTGACATAGATGGACACATACCGCACGACTCATGCGTGTAACAACAACGTATATTTTATATTTGCGATCTCAACTAATGGAAATAAAAAAAAAAATGCGCTCGGCTCGGCTCGGCTCACGAAAGAAGCCCCGCGCCGACCACGCACCTCCCTCAACAGACTAGAACCAGTAGGCTATAGAAGGAGGCCTTCCTATACATATACAATAAGTTATATATAAAGATGCAATTTATCTTTGAAATATATTTAGATTTGATACATGAAGTTATAATTCTATATATAAGATACACTGATATGCTCCGTTCATCAGTTTATTTCTTCAATGTGTCGGTAAGCCCGCGCACGTGCCCTGGTGGCCGACGTGCGCACTTCGTGTCCGATGTGGTATTTGCTATATAAGTTATTTAATTTCGGTCATAGGACTGGAGGTATTCCTGTCTAGAATATCTATTAGATTAAATCTTATTTTCGTGTACGACTCCTTTATATATTTATCATTTAATGCAATAATCGTTTAATCTCTTGTATCGTTAATATAAGTAATGTAGAGATATATTTTGTGCATTTAATATATTTTGATTTCGAGTTCTACCATATCGATCTATATTGCGACTGACAAGTGATGTATTTAATTTTAAAATTAGACAATTTCTTAATAAAGAATTAAGTTTTCATAATAATTACAAGTTGTTTAATTTTCACGTAAAAAGCTAGCCGGCGGAAGATTCAGAAAGTTATTGAAGACTAAGTATAAGAATAACTTACTCGGTATTAAGCAGCTAAGTTTAAGCTTAGTCAAATAAAACAATTAATACAACTCAATCTTAATGTTTATAAATTCATATCAATTCAATCTCTGTGATCAAATAATATTGCATAGTCAGTATCCACTCTAGCGTTAGATTGGACGAAGGTCGGTGGCGGCGCCAGGCAGGCGGGTGACGGTGACCGTCCGGCGCTGTCCGCTGGTGTCCGGACACTAGTCGCCGGACACAGGTGGTGGGGGCGGTGGCGGCGCCAGGCAGGCGGGTGACGGTGACCGTCCGGCGCTGTCCGCTGGTGTCCGGACACTAGTCGCCGGACACAGGTGGTGGGGGCGGTGGCGGCGCCAGGCAGGCGGGTGACGGTGACCGTCCGGCGCTGTCCGCTGGTGTCCGGACACTAGTCGCCGGACACAGGTGGTGGGGGCGGTGGCGGCGCCAGGCAGGCGGGTGACGGTGACCGTCCGGCGCTGTCCGCTGGTGTCCGGACACTAGTCGCCGGACACAGGTGGTGGGGGCGGTGGCGGCGCCAGGCAGGCGGGTGACGGTGACCGTCCGGCGCTGTCCGCTGGTGTCCGGACACTAGTCGCCGGACACAGGTGGTGGGGGCGGTGGCGGCGCCAGGCAGGCGGGTGACGGTGACCGTCCGGCGCTGTCCGCTGGTGTCCGGACACTAGTCGCCGGACACAGGTGGTGGGGGCGGTGGCGGCGCCAGGCAGGCGGGTGACGGTGACCGTCCGGCGCTGTCCGCTGGTGTCCGGACACTAGTCGCCGGACACAGGTGGTGGGGGCGGTGGCGGCGCCAGGCAGGCGGGTGACGGTGACCGTCCGGCGCTGTCCGCTGGTGTCCGGACACTAGTCGCCGGACACAGGTGGTGGGGGCGGTGGCGGCGCCAGGCAGGCGGGTGACGGTGACCGTCCGGCGCTGTCCGCTGGTGTCCGGACACTAGTCGCCGGACACAGGTGGTGGGGGCGGTGGCGGCGCCAGGCAGGCGGGTGACGGTGACCGTCCGGCGCTGTCCGCTGGTGTCCGGACACTAGTCGCCGGACACAGGTGGTGGGGGCGGTGGCGGCGCCAGGCAGGCGGGTGACGGTGACCGTCCGGCGCTGTCCGCTGGTGTCCGGACACTAGTCGCCGGACACAGGTGGTGGGGGCGGTGGCGGCGCCAGGCAGGCGGGTGACGGTGACCGTCCGGCGCTGTCCGCTGGTGTCCGGACACTAGTCGCCGGACACAGGTGGTGGGGGCGGTGGCGGCGCCAGGCAGGCGGGTGACGGTGACCGTCCGGCGCTGTCCGCTGGTGTCCGGACACTAGTCGCCGGACACAGGTGGTGGGGGCGGTGGCGGCGCCAGGCAGGCGGGTGACGGTGACCGTCCGGCGCTGTCCGCTGGTGTCCGGACACTAGTCGCCGGACACAGGTGGTGGGGGCGGTGGCGGCGCCAGGCAGGCGGGTGACGGTGACCGTCCGGCGCTGTCCGCTGGTGTCCGGACACTAGTCGCCGGACACAGGTGGTGGGGGCGGTGGCGGCGCCAGGCAGGCGGGTGACGGTGACCGTCCGGCGCTGTCCGCTGGTGTCCGGACACTAGTCGCCGGACACAGGTGGTGGGGGCGGTGGCGGCGCCAGGCAGGCGGGTGACGGTGACCGTCCGGCGCTGTCCGCTGGTGTCCGGACACTAGTCGCCGGACACAGGTGGTGGGGGCGGTGGCGGCGCCAGGAAGGCGGGTGACGGTGACCGTCCGGCGCTGTCCGCTGGTGTCCGGACACTAGTCGCCGGACACAGGTGGTGGGGGCGGTGGCGGCGCCAGGAAGGCGGGTGGCGGTGGCGCCCCCCACGGCGGAGGATTGAACCCACCGCGCCATCCCATGCCCATCATACCTGCATAGGATATTTATAGATCATACACATGAGATTTTTTTTTCAGTTATAAGTAGGTAGGCAGGCACAAAATCTATGGAATATGAAAGTTTATTAAAAACAAACGTTGTTTAGTCAACAGTTGGTAAGTCAGCATCAAGGAAACTGAACAAAAATTGAATATCATTTGTTCACCGTCCCAGAGTTGGGTAAGGGCCTCTTCTCAAAATGGAAAGTCAATAATGTAAGTGATAGGACATGTTGATACGATATTAGTTGAAAGTTGTAATTAAGTGAAGTGGTGTGATAGTTCGTGCGAAATAAGACGCGTTTTTCTAAGTGTCAAGATGCCTTGTTTATTTTTATGTCTTCGGAATACATTGATGTGATTTTGATTTACGGAGAATGCCAAAACGAAGGTTTCGCATTACGAACATACCGAGAGAGGTATCATACCACATACATACGTAAAATTTATTAAGCCTGAGTGATTTGAGTGATTATTTAAATAAAAACAATACTGTAATAAAGTTTGTGTTAAATTGTTGATACCTACAATCAGGGTAGAGCAGTATTTGAATTACTTGTAATTAAAATACGTAATTGAAATACAAATACGTATTTTGTATTTGTAATTTAATTACTTCTTAAAAATGTAATTTGTAATTGGTATTTCAAATACCTGACGCTGAGGTATTTTGTAGTTAGTATTTTAAATACTTATGGCTTCAAAATACTTTAGAACATAAATACATTTAGCGATCTTATTAATGAGTGCGTTCTGCAGAAAATAGCTCTCGATAGCTTTCGTAAGCAAAATGGTGACCGCTAAATATGTCAATCCCATTTTTTAAGTTTGCAAATCTGCACCTGTACTGTGCGTCAAATTGTCAAGTATCTTGTCTATTGCAGTCTTGCCGAAAGTACAGCAATTGCCGTTTCATACGGCAATGAAGCCTCCAAAACATACGATGTACGGCACACGGCAGGGTGCTCATTACCGTGCTATAAAATACGGAAATTCAATATAAAACTTTTTAAGCCGAAAAAATCAAGAGTTGAAACGTGTTTCGTTTGTTTTTTTTTTTCTTGTGAAATGAAACTTTGCCCGTAGTATCATATTTTTACTTTTTGTCTTGCAACTAGTTAACATAACATCACGCCTGTATTCCCCGAAGGATTAGGTACAGGTGTATTATTGCACACCCACATTTCGCCACTGCTGTTATTGAGTCCCATAAAATATGGGGCGAACTTATTGCTGTCTACCGTGCACAGTTCCAGATTCCGTGATGCTACTGAGAATTTCCATACGGAAAAACCCAATAACACTTTGCCCGACCCAGGAATCGAACCCCTCACACTCAACAAGTGCGCTGGTGACCACTAAACTAATGAGGCAGTCAGACTGCCTCAACTAGATAATCTGTACTTTTTGTTCTTTCACATTTAATGGAACAAGAAGAGCTAAAAGCTACTCTACTCAGTACACGAGAGAATAAGTCAGTACACGTAATTTTATATCATTATTTTTGGAAATGTACGGCAATTTTTTTAGAATATTGCAATTTTACCTGGTTTACGGCATCCCGAAATCTAGGCAGCGGCAACACTGGTCAATTTACATTTTCATTTCAGGCTGGGCTGCAATAGTTCTATTCTATTCACATAACCCTAACACCTAACTGTATTTTGTATTTTAAATACAAATAGTTAAAATACTGTATTTTGTATTTTATATTTCAAATACACGACTTAAAAGTATTTTGTATTTCGTATTTTAAATACATGTGAGATAGTATTTTGTAATTTGTATTTTAATTAAAGCAAAGCATGTATTTTGCCCAGCCCTGCCTACAATCAATGCCCCTCGCGTGCCTACGTAAGCAAGTACCTACCTGTCTATGTAGCAGCCGCGTGCGCGCCGTTGTCTTTTTTACAGGTCGGTAAACTAACTTTATAAAGCATGGTTCATTTCGTGACCAATTTTTACGTTATTTATTTTGTTTGACAAACGTCTTTTATAATGTTAGTGTAATTGTTTATTTTATTATTTTAATCGACACATATTGACTTGTATTAACCGCTGTACAATTTAATGTAAAAACCTAATCGCCACCTTGTATATTTGGCCGTACACTATTGTAATAAGCCGGATACCTGGCAACCCTACCCGTGTGTCATATGAAAGCTCGATAATTTATTATATATAATTAATTTTTTATAATTTATGCTAGCTAAGTTCAAATCCAAGGAGAAATGATGAGCTTCGAAACGTTTCAAAAATATTAACTTATTTTATTTATAGTCAATAAATATTGAAATTGAAATTGAGCTCTTTATTATCCTAATTACTGACTGACATCGAATTATTTGAAATAATAAAAAAAACATCTCGACCTACATATATTTAAAAGGATGTATTTTGAAAAATCAAATTACAGGATCCTAACTCCTCTGGAGCTATTTTTTTGCAGAATGTTCAGTGTGATGACTATAGGCATAACTTTTCATTAAGGAATAATATATTCATCGTATTCTTACGCAGTACTGTAGAAGGCTACTCACTTAGCTAGACAAAAGATAAAAAACTGCATGGCTGTTCAAAACATTAATGTATGATTAATACTGATATTATCGATTCCGGTTTTTTAAATTACTATTCCGCTTTATCAACAACTGGTACGAGGGTTAGTTTATTTCCTTGTAAAAACTACTCAGATCCTGTACAAGGTAAAGTGAACACTGATATGATCTAAACACGTCGTACAGCATAATACTGACCTGGCGGAGGCGGCGGCATGTGCGGCGCTCCCGGGCCCACACTGGGCGGCGGGCCCATCTTGCCGTCAGTCTGGAATGGAATAATATGGTGTAAGGCAGCGCACACATTGCATCGGTATATGGTCTAATTAAAGCCGCGATTCTGAAATTAGCAGGGAAATGACGGTGCCGGTGGTGGTGAGTTACTGACTGGTAGTATGTCGGTACCTGGTGCTGGTGGTGCATGGCGGGCGCGGGCGGCGGCAGCGGCGGGTAGGCGGGCGGGGGGAGCGGCGCCGCGCTGCCGGGCGGCGGCGGCTGTGCGCCTGCGCCGAGCCAGGGAGCGCGCACGTTACTGACTGGTAGTATGTCGGTACCTGGTGCTGGTGGTGCATGGCGGGCGCGGGCGGCGGCAGCGGCGGGTAGGCGGGCGGGGGGAGCGGCGCCGCGCTGCCGGGCGGCGGCGGCTGTGCGCCTGCGCCGAGCCAGGGAGCGCGCACGTTACTGACTGGTAGTATGTCGGTACCTGGTGCTGGTGGTGCATGGCGGGCGCGGGCGGCGGCAGCGGCGGGTAGGCGGGCGGGGGGAGCGGCGCCGCGCTGCCGGGCGGCGGCGGCTGTGCGCCTGCGCCGAGCCAGGGAGCGCGCACGTTACTGACTGGTAGTATGTCGGTACCTGGTGCTGGTGGTGCATGGCGGGCGCGGGCGGCGGCAGCGGCGGGTAGGCGGGCGGGGGGAGCGGCGCCGCGCTGCCGGGCGGCGGCGGCTGTGCGCCTGCGCCGAGCCAGGGCGCGGGCTGGGCTGCGGGCGGGGGCGGGGGGGGCGGGAAGGCACCCGGCGGCGGCGGCAGCGACACGGCCAGCGAGCCTGCGGGAAATCCACCGTATATCAACGAATAACGATACACAGCAACGAATTGTTTTTAGCTATATTTGTGACAAAATACAAAATGTAAACAATAATTTATGCCAGTGGCGACTAAATGACAGAGAGTCGCAAGTTTTGTTTTTGCATGACACAAATTCTATTACGTTCAGCGAAACGTACGTCACCTATATTTTAATAATTTCTCCGAAATTACGTATCTGAAAAGAATCAAGTCTATTTTGTTTAAAATGTTGCCCTTATGTGCGTTTTCAAAAACAATTATATTCACATACACAAAGACCCAGACCCTAAACCACTATCTGTAGATCATTAAAATATTTGTTCCGTACGGGAATCGAACCCGCGACACGCAGCGCAGCGGTCAATCTCTCAACCACCGCGCCAACCGTGCCGTCAAAATTTTATTAATTGATTATGACGTAAGTGATATGATGTATTTATTTATGTACATTAATAAAAATGTAAAAACGGAAAGTTGCTCACATTCCGTTTGGAACAACAACAAAGGATGTATAAATATATATATTTAATAAAAAATTGTTTTTGTTGAATTCAAAATACTAACTAGATTTTCATATAAGTCAAAAAAAAACATTTTTCAAACAACACTTTTTAGCAGTTATTTCTTATAAAAAACGCAACCAAACGGAACGCATTCATAGAGTAAATGATTTACGTTCCATTTGCGACTTAGAGAGGCCGTTTTTTAACAATGATATTGTATCATAAGATTTTAAGAGCGTTTACGCCGCGCGGTGGCGAGCGAAATTAGGTATTTACAGCGCTCGACCGCTCACCCGCTTGTGTGTGTGCGTGCGGACTGTGAGGAGGCAATGCTTAAAGCGCGCGCTGGCGATGTTGATCCTTTTTGCCTTTTTGGTATTTTTTAGTTTATTATAATTTATTTTGTATTGTAGTTTTTAGTATTTGTTTATTCACATGAGCTAATAGTTATTAGTACCTAGATATTACGATATATTTTCATAATACGATAATATTGACACCAGAAATATGAATTAATGTAAGGGACAAATTGTCGAAAATTAGTTAAATAAACAGTTTTACTCAGAAAATTCCGCTACATAATCGATATAGCGGAATTTTCTGAGTAAAACTGGGTATATTTATTTTTAATTTTTGAGATCTTTAAAAAAAATATAAATAATAAGGCAATTGCATGGCATGATTATAAATACTCATGCAGAGATACAACAAATTCAACCTTAAGTTCAAACAGCAAGCTTCAAATTTGTATATTACATACGTTTAGCGTAACTTTAAAACCGAAATAAAATAGTTATACAAAGGTATTATACCCTAAATAATTACAAAACTTAATAGCCTTTACATTAAATTTAAACATGATTTAAAGATTTTTCTGATAATAAATTGCCTTAATCGCTGATGAAAATAATTTTTCCCTAACAGTAATGGCTATATCTGAAACTAAAAGAGTTTCAGATATAGCCATTACAAACACGATGGATATAGTTTCTAAAAGCACCTCACAACCTCATCATCAGGTTATCGGCAGTATACTAAATCAAACAAATCTAAAAACCGTAGTTCTACTGTAAACAATAACCGAGGTCCTGTAATCACCTCCCATCATCATCAGGTCATCGGCAGCAGTTAGGATAAGAGACAAAAGAAACAAGCTTATACACGGTGGTTCTATTGTGAATAGTAACCGAGTTCCTGTAAACACCTCCCATCATCATCATCATCAGGTCATCAGCATCATCATCAGGTCATCAGCATTAGTTAGGATAAAAGGACCTATCGAGACAAATGAAATAAGCCTAAACACGATGGTTCTACTATAAACAGTAACCGAGTTCTTGTAAACACCTCCCATCATCATCATTATCATCAGGTCATCGGCAATAGGATAAAAGTACCTATGGAGACAAATTAAACGAGCCTAAACACGATGGTTCTATTATAAACAGTAACCGAGTTCCTGTAACCTTCAGGATCCATCATCAGATCTTCGATACCATCGGCTTCACCATCATGTCTCCTCACCAAGAAGTATAAGAGGACTATGAACAATTATTGTACAAATTTTCATAAAAAGTCGTCAAAAATAATTCAACTGTTTACTTCTACCCAAAGTATCAATATGTTTTGGACTAGATTTATTACAATTTATTGATTCAGAATCGTAACATTTTCGTCGAAAAAACGGAGCGCAGAGCGACATGTCCTTACCCTAGAAAGCCTCGGCGGGCACTGATCTCGCGCCGAGTTGCGGGTCAGTTTATATGGTACTTTTAAAAATTCTTATAGAAATAGTTTATTACATTTTTTAAATAATTTTTTTTTGCCTTATTGTTAAGGACATATTCTAGTAATGTAAAAAAATAATAATATATAATTTAGCCATCATTAAGTTTGTCAAAATTGGCTTTGAAAATGCCTAAAAATATATCATTTATCCTATGTTGTTTCGTAATTTACTTTAGAATAATAATAATTATTAAAAATGTTGTCTACTAGATCTGTATACGAGTATATATGTATTCTAAAAACCGTTATTTTTTTCTTTTATTTCATATACTTTGCCAGGTATCGAAGGATGAAGTAGTCACGTTTCGTAAATTTTACGAAACATGGTGTCAAACAATAGGCCTAGTATATACAATAATTATTTAAAAAATGAAAAATGTTTTGTATTAGATTTGTTCTTTACGAAATTTCCTATTAAATGGACAGCAACTTTGATATATGATCTATACAATTTAACGAAGTAATTTCAGGATGAAAAATGCCAATAACGGACCGTACGGCGTAAAGGCTCTTAATCATTTCTGTGCATTTTAAAACCATTTCTCAATTCTTGTTTATGCTTTGTTATTAACCCATTCATTGCCACCCTAGAAAGCAAGTACCCATGCCGCCATACATTTGGAAGCGGCCGTCCATCGGCGTCCACGGCATCTTAAAGTATTCTTAACCGCCCATTGGCGTCTTCGGCATGAGACTGTAGATATCGACGCTAGCAATTTTTGACTAACCGAAATATTTAATAATTGATTTCTTATGAGGTAAAACTATAATTAATGGAATCAGACATTACTTTGCGGAAATCCATGATATACAAGATATATAACTAGAATATTTATTTTCAATTCCGCCAAACTAGTTCAAGCTTGGGTGCATGCACAGCACCGACCTTCTGCCCGCAAATATATGCACATGCTGAAGGTGCGATAGATATAATGTCACATGCAACCCAAACCGATCCTTCCTCGAGGATCGGTTTGGGAAAATACTAAAAAACACGCTTTTAACTCGCATTAAAAATAACAAAAATAATAATAATAATAATTTAATGTATATTATATCCAATGACTAATTCAAAAATCGTGGAGCGCTTCGATTCGTGGAGAGTTTAAATTAATTGAAAGTTTCTCACTTTCTGCTTCTTGGCTCCATCATCAGACATTATTTTATTTTTTAATAATTCCTTTTTTAATAAGTTTAAATTTATGAACTTATGTTTTAGTTTATGTCACAAAAGTTGGTAACGTTATTTAAATCGAGGAAACAATTTTCCGTTGAAAAAACTCGAATTCACTGCATAGATATTTTTTCAATTGTTCATAACAAATCCAATTGTTATAAACAATTAACTTTTTCTTTTATTTTTTTTTTTTTGATTTGCCTGGTGAGAACCCATCATGGCCTATCGTCCGCCTAGGGGGGGCGGAGGGGTGTGCCGGACTCCTACCGGCTAAACTCACCACGGTGGTCCGCCTCGACACCATATGGTGGGCCTCGGGAACTCTTAGAAGACCGCACCGAGGCCCACCACGGTGCCATGCCAAACGGCACTTCCCGGAGGGGGTGACTGTAAAGAGGCCACCCCCTCGTGCACGTCCCGGGGGAGACTGTAAAGAGGTCCCCCCGTTACCCTCGCTGGTGCTGTGTGCACGGCGACACGGACCACAGCGTGTCGCCGTCTTCTCGGGGGTCGCTAAGTGAGCGCGCAGAGTCCCCACTCTGCGCGCTCGCGACCCCTAAGGCCCCCCGCTAAGGCGTGTTAGGCGGGGGGTTGCGGCGTGTTGCGCGCCGGGGCGGTTGCTCCCCGGCGCCTCCTCCTCCGTCGAGCGGGATCGGCCCTCTCCCGTTCCCGCTCATCGGCCTCCTTCTGGAGCATGACTGCTTCACAGAAGGAGACCACTGCCCTCCAGTTTTCCGATTCTGCCAGCATAGCCGATACTATGGCTGGCAGAGAGAGATCTTGCCCGATCTGGTCGACCAGAATCTGCCGCTCTGCGGCCCACGCAGGGCACGCTTCGAGCGTGTGCTGTGCAGTATCCTGGCCGCCTCCTCCACAATGGTGGCAATCAGCCGTGGCCTCGCGGCCGATCCTATTCAGGTATTCACCGAAGCAACCGTGCCCGGTGAACACCTGCGTCAGTCGGTAATAAACAATTAACTTAACCTAACCATGCACTGTCATCCAAACTAAATGTGTACGTGTAAACGTGTTCGTAGTAGACAGATGGGGAATAGTTCATGATTTTTAATATTTTATCAAGGACCATTCCCTATCATGCGTGAATGATAGCTATAGGCGGTACTGACGCGGATTGGGCGGCGGCGGCATGATGGCGCGTGCTGGCTGCTGCGGCGCGAACAGCGCGGGAGTGAAGCGCCGCGGAGCCACGCCCGGTGAAGCCTCGCCCAGCTCCGCCATCAGGGACATGTACTCCTCGTCGATCTTAGCCTGCGCACACCACCAAACAGTTAGGCATCGTGTTGTGATGAGATACAATAAGAGTGGCTGGCGAGCACACGATGTATATGAGTGATACAATAAGAGTGACCTTGTTGGCGGTGTTGTGCAGCGTGCCCTGGCCGGGGCAGTCGCGTGCGATGTGGCCGGCGCCGCACGACGAGCACACGATGTATATGAGTGATACAATAAGAGTGACCTTGTTGGCGGTGTTGTGCAGCGTGCCCTGGCCGGGGCAGTCGCGTGCGATGTGGCCGGCGCCGCACGACGAGCACACGATGTATATGAGTGATACAATAAGAGTGACCTTGTTGGCGGTGTTGTGCAGCGTGCCCTGGCCGGGGCAGTCGCGTGCGATGTGGCCGGCGCCGCACGACGAGCACACGATGTATATGAGTGATACAATAAGAGTGACCTTGTTGGCGGTGTTGTGCAGCGTGCCCTGGCCGGGGCGCTTGGCGCGGCAGTCGCGTGCGATGTGGCCGGCGCCGCACGACGAGCACACGATGTATATGAGTGATACAATAAGAGTGACCTTGTTGGCGGTGTTGTGCAGCGTGCCCTGGCCGGGGCAGTCGCGTGCGATGTGGCCGGCGCCGCACGACGAGCACACGATGTATATGAGTGATACAATAAGAGTGACCTTGTTGGCGGTGTTGTGCAGCGTGCCCTGGCCGGGGCAGTCGCGTGCGATGTGGCCGGCGCCGCACGACGAGCACACGATGTATATGAGTGATACAATAAGAGTGACCTTGTTGGCGGTGTTGTGCAGCGTGCCCTGGCCGGGGCGCTTGGCGCGGCAGTCGCGTGCGATGTGGCCGGCGCCGCACGACGAGCACACGATGTATATGAGTGATACAATAAGAGTGACCTTGTTGGCGGTGTTGTGCAGCGTGCCCTGGCCGGGGCAGTCGCGTGCGATGTGGCCGGCGCCGCACGACGAGCACACGATGTATATGAGTGATACAATAAGAGTGACCTTGTTGGCGGTGTTGTGCAGCGTGCCCTGGCCGGGGCAGTCGCGTGCGATGTGGCCGGCGCCGCACGACGAGCACACGATGTATATGAGTGATACAATAAGAGTGACCTTGTTGGCGGTGTTGTGCAGCGTGCCCTGGCCGGGGCGCTTGGCGCGGCAGTCGCGTGCGATGTGGCCGGCGCCGCCGCACGACGAGCACACGATGTATATGAGTGATACAATAAGAGTGACCTTGTTGGCGGTGTTGTGCAGCGTGCCCTGGCCGGGGCAGTCGCGTGCGATGTGGCCGGCGCCGCACGACGAGCACACGATGTATATGAGTGATACAATAAGAGTGACCTTGTTGGCGGTGTTGTGCAGCGTGCCCTGGCCGGGGCAGTCGCGTGCGATGTGGCCGGCGCCGCACGACGAGCACACGATGTATATGAGTGATACAATAAGAGTGACCTTGTTGGCGGTGTTGTGCAGCGTGCCCTGGCCGGGGCAGTCGCGTGCGATGTGGCCGGCGCCGCACGACGAGCACACGATGTATATGAGTGATACAATAAGAGTGACCTTGTTGGCGGTGTTGTGCAGCGTGCCCTGGCCGGGGCGCTTGGCGCGGCAGTCGCGTGCGATGTGGCCGGCGCCGCACGACGAGCACACGATGTATATGAGTGATACAATAAGAGTGACCTTGTTGGCGGTGTTGTGCAGCGTGCCCTGGCCGGGGCAGTCGCGTGCGATGTGGCCGGCGCCGCACGACGAGCACACGATGTATATGAGTGATACAATAAGAGTGACCTTGTTGGCGGTGTTGTGCAGCGTGCCCTGGCCGGGGCAGTCGCGTGCGATGTGGCCGGCGCCGCACGACGAGCACACGATGTATATGAGTGATACAATAAGAGTGACCTTGTTGGCGGTGTTGTGCAGCGTGCCCTGGCCGGGGCGCTTGGCGCGGCAGTCGCGTGCGATGTGGCCGGCGCCGCACGACGAGCACACGATGTATATGAGTGATACAATAAGAGTGACCTTGTTGGCGGTGTTGTGCAGCGTGCCCTGGCCGGGGCAGTCGCGTGCGATGTGGCCGGCGCCGCACGACGAGCACACGATGTATATGAGTGATACAATAAGAGTGACCTTGTTGGCGGTGTTGTGCAGCGTGCCCTGGCCGGGGCAGTCGCGTGCGATGTGGCCGGCGCCGCACGACGAGCACACGATGTATATGAGTGATACAATAAGAGTGACCTTGTTGGCGGTGTTGTGCAGCGTGCCCTGGCCGGGGCGCTTGGCGCGGCAGTCGCGTGCGATGTGGCCGGCGCCGCACGACGAGCACACGATGTATATGAGTGATACAATAAGAGTGACCTTGTTGGCGGTGTTGTGCAGCGTGCCCTGGCCGGGGCAGTCGCGTGCGATGTGGCCGGCGCCGCACGACGAGCACACGATGTATATGAGTGATACAATAAGAGTGACCTTGTTGGCGGTGTTGTGCAGCGTGCCCTGGCCGGGGCAGTCGCGTGCGATGTGGCCGGCGCCGCACGACGAGCACACGATGTATATGAGTGATACAATAAGAGTGACCTTGTTGGCGGTGTTGTGCAGCGTGCCCTGGCCGGGGCAGTCGCGTGCGATGTGGCCGGCGCCGCACGACGAGCACACGATGTATATGAGTGATACAATAAGAGTGACCTTGTTGGCGGTGTTGTGCAGCGTGCCCTGGCCGGGGCAGTCGCGTGCGATGTGGCCGGCGCCGCACGACGAGCACACGATGTATATGAGTGATACAATAAGAGTGACCTTGTTGGCGGTGTTGTGCAGCGTGCCCTGGCCGGGGCGCTTGGCGCGGCAGTCGCGTGCGATGTGGCCGGCGCCGCACGACGAGCACACGATGTATATGAGTGATACAATAAGAGTGACCTTGTTGGCGGTGTTGTGCAGCGTGCCCTGGCCGGGGCGCTTGGCGCGGCAGTCGCGTGCGATGTGGCCGGCGCCGCACGACGAGCACACGATGTATATGAGTGATACAATAAGAGTGACCTTGTTGGCGGTGTTGTGCAGCGTGCCCTGGCCGGGGCAGTCGCGTGCGATGTGGCCGGCGCCGCACGACGAGCACACGATGTATATGAGTGATACAATAAGAGTGACCTTGTTGGCGGTGTTGTGCAGCGTGCCCTGGCCGGGGCGCTTGGCGCGGCAGTCGCGTGCGATGTGGCCGGCGCCGCACGACGAGCACACGATGTATATGAGTGATACAATAAGAGTGACCTTGTTGGCGGTGTTGTGCAGCGTGCCCTGGCCGGGGCAGTCGCGTGCGATGTGGCCGGCGCCGCACGACGAGCACACGATGTATATGAGTGATACAATAAGAGTGACCTTGTTGGCGGTGTTGTGCAGCGTGCCCTGGCCGGGGCGCTTGGCGCGGCAGTCGCGTGCGATGTGGCCGGCGCCGCACGACGAGCACACGATGTATATGAGTGATACAATAAGAGTGACCTTGTTGGCGGTGTTGTGCAGCGTGCCCTGGCCGGGGCAGTCGCGTGCGATGTGGCCGGCGCCGCACGACGAGCACACGATGTATATGAGTGATACAATAAGAGTGACCTTGTTGGCGGTGTTGTGCAGCGTGCCCTGGCCGGGGCAGTCGCGTGCGATGTGGCCGGCGCCGCACGACGAGCACACGATGTATATGAGTGATACAATAAGAGTGACCTTGTTGGCGGTGTTGTGCAGCGTGCCCTGGCCGGGGCAGTCGCGTGCGATGTGGCCGGCGCCGCACGACGAGCACACGATGTATATGAGTGATACAATAAGAGTGACCTTGTTGGCGGTGTTGTGCAGCGTGCCCTGGCCGGGGCGCTTGGCGCGGCAGTCGCGTGCGATGTGGCCGGCGCCGCCGCACGACGAGCACACGATGCTGTTGGTGACGTTCGGCTTGTCGGGGCACTGCGGGGCAATACATAGGCTGGGGAACACGAGCCACACACGGAGGGACACTACTTTCAATATTGGACATTATAATCTTCCTCATTGGAAACCTATAAATGTAGGAAGCAAGTCTAAAACTGCAAGATGGTCAGGTACAAAATGTCTGTGATTGAACTTGTTCTTATTATAAAAATAAGATAATGTTTCTTTTGACTAATTTACTTTGTCCAATATTTCAAGTGTCCCTGTATGTGTAGTTCGTTTATTCCACCTAGCATAGGATTGATGTAATATTTTATGTATTCAGAAAAAGTCCAATAAAGCTGAGTTGCAGAGAGCAGGAGCAGAGTCGCCTAAACTAGGTTGAACTTGTGCTTCAGCCTATGAAGTCCATACGTTGAGTTTTATAAATATCTTAGTAAATTACTTTGAAGCCAATTATTCACACAGTATTAAATCCTGGTTGGGCGTTCTCGTAATGTTGCTTGCTGGTTTTAGCGGTAAATATTAACAACGTGTCGTCAGTGTACGATATAATCTTGCCGTGTTCAATATTTAGATTATACAAGTCGTTAATGTAAATAACGTAGGGGCCAGGATGCTTCCCTGTGGAACACCAAAAATAGTATTTTCTCATCGACGCTCGTAATATTATCTATTTTAACACATTGCGTTCGATCGCCTAAGTAGTCAACAAGGATTTTCAGCGGGGTACCTCTTATACATATCGCCTCTAATTTATTTTAAAGTATAAAAACAGACGCAGTGTCAAAACCTTTGGCTAAATTAAAGCAAATCAATCAAAGACTCCCTATAAAATTCCCTAGATTGGACGACGCCGCACTTGATAGGCTGCGCTCAGAAGTGCTGAGTAACCCTATGGTCTCCGTTCCATCACAGACCGCGGAACCATCGCCAGCCTTAAGTGAAGTTCCAACGCGGTCTAATCACGGCGATGAAGATGAGGAACATAGGGTTATTACAGTAAGTAGTCAGTACAATGACCGAGTGGGGAGTGCTCTGCAAGATGCAATCCGGGAATTTAGATTCTCCCCCGTCGCACTTAGACCACGACTACCACGCTTGCCTATGCACAAAAAGAATAGGGCGCTGGTGTGTGCTCTGGATTCGCTGTTGGATAAGTATTTTGAAAACAGCGAAGACCTCTTTGATACACACTCAATCATGTATTGCGCGGCTATTACTGCATGTCGTGTGGCTAATGTCAAATTTCCTGACTGTGACAAAGCCACACGACCAAAGTCAGCCGTCCCAGCCTGGCAATGCAGGATTGAGCGTCGTATCGAGGGGGCTAGAGTACTCATTGGCAAACTATCTTGTTTCAAGGAGGGTAATACCCGACCAAGGGTGATGCGCTTTGTGAGGTGCGCATTTATGGGGACTGGAGTAAGTCCTCATGAATATATGTCGCGTGTCACAGAACGCATCGACTACCTGAAACAAAAAGTTTGTGCATGGGCAAGCCGTATTCGTCGGTATAAACGACGGGTGGAGCGTTATACTCAGAATCGCATGTTCCAGAGCGACCAAAGGTGGGTATACAGAACTTGGGAACGATCTAAGCAATATGTGTTGGACGAGCACCGACCGGATGATGATAACACAAGTACGTTTTGGCGCAACATCTGGTCGACGCCCGTCTACCACGAAGAAGGTGACTGGATACGTGATGTTGAACGGGAGTGTGAACTAATACCAGAAATGGAGGAGGTCAACATCACCTCCTCCTATGTAGCCAGTGCAGTCCGTCCGATGTCGAATTGGAAATCACCAGGGCCGGATGGACTGCACAATTTTTGGTTAAAATGGCTGCAGAGTTCACATACCCGTTTAGCATCGCAGTTCCAGTCGGCTTTAGAAGCTGGGTCGCTTCCACAGTTTCTAACAACAGGAGTTACCCACCTGCTCCATAAATCGGGTAGTACCATGGAACCCAAAAATTATAGACCGATCCATAGATTTAGAATGTAAAGATGAACAATGACAGCTTGTAGGAGATACCGAAAAATAATATGCATATGTGTTAGTGACTGATATGTCAGATGAAAATAGGGTTGTGTATTTGCATTGTCAATATAGTATAGTATCGATAGATTAAATCTTGCCCTAATGAATAGACGTATATACGATACTAATTAAATCCTCTTATTGTAAATTAATAAACGGATAAAATAATTTTATTTATGAAAATACAAAGAGTATTAAAAAATATAATAATAATTTTAAGATGATGTTGTATGCAGCATACAGATAAGTATAGTACAAAGATTTAACCTTGTGCTATCCACTAGTCACAGTTTTGTGCACTGATAATGATAAAGAAATGTATGATATTACCATAGCTAGTTCCCTTAGGCCCGAATACTTAATAATCAGATAAAAATCTATCGACATTTTATCGATATCCGTGAAGTCATTTCTACAGTCAACCCTAGCGTAAACAAACATTTTATTATTTACACTAAATATTATTTATTTCTTGTTTTATCTACAAAATATTACCACGTATCGGAAGAAAATCTAATATACTATGGTAAAATTTGTTTTCTCGGCGAATTAATACTAGTACGTACACAAAATATGGTTTCAAAACGTACGATGAAAAAATCACATTTACCTGTGAAACGTGTAATTATTTGGATTATTTCTCTATGTTACGTTACAATTGGCAAAAGAAACATGACATTATGACTGCCTAAATATCACTTATCGCCAATAATTGCACGATTATTTTATAAATTAATAAAATATATTTGACACTTAAGCAAGGGAAAGGATAGGTACCGATCCTTCAAAAAAAATTGTATCATACTGACATTAACATCTGTCTCTTTCTTTCTCGGGTAGTGTTCATATTAAAATGATATCTCTTTTCCACGCTTTGTTGGTCTTTAAGCGTAAGCGAAATTCTAAGTCTATGGACCGATCACATGTTTACCGACGGTCTATAAACTTCTGACATCTATTTTGAGAGCTAAAATTAATTCACATATTGAAAATAACTCAATTATGTCTGCCTCTCAAAATGGATGTAAGAATGGGTCCCGGGGTACTAAGGAGCTGCTCCTCATTGACATGGTTATTAGCCAACAGGTTCGTAAATCTCGAAAGAATCTGTCGACATGTTGGATAGATTACAAGAAGGCCTACGACTCGGTTCCTCATGATTTAAAACTGTTTGCCCCTACTAAATTGCAACTGATGAAGCTACTGAAGGTAACTGAAACTTTCAGTAACTCCATCAGGATGGAATTCGGTGTGGACAAATGTGCAGTCATGCATGTAAAGCAAGGAGGGATAGTGGAATCCGAGGGACTACAACTCTCGGATTCTATAAACCTGAAATTACTCTCCGCAAGCGATACTTACAAATACCTGGGTATGTCGGAGGGGTTAGGCATCAATGTGGCTGACATGAAGCAATCGTTACAGGAGCGTTTCTTTGGCCGCTTGAATAAGGTTCTTAAAAGTTCCTTATCAGGTGGCAATAAGGTTCGCGCCTTTAATGGTTGGGTCATGCCAGTCCTGATGTACTCTTTTGGCATACTCAAATGGACTCAGACTGAACTAGACGCCCTGGATAGGAGAGTCCGGACACTGCTGACCGCAGATCGGATGCATCACCCACGATCGTCGGTGATGAGATTGTACATCCCACGGAAATGTGGAGGACGAGGCTTTTTAAATGCTAAGACGCTCCACAACCGTGAGGTATGCAATCTTAGGGAATATTTCCATAAAAGCGACGTGTGTATGCATCAAGATGTGGTCGCAGTGGACAAAGGACTCACCCCGCTGTCGTTGGCTAACGAGAACTGGCGCAAACCTGTGGTACTAACTACCAATGATCGCAAGGAGGTATGGCAAGGCAAGGAGCTACACGGACGCTTTTTCCGGGCTCTTCATGGGCCCGATGTAGACTTCATAGCGTCCGTATCTTGGCTACGCTTCGGTGATCTCTTTGGGGAAACCGAAGGGTTTATCTGTGCAATTATGGACGAAGTTATCTTGACGAATAACTACCGGAGATATATCATGAAAGACGGGACAGTTGACATATGTCGGGCATGTCACCATCCAGGTGAGTCTATCAGACATATCATATCTGGCTGTTCTCGTTTGGCTAACGGCGAGTACTTACACAGACATAACCAAGTGGCCAAGATCATCCACCAGCAACTTGCTCTGCAGTACAAACTTGTGGATCTTGAGGTGATCACGGTACCGGCATGGCAGCGCAGAATCGAACGTCGTGTCGAAGAGGCCAGGGTGCTCATTGGTAAACTCATCTGCTTCAGGGGGGGGGGGGGGGGGGGCAATACAAGGCCCAGAGTGATGCGCTTTGTGAGACGGGCGTTCTCGGGGACTGATGTCAATCCTCGAGAATATGCATCTCGGGTCTTAGAACGCATCGACTTCCTGAAGCAGAAAGTTTATGCATGGGCAATTCGTATTCGGCGATATAAGAAGCGGGTGGAGCGATATAACCAGAATCGTATGTTTCAAAGCGATCAAAGGTGGGTATTTAGAGCTTGGGAACGACCCGGTCAAAACATGACTGACGGACGCCTGCCCGATGATGACGCCACCAGTACATTCTGGCGC
Organism: Shargacucullia verbasci; assembly: GCA_947562105.1. Classification (NCBI taxonomy): domain Eukaryota; kingdom Metazoa; phylum Arthropoda; class Insecta; order Lepidoptera; family Noctuidae; genus Shargacucullia; species Shargacucullia verbasci. Next base: position 14,471,145 of record OX387291.1, on the reverse strand, counting down.
AACATCTGGTCGGTACCCGTCAGTCATTCTGAGGATGTGTGGATACGGGACGTTGAGCAAGTGTGTGAACCAATTGAAGAAATGGAGGCTATCACCATTGACGCCCAAGTAGCCAGTGCAGTCCACACTATACCCAATTGGAAGGCTCCGGGCCCAGACGGACTACACAACTTTTGGCTCAAATGGTTACGCAGCTCACACACTCGCTTGGCGTCTCAATTCCAACAATCTGTGTAAAATACCGAGTATATTGCACACCCCCGAAACGTTTTATCTTTATAAGATCGAATGTTTTGAGGTTTCTCAGGGTGCTGTGCTGTAACACGAAATGAAACTTATAAGACATTCATTTTGAAATCCAAAATGGCGGTCATGCATTTTTTGAAACATATAGATATGAGTATCGTTTTCAAGGTTTCTTGGGGTGCTGATTTTGAAAATGGCATCCATTTTGAAATCCAAGATGGCGGACAAGCATTTTTTTTGAAAAATATAGATATGCGTATCGATTTCAATGTTTCTTGGGGTGCTGATTATGAAAATGACATCCATTTTGAAATTCAAAACAGCGGACATGCATTTTTTGAAAAATATAGATATGGTTATCGTTTTCAAGGTTTCTTGGGGTGCTGATTATGAAAATGACAAGCTTTTACATCATATAAATTGTGTAATAATATAATAGTATATAATAATACATTCTTTTTAGTGCATTTAAATAAAAGCTTGTTTTTTAAAAGTTTCTTTTTACTTTATCTTTTTTAACTCGCTTTCGTATTCTCCGCAAGTCCTTTCATTTGATACCCATATTGTAGGAAAGCATAAAAAACTTAGTCCGCCATCTTTAGAAGTCTGCCATAGTGGATTTAGAGTCACGTCGCTTTATTTTTCGAGTTATTCTCGGCAAGCCCTTTAATTTGATACACATATTGTAGGATTGCATTAAAAATAACTAGTCCGCCATCGTGGGTGTTCCGCCATATTGGATTCAGAATGACGTCACACAGCTAACTATGCATTGTCATCCAAACTAAGCGTGTATACAAAATTTCAGCTCAATCGGTTGCAGATATCTGCTTCAAAATTAAAAAAAGTTACATTGCAAGTTAAATAAAAGCTTGTAAAATAGAGTTTACAAAAACAGTCAAACAAAAACCACAATAAGACTTAAATAAAAACATGATATTAATGATTAGGTATATATGTATCTTTTTCAATTCGTGACAACCCTTCCGCAGTTGCGTAAATGCCTACACAGACGGCGGCATCGCCCGACATCAAAGGCGTCAGCCTACTGTTGGAATACTTATACTGTGACACGGATGACTTAAAATTATTTGCCCCCACCAACTTGCAAATGGTGAAGTTACTGAAGGTAACGGAAAACTTCAGTAATTCCATCAAAATGGAATTTGGTGTGGACAAATGCGCAATCATGCATGTGAAGCGGGGGGAATTGTTGAATCTGAAGGAATCCAACTGTCAGATTCCACAAGCCTCCGATCCCTCTCATCGACCGAGAACTACAAATACTTAGGTATGTCAGAGGCGTTAGGCATTAATGAGGCTGACATGAGACAATCGTTGCGGGAGCGCTTCTTCGGCCGCCTGAACAAAGTACTTAAAAGCCTTTTATCAGGCGGAAACAAGGTGCGCGCCTTTAACGGTTGGGTCATGCCAGTCTTGATGTACTCATTTGGCATACTCAAGTGGACTCAGACAGGACCAAGCTACCGGTGATTAGGGCTCCAGAGACAAACCTCACAATAAGGCACGTATTGTGAGGAGGCCTAATTGTGCCGGTTGGTCCCTAATTTATTTTATATTTATAAATTTAAAAAAAATGTAATTAATATGAATAAAAGAAATAATATATAATCAATGTACTACGCGGTCACTTTTTTGTTACCACCTAAACATGGTCGGGTTACCACGCTCTTACACTTCCTAATGACTTTTATTTCATTATCTCGTAAATTATTGTATGTGCTACGCTGAAATTTTACAGGTGTAAAACTGAGCTAAGCTACTAATTATTATAATGACATTCAGTTTATATATCTACATAAAGGTTTATCGGAGGCCAAATAATTCCGCGCGCATTGTGACCGTGAACGTTGAGAACTGAATTTCATCATAATTTGTTAATTACTCCGAAGTTCGTCCGAAGTTGACTGTTTTTCAGCTATCGATAGACGCTAAGTATTTTTGGTACATAATGTACAAATTAATGTTTTGTATTTTCCTTTAATTTTTGTTGACCATGTCCCGCAGCACATAGCGCTATTTCTTTGTCGTTTTAAAATTTCTTTCCGAGCGCTTTTAACTTGTAAACTTTAACCTTATAGAGCGCTTACAATTTATTAATTCAAATATACCTTTATGTTATCTAAATTTAAATCTTGTTTCACTGAATAGCCTAAGCAGACTCAATCGCCACAGGACAGTCCTTGAAAACAGAAGTTCGATACCTCTCCGAGAGACTATCCTGGCACACCTTGTTTTAATTGTAACGATCTTTCACACGCGTAAAAATATTTTTTTTTTTTATTATTTTTTTAACACCTTACAGAGATAATCAGACGGAGGGCTAATGTAATCGCAATAGCCCTTATGATTAGTGGGCTGAAGTGGCAGTGGGCTGGTCACATAAGGCGAAGAACTGATAACCGTTAGGGTAAACGAGTTCTCGAGTAGAGAGCAAGTAGGCAAACGTAGCGTAGGGCGCCCTCCAGCCAGATGGAGCGATGACTTGCGTAAGGTGGATGCGGAGAGCAGTGGAGGAATGTGAGGCCGTTAGTAAGTAGCAGACAGGAGTGCGGTACTGACCAGCCAGGTCTTGTGGTCGGTGGCGGAGCAGTTGGCGCAGCGCACAGCGTCGTTCTCGCGCAGCGTGCCGTTGAGCTGCGCCAGCTCGCGCAGCTGCATGCGCCGCAGGTCGTTCTGCCCCTCCGGCACCTCCACGCCTTGGCGGATCACCTCCTTTATCTGAATACATACATACATACAGCTCGGTCAATCTAATGTCACACTTTCCACGACTGCTAACTTTTACTCAGAGGAAATAGATTCCAATCAACAGATATACAATTATATTCCTAACAAACGCATTTAAGATCAACGATGTTCTCGAGAAGTACATGTCCAGCAGTGTTGGACAGTGCTGAACTAGAAACAAGCTTACCTTTTCTACGGCCTTCTTGACGCAGTCAGCGTTGGTAGCGGTGATGTACGCGTGTAGCGGCTCGTCTTCTCCGGGCAGGGGCTGTCCATCCTTGCGGCCCACCTTGCCTTCCTTCACCGAGCCCTTGCCTCGGATTATGATCTTCGCGCCCGTCTCTTTTTCCATTGCTACAAAAAAATATATCAATTACGTTTTCGTTGTGAATGTGATTGAAATAATGGGTGTGACAAGTGACTGACCTTTGAGCGTGTTGCCTCGCGGTCCGATGAGCAGCCCCACGAAGTTGATGTCGGGGTGCTCCTCCTGCGGGATCATCACCTTATCGTGCACGCGGATGATGGGCGGCCTGCAACACACGTGCGAGTGCTTATCATAAACTTAACACACAAGCGTAATAGACAAATAATCTCCTTAAAATCGCGGCACCGAATACCAATGTGTATGTGTGCGACTTTTCACGTCTGTAAGTTTTAGTGATGTGACGTTAACTCCGCATTATCGATATCAAAATCAACAGTTTGTATAAAGAGTGGTAGTATTTTGAATCTAGGCGATGTTGGACTACTTTTATTATGTAACTTTTAATCTACAAAATATCATATTTTGACACATAATATATTATTTAGAAAATAGCGTTTTCACTGCGTGTATGTAATCTATAACTAAATAATTTTAGGAATTATTTCTGTAAAAATAAGCATGATGAAAGTAGTAACTGTATTAAACACAACGATTGTGGAAAAAAAAGCATAAAATAATACGAGATCCTATTTTGAGAGAAAACTAATGCAGTTTAAATCGGTTTTATGGTCATTTTATTATGTCTCTGAGAGGCATTTGGTAAAGATTGGTTTCTCAGTGTGTTTGTGTATGTGTGTGCGCGGCGTACTTGTAGTCGGGCGGCGGCTTGAACTCGGGGTTGATCTGCTGCATGCGCGTGACGAGGCGGTGCCGCTCCTCCTCCAGCTTGCGGCGCGTGCGGTACTCGCGCGTGTTGAGGCGCTTGCCGTCCGTGGAGTAGATGGGCTCGGGCGACGGAGACCTGCGCCACACCAGCCGTCAGCACTCGCGCCACACCACACCACACCTCACGAGCGATAGCGGAACTACCCAGGTACGTCTCGCGGTGGATTTTAAGACAGGCCATCCGAGCCGCGTATTTTTGTAAATAATTAAAAACGGCAGTATTATTACTGGTAGTTCTCGTCTTGATAACGACGAGTTTTTGCACAGGCATAACCGAGTGGCCAGGATTGTTTACGACCGACTTGCTCTCCAGTGAATTATAAAGTACCATACATATAAGATACTATGTGTTTAACATATGGAAAATCTCTGTTCTAAATGTAAAACTTCATCTTATTATTTATCTTTAACGGATAGCATCTGCCATTAAAGCTCCCTGCATTAGTCCCTATTGTTCTTAAAATGTTGAGAGGCTTTACGCAGTAAGTTCATTTGTCTTTTATTGGTGACGGCAAATGTGACATTTATCGAGCTACGCTTGTGAGTGGTGGAGCGCGACGTCTATGACTTAGCACGGTGCTTCATGTCATCACAGTGGAATAGAAAGCTTCACAGTCAGTCGGTGACTGGAACTGGATGTTATGAAGCACCGTCCGTTGGGGACATGACATGTATAAACGAAGTATATGATGTGCACTGATAGCCTACTCTAACACCTAGATCCTAATGCCCTGAGAAAAAAGAATAATTCAATTAATTTATCCTGAAATTTTAATTAAGCTCATTAGCCCTGAAAATAATCTGTTATTAATAATAATTGAGCTGTAGTCGCTGTAAATAATCAATAATTATTATTAGATGATTTAATTAATTAATTGAATCATTAGTGTTTAAAGCAGTCTGTATGCGACCTGCAAAATGAAGAAAATGGCGCATTAGTAGGGGCACGACACGCTCCACATGCTCGCGCAACACTCGGGGAACTGCATCCCGCAAGTGTCTCTGCTTGTTCACTCAGGGTGGCTCACTAACCTGATCATCTTTAGGTAACACTTTTCTTATTTTATATGCTAGTGATTTTTTAAAATATTAATATTGTAATTCACTTGTTTTTTTGTATTATAATGTTCAACTAAAAACTACTGCATTCAAATCTTTTGTTTAACGACACCCTGTAAAAAGAACAATCCAATTTATGTATATTTTCGTTTTTCCCAGGCTAAGAGTTAAGACATTATAACGCAGTGTCACAAGTACACTGTGGATAAACAAAATGTTGCAGAAACGCTAAGTTCGGGTGACAAGCGCTTTACGTGCGTTATGCAATCACACGCACTCTTTTATATCGAGTTTGGTTGCGTTTTCAATGGTCAACAGCGCTTCCCACCCGAGCTCAGGTGTGTGGAGCGCTCGTAACTAGAGATATAGTAATGAAACATTAGTAGTAATACTCATTAGCAGAAGGGCGGCGCGCTGGGGCGGCGCGTCGCCGGCGGCACAAACCTCTCCTCGATGTTGGCGGGGATGCCCAGGTCGCCCGAGCGCAGCTTGCGGCTCACCTCCTCGATCTGCAGCTGCACTGCAAGGGAACGGGTTAGCCAACCGCGGCCACACGAGCGCATTAGAATACTGACCGCACGAGCGCGCTTACCTAACGCTCACTAGTACACAGCGACACATATCATTACAATAGGAACGGCCTACACTTGGTAGCAGTCGACGCTGACGCGTGACGCTGAAACACTATGCTGAAATGAAAATAACATGTTCACGCGGAAGCGCACAAACGTAAAGCCTAGCTATAGGATCAAATTAAAATATTATACGAGTACCGCCTCGGCCCACCCACAACACTGCAACATATACTTTGCCCCGAATCGAAGATAAAATGTGCTCAAATGTTTTGAAGTTATCTCGTTATACGTCGAGTATTATTTTAACTAATTCATTTAACTTTTTATTTGAGTCAACAGCTTTCTAAAATATACGTATTCTGGTGAATGACGTCAAATAGAATGAATTTGTTGAATAGCACATTTGTTTTATCAAATTCTATAGTTCACTAAAATATCACTTACACATAAGGGATTATTGTAATCAGAGCGAAAATAATTTTTGAGGCGTGTGTATCGTTAATAACATTAACTATTAACATATTTACATTACTTGTTCCGTACTTTATTAAATAATGTTTCCATCATATCCAAATTTAAATGAAATAAATCATGGACATAACTACTGCACGGCACAATAACTAATGAGCCAGCTTTATTAGGATGACTAGAAAAAAAATGCTCACAAAACATATTAATATATGTCAACTGATTAAAAACTCATCCTGTGTGTATTCCAAAGTATATAACAACGGCTGTGATGCCTGACATGGGTTCTCTGTCTGGTCTCGTCAGATATGGAAGTGATTCTCTTATTGTATTCTTCCTCAAAAGAATAGTGTTGTAGCCTATGGTAAGTGCTGTGTGTATCTGTAATGGTCATACTTATTATATTCTGACGTTGATATACTTAGCATTTCATACTCAACTTGTATATAATGTTCAAGTTTCCTATATTGTTTAACTGGTGGAGAACGGACCAATCGGAGCGCCGAACGCGTTCGATGTAGTAAATCGAGTTTGTCGAAAGGAACTTACACTAGGCCCTCTGTTCAGTTAAATAATATAGGAAACTGAACAGGGTCTCGTACTGGTTGAACACAACATAAGTCGTCGGCCGAGCGGGCGGACCGACCGATACGGGGAGCCTACCTAGTGATCTCATATCATTATACAATTATAAAAACAAATGAACTAGTCCTCGGAAATATCTGTGGATCTATTATTTGGCTCAGCCGAGAGCACAGAAAGGCAGTAGGCCTACACCAACAGAGTGCATGAAGCAGGGAGTGAGCCGAGATGCACAGATGCTTCCGGCTCGCCACAACAAGGTGTGTGAGGTGAGCGGGTACTCACGCAGGTACTGCTCTTCCTGCTCGCGCGTGAGCGTGGACGGCAGCACGGTGGGCAGGCCGGGGATGAAGGTCTTGTCGTGCTCCGAGCCCATCCAGCGCGTGCGGCGCCGGCGAGCGCGACGCTCCGCAGCCGTCTCACCCACCGGCCCTGGAGAATACGGATCATCTACGGCCACCAGAGAAAAAGCACACGTTACATCTAACTAGAGAAGCTTCTCACTGACGCCCAGTCAAGTCACCGGAGCGTGGAGAGTGGAGACTAGTGGTCACATGCTCTTTTGAAATACTTTTGTCGAACACTGGTTACAATACGCAATAACAAACTTTAAGACGGACAAAAGAATCCACCACTGCACTCGTTATTACATCATCGAACAAGCATAGTCATGTACCGGGTGAAGAAGAACTGATGTCGACGAACGGCAGTGATAAGGTAGGGAAGACATCAGGGACAACACTCACCCAGTCCGTCGTCCTTGTCGTCGTCGGGGTGGTAGTCGTGGTGCGGCGGCTTGTCGCGGTAGCGGCAGTGCGTGCGCGCCTGCAGCAGCTCCAGCTTCTGCTGCACCGAGGTGGGCGGCGGGATGGCGGTGGCAGCCGACAGCGCGGCGGCGGCGGCTGCGGCGGGCTGCACGGGCGCCGCCATGCGTCGCTGCGCCACAAACGTCTATTACGCCAGCGCGCAACAAACGAACGTGCCAACGTCAAACAAAACAAAACTTATCCAGCCCCACAGAGTACGGGACGCCGACGACTATATTATTATGCATTCACTTATAATCAATTTAGTATTCCCCTTAAATGCTTATAGATGTCACTAACCATTCCCCTTATTCATGTGTAAAATACGAACAAAATAGGTAATTAATCACTTCTGGTAACATTTAAGTATGAACATTAGCTCATTTCAGATATGAAGTATTTATTGGTACATATTTCATGTAAAAACATATACAGTGGATATGTTTTTACATGAAATATGTACTACAACAATTATCTAGCACCAATTAGTGGTTAAAAAATCCATCATGACTGGCTATAAATGTATGTATACAACATTAGAACAATAGGAATTCCAAATTTCTTAAAATGTCTTTATTGATGTTAAACATGCATCAATGGTACTACATCCATAAGTAAGCACTTCATTTGATAACACCCACCCAGATGATGAAAAGGATTAAATATACTTCATGGTAACAAACATTAATAATAAAAAAAAAACTGGAAGTAATCTGGTCGGCAAAAAATAAACGGAGCATAAATAAAGAGTAATAATACATAATAATTCTACAATTGCTTACCGCATAGTTGATATATTTCTATAAAACAAAATTCTGATATAAATACTTAACATTCAAATAGTCAGGTCAATAATAAAATCCCAAACATTTACTGTTTACTGACATAAAAGACATTAATAATAACAAATTATTGTTACCTCTCGTTCTCTAGCATGGTGCTGAAAAATATTAATGCTCATCTCATTCTATATTTAATATTCAACATTAAGATGGTTTTATAGGTGTGCCATTTTGTTTGCTACACCAAAGTATTATAACAGTGTTGAGGTTCACGGTTTAATGCAAAATGTATATGAAGGTTGTTCAATAAGTCCTGTCATACTATTTATTTTTGAGCAAAGCAGTAAAACTAATACTATTATTACATAGTGCTATTGTCAACACAATATTATCAGCTTGTTGTTTTACTCTATGAATAATAACTTAATTGCAGTAATTTTTTATTAATTTCATTATGGCTTCTTTTACGAAACGTGATTATCGCGTAATTCTGTACTACAATTATAAGCATGGTTTAATTAAGTAAACAAGAATATCTGGATGAGACGATTTCTGTGTTTGGTCAAGAAGCACCATCCTTGAGGACTAAAAAACGCTGGTATTTGCAATTCAAGCATGGTGAATTTGGACTGGATGATGATTCTCGGCCAGGTAGACACCTCAAAGTGACAGTGCCAGAAACAGTACTTCGTGTGGACAGAGCAATACGAGAAGACAGGCATATAACCTACCGGCAATTAGAGGAACTATTGAACATTTCTGTAGCAAATTTACACAAAATTGTGACTGAACATTTACACGTAAAAAAGGTTTGTAGGCTTTGGTTACTCTATGCGCTAAACGAACAGCAACAGCAACTTCACATAGAACCCTGCAAATCCCTGTTAAAAACAAAAGCCAATGGCAAATCTAAGGACGTGGTTTCGATTGTGACTGGTGACGAAACTTGCATATATTATTACGACATACCTACATACTAAAATTAATCAAAGCAAAATAAGGAGGAACAACCAACTCAACCTCGAAATCTGTTGGCAAAAGAATGATGGCTGAGATTTTTTTAATAAGCAAGTTATTGTCAAATCTTTTATGCTCGCTTGACAAAAGACAGTTACAAGTTCATGGTACACTAAAACCTGTCCGGCTCAGTTGTTTGAGCATTTGTCGTATAGAAGACCAAACTCAAGACTCAATTCCTGATTCCTGCATCTGCATCACGACAACGCACCTGCTCTCAGAGCTGGCGGCGAGTATTAAGGTGTTGGAGCATTCTCCCTACAGTCCTGAACTTGCTCCCTGTGACTTCGGTTTATTCTCTTACATCAAAACTCAAGCAAGTTCTTAACAGAGAAGCAGCTGATAGGTGCATTTGAAGAAGAACTAAAATTAATTCCTAGACAGAAGTGGGAGGACTGGATTAGTGATTGGTTCAAGAGTATGATGAAATGTATTAATAGTCAAGGATGTTACTTTGAAAAAATATAAACTTATCAAGTTTATACGACAATACTTATTGAACAACCTATGTTGTGTAGTGTAACTAGTTTTTGCCCTAATGGGAGGCAAATCAGAAATTAACTTAATCAACCAACTAAATGTTTGGGTAATTAATTTCAAAATTTGGGATTTAATCAATTAAATTTGCTGTTTCATTAATGATACACAATACTCCCTATTTCACTCTCATTCAATGTGTCTGTCAGTTTAGTTTGTAGCTCATTCTGATACAATTTCTTGAATTCTGTCCTGTTGCATGCTTTATATAGGTAAAGGTATGTAATGGCAGGGAAGTTGCCTGCTTTTAATTTTATACTGTTCTTTTAGCATTTTCACAATCATTTGTGAATGTCACATGATATAGTATAGTGGGTAACCTGTGCAACGGCAGCAGCAGCAAGGATGGCTGCCTGTGTGGCCGGGTTGATGGTGCCATTGCTGCTCACCTGCCGAGCAGTAGCTTTAGTTGTGGTGCCAACCATCTGGTCCAGTAGTGCTATTGTTCCATCTCTGTTAACAAATTTATCAGCAAATGAATTATTATAGTTCTAGTAAGAAGTATTTACAGTCTGTCAAGTATATATATAATAGTATAAAGATATAACTTGCCTGTCTTTGGACTTCCGGCTGCGGCTGCGACTCCTGCTGCGCGAGCGACTACGACTGCGTCGCTTCTCCTTGTGCCGGTCACGGCTGCGGCTGCGCTCGCGCTCTTTGTCTCTGCAGAATACATTAAATGAAAAGAGAAAAGTAGTACATTCGAATATTGTTCGCGTTATCTGGTCGTTATAATATTTGACGAAGTTCGAGATATCTACGATAATATTAGCAATCACTGCTAAAGAAATATACAAGCGTAAGACTTACGAAACCTCGAAACCTTACGACTTACTTACCTTTTAGAGCGGTGGCGGTCCCTGTCCCTGTCCCTATCCCGATCCCGGTCCCGGTCACGATCCCGGTCACGATCGCGGTCGCGCTCCCTGTCCTTATCCCGATCACGGTCCCGGTTCTTCTCACGATCCCGCTCCTTGTGCCTGTCGCGTTCGCGATCCCGAGATCTTGAACGACTTCTGTCACGATGTCTTGAACTCATAGCAGGCACTCACACACTATGTTGAAATAAAAAAAGATGTGACACTGCGTCGTCAAATAAATTACAATGATGAGACGCTGTACATTAGTAGTTCTATTACACCAAAGCCGATAGCAATATTCGGCAATAATATATGAAAAATGTTTATATTCACAGATTTCACAAGTCAACAACACAATTCGATTACATTACAATTACAAAACGAGACAATCAAAATGGCGACGAGTATGAGCACAGATTATAATGACAAAAGTTTTTATTTTTATTTTCTGTGACATGAAGCGCGGAAAAAGCTTATAGCTTATACCTCATACCTCAGCCCATAGACTTAGAATTTCGCTTACACTCAGCCTCATACAATGTATTGTTCTCTCTCAGTCACTCCCTTGATTCATATTCATGCCTAATGGACCGTCATTCGGCTAGTGTATTGCTCATAGACTTAGAATTTGTATTGCTAGTGAATTATGCGTAGGGGTGTTCGTTATAGGGCACGCCTCGATCGAGGCGGTAAGACCCGTCTTTAGAGAGTGGCTGGAGAGGCGCCATGGCGTCCTCACCTTCCGCCTGACGCAGGTCCTCACCAAGCACGGCTGCTTCGGGAGGTACCTGCACAGAATCAGGCGGATCGACACACCGGGGTGTCTACACTGCGAGGACGCCCCGGAGGACACGGTGCAGCACACGGTGGAGGTGTGCCCGGCATGGGAGCCGATGCGCCGTGTCCTCGTAGAGGAGATCGGCGGCGACCTCTCGCTCCCGACCTTGGTGAGATCCATGGTTCGGAGCGAGAGCGCATGGGCGGCCGTCGCCTCCTTCTGTGAGGCGGTCATGGCCGCCAAGGAGGAGGTAGACTGGCGACGCCCAGGAGGCCGCCGAAGGGGACGCCCGGCTCGTCGACGCCGCGAGGCGCGCGACGATCTCCAGCCACCATAGAGGAGGGCCTGCGGGCGGCGGACTTGGGCCGTCCGTCGCCCGACCAGAGAAAGGCCCGAGACGGGGGGGGGCAGCGTAGTGTTCCACGCGCCCCCCCGTTAACAAAGTGAAGTCAGCAACAGTCGTGGGGCCCGCCTGGGCTAAGGGCGGGCCAACGCCTGCCGGGGCTGCGAGCCAATATAACAGATATCGCGGCCCCGGTACACCAAGGTACACCAAGGGCGATCATGGGGACACGGGTGGGTTTTAGTCAGTAAGAGTCTGACACATCCCTTCGCTCTTGCCCAGGGCGGAGGGGGGTCATTGGATGATTTCCCACCCAAAAAAAAAAAAAAAAAAAAAAAAAAATGTCTTTTAGCATAGATCTTTGTACTTTAGGTGTTTCCCGCAAACCTAAGAATTTAATTTGCCAAATCTACACAATTTCTATCAAATATTCAAATTGGCAAAATAAAATTGTCACATTTTCTAAATAATTATGATAATATTTGAAAAAATAAAAAATGATTGTACGTAAACCTAATATATTACTATCAATGTGTTAGATACAATATACAACGAAACAACGAGATCGCATATTTACTACTATAATAATATATCACATAGTGTTTTGTTTCAACGCCGAAAACGGAACGCGTACCGCGATCTGCGCTGCGGAATGCGAGTTATATTTATCAAATGCAGTTGTAATACTGTAATGCTATATTATAGCATAAAAAATATTCTGCGATTCGTTTATAGCATTTCGTTATAACGCGTTTATATTTTATAGCCGTTGTGAACACGCCTAATTATGCGACTGTCTTAAGCCTGTCTCTATGTGTGAAAGATATTTAATGATCGTACAGCTACCTTCCTCTATCCTTGCATCACTCTAACGTCGACTGGTAGAAAACGCCTAAGTCATGACGTCTGCCTCTGTACATAGTGCATAAAGTATAAATAAATAAATAAATATTTCATGATCAACTAACTACAGTTTTTTTGCTAAGAAAACTATTATGTCTGTATAGCGATGTACAAGAACTGAAACGCTTACAAAGTTTCAATTCAAGCAACCGACGACGTAATTGGTATTCACATCACGATATGGAAAAGGTGGGAACTTTTAGTTTTCCAAAATTAGTCTAAGTATACGGCGTGACCGACGTGATAAAGTCACGGTGATTTATCACGGTGGTTTTTTTGTAAGAGGAACGACGGTCACTGTGATTCCAAAGTAACGACTTCGCTCATGTCTAGTAGTGTTGCGATTTCTTGAGATTTATACCCATGAGCCCTTCTATTTGGTATTGGTATAATGGGTGTCTGTAAATACATGTTGAAGTGCGTATTTTGCGTAGGGGTGGGAATAAGTGCCAATATATTCGCCACCCGTTTTTCGAGAAATGCCTGAAGACGCTTAGCGTTGCTTTTTGTTTATCGACAGGGTGCGCGACATCTTGCTCGCGGTGGCTACTCACGAAGAACTACCGTCATGCACTCCTTACGCCAAATAGACACGTTTTCGTAAGCACGAGACACTTGAAGTTCCTCTAAAATAGCTTTAATATTAAGTAAACGGCGTCTGTTGTAAAATCTTGGGTACCTATACGTGCAATGTTAGTTGTTTATTTTGAATCGGTAGGATTTGTTCTGCAACAACTGTGAAAATTAAACAAATTAAAATAGAAAATCGATGTATCTACAATTCTTTCATCTGTCCATACAAAAAACGTAGTGTCAGGACACAGTAAACACTGTTTCAAACATTTCACGCCCATTGGCTTTTAGACGGTCAATCTTTAGAATATTTACGATTTTAATGTCCGTTTTGCGTAGTACCAGTCATGACTCCTTGAGTAGAGCAAAGAAACAACGCAAGAATTGGGCTTGGATACACTGCATATAACTTGATATGATAAGTGACGCAGAATGCAAAACACTATCAGTTTGTGTTGTGAATGTTTTCATACTAGTCCATACAACTTGTTACCGGGTACCCGGCGCTAAATTCCGATTGTATGTAAATGTCTCTCTATGTTCAGGGTAGGCAAAGATAGTCAGTACTTGATAAATATGATAGTTATCGATTCGGCCTAACGGAATGATCTTTGCAAAAACATGCTCATTTTTGTGCCAAGTGTTTGTAAATAGGTATGATAAATTACCTATTTACAATAATTAACGATATTGATGTGCCACAGTGCCAATAATTGTCTAGAACTTGTAAATATACTTTTAATATACAATCAGTGTTTATCCGATTTCAAATATTTAACCATTTTTGTGGAAATAATTGTCTATGTCAGGCCCGTCCAACATACGGCCCCCGGGCCACCATATGGCCCGCGTAAGTCCTTCATCTGGCCCGCGACCTAGTTAACACCCTATAACACATCAATAGATATATAACGCGAACAGTATTAAATTCTCCCAACGTCAGTTATTCGATGTTCTATCTATCGACTTTGAGTAAAATGTACATGTTTGAAGGTAATACAACTAATGTACTAATGTACGATGTCAGTCATCTCATTAGGTTTTAAGTTATGCATTAAATAATGCATAAGCAAAATAATTAGTAGGTAGGTAAAACTGAGGCTTTCTTTTTTAATAAATCAGCTTTATGAAAAATACCGTTTTATTTAAAACTCACTTTGGCATTGGACATTTCTTTTGGTCCGCTACGGTTACAAAAATATCAAACCTGGCCCTCCACAAGATTATGTTGGACACCGCGTCTATGTATTTTAATAATGAAAGTAGGTAAAAAGTCGTGAAGAGCCCTTAAAAAAAGTAGGTAAAATGTCATAAGTCTTAAATCATTTCCAATCTAATCGTTGTGTTCCTATTAGGTAGTCTTCGTTCATATCAATCATTTACATTAAAAAGAATTTTCATTTATTAAATATTACCTAAATCATTTCCACTTGATCTTTACGTCCAATCTAAATTCTTAGGTACTTCAGAGAATTATGTTTCGTCTAATCATTAGAATGATGATGCAATATCTCTGAGGGTACCAGAGGTCCTAGTGTAAGTTTCTTTCGACAATTTCGATTTACTACATCGAACGCGTTCGGCGCTCCGATTGGTCCGTTTCGTGCTCTCCACCAATCGGAACGCCGAACGCTCTGGACACTTCTACCTACTATACATAATTTTTATGTGCCTATGCATGAATAATGATACCAATTTGTTATGCCACACATACAAAAAAACTCAATTTCATGCGACTCACGTAAATAAAATAGGCCACTCTATAGCGTAGTGACTAGTAAACAGAAATTAACATAGGTAATATAGCCACGTGGCCCTCACCCATAGTCACTTTTGGCTGGATAATTGGACAACTTATTTATCTGACTGCATAGACAACTCAGGCCCACTGATACTGCTTAACACGTTGAATAGGAGAAAACACCGTGTTTCCCAAAAGTACCGCCAGTGCGGACAACCACGCGTGGCGTGATTTAAATACTTTTATTCAATTATGACGTATGATATATTACGAGGATATATTCGGCTAATCGAGGTTTTCATATTTGGAGAAAAAAGCGGCCGTCAGATTTAAAAAGATAAGGAAACAACATTTTTTTTACATTAATATAAATATTCTTTTGTTTGCTTCGTCGGCGTTATCTTTAGAAGAATATACCTAAACAAGTCAATAACCAAGGGCAGCTTGGGCGACCTAGGCTGGTTCTAGGTCGACCACTGATAATTTTTATAATCGCATTGATCGTACAGTATTTATTATTGTAATCGAATATGAGCCTGTCCCGACTAGACTTCAAACATGTGACTTGAAAGCTGGATCCGCCCTTGTCAATAAATATTGTTTTATCCACTCAAAATGCCGATTATTGTCACCTACCAACTCTTAGTAACATTTTAAGCTTACCTTCTGTGTTCTTGCAGATGCACTCCAAAGCAGATAGTAAAATGAGAATCTAATTGTTTATACAACTATAAAATGAACTATGTTACTACTTAGGAGGCTCGAACACAAAGCCGAAACGTCGGTCGTGAGAAAGTATTATAGAACCTACCTAGTAACGGCCATTAGGTGTATATATTTTTATGGAAGTACGTATTAGTACATAATAATAGTTTACAGTCATATATATAATACAACACATGTCATAATATGTACACGGCTAGCATGTAAACCCGCATTGTCGTAACGCCTGGGTGTCCGGAGGTGTGCGGCTGCACTGTCGTTTGGATTTCTGATATTCGTTACGACTGTGCGGCCGCACAAACCGCGTTCGTATTCAGAAGCACTGAAGGTAAGATTTAACGGATTCAATAGTTTTATAGATTTAAAAAGATGTAGTGAAAGATAGACTATCAGTATATCATAGATAAAATCATTAAATGAAATGAACTTTTGAGAATAAACAGACATCAGTACTTTCTCAATATATTTCAAAGATCAAAATACATTTCTTACAACTTGTAACAGTTCAATCATACCAAATTACAATTTAGAACAACATTAAGTATTCCACTATTGCTAAATACAGTTTGTCACATAAAAAATACAAAATGCTGCAAACAATTACAACAGCTTATAGCTTGAAACAAATTATGAATTAATTAAGGTTGCATATCTATTTAAACCAAAAATTAAGGTGCACGAGCCTCTGCAGCAATCACATACAAGTGTAGCATAACAGAAACAGGTAGCAAAATAATTTTAATATGTTCATGTCATCGCAACAATCAATGCTTTAGAAAAATATCATGTCCCACGAACAAACAAAAAAATTAAACTTAATTCTACAATCATATTAAATCTCCTTAACACTATAATATTTCTAGTACTTATGAACTACTAAACGATTTAGTCCGGACCCATCAGTTCCCTGGAAACACTCCACTGTTCACATCACTAACTTTAATGAAAACTATTTGTCATCAGCTGATAAGTTTCATAGAAAACATGCCCGGAGTCAAATGCAGCAAAGGTTGTCTTGAAGATTATCTGTGGAAATTACAATAATAAGTTACATGGCATAACAAAGTAATTTAAAACAAAAAAATTTATGAGTTACATGTAGTAGTTATAATCATATTTATTAAGTTTTTACCTATATTTAAACAGGAGCGCCGGGGCCGCCTTTCTTTCCGATGAGAGACTTGTGTATGTGAGGGATAACGCCGCCGCCCGCGATGGTTGCTTTGATCAAACTGTCCAGCTCCTCATCTCCCCTGATAGCAAGTTGCAAGTGTCGCGGTGTTATACGTTTCACTTTGAGATCTTTTGAAGCGTTTCCCGCCAGTTCCAAGACCTAAAATGTTGTTCATTAGGTAAGTCATCTCATATTATTACCATGTGAAAGGATCACATCAAAATTATCTGCATAAGTAGGTATGTAAGTATCAAGTAAAATTTTTAAATGTTTATGGGTACTTGATAAGCTTTGTAAAGATTCAAACTAGTAAAAAATAAAAATATAACCTATTCTGTACATTTCCCGCCAAAACAAGACAGTACACAAAAAAGTAAAAACAACTGTAATTTGTCAAGTAGTACAATAACCCATACGAAAACTCATGTTTATAAACAGAAATAACTTCACTAGTTTCTAGAATACACTAGTAATTATGTTTAATAATTGAGCTATATTGAGTGCCGCCATATTGACAGGGCGTCGCGTATCTTACCTCGGCCGTAAGATATTCCAGAATAGCCGCTGAATAAACTGCTGCTGTTGCTCCGACACGTCCATGACTCGTAGTCCTATTTTTGAGATGTCTGTGAATCCTTCCCACGGGAAACTGAAAATATTCACATTTGAGGCTTCTGTCTATTGATTATTTTCCTACAGCAAAGCAATGGTCGCCGCCATACTGAGAGGTCATTCATATTATTCAATTATTTGAATTGATGATAAAGAACTAAATTTATCACGATCTTGTCATGAAAAATCCTAAAATAAATTAAGATGCCTGATTTACATACCTGAAGCCCTGCCCTAGCCGATCTGGATACTGCTTTCGCCTTGGCTTTACCCGAATCTTTACCCGCTTTACCGCCAGCCTAAAATTGATGAAAAATCCTATTAAATTAACTCGTACGCAGTTGAAATTTGGCCAGTTGATAAATAACACCATAGTGCACAGAAATACACTAAAAAATCACGACGATAACAACTAAATTTCACAAAATCTTGCAAAACTCACCATTTTGAAACGTGTAACACACTATGACCACTACAGACAGTGAACAACGAACACAGGAAGTAAAGGCGCCAAGCCAAAACGATACAAAGATGGCAGCGCCGCCGCGCCGTGCGAAGCTATCAGGGCAGCCAATTGCTAGCAAGCGGATGTGGCGTAAGAAACAAACAACTCTTGATTAACAGCGGTCGTCCAATCCGCGTCGACCGAAATGGCGGGCGCGGGGCGGGTCATAGTTACCAGTGCTGCCAAGCCAAGCTACGGATTAAATTGGAAATATTTAATTTTTTCATGTGACGTTTCGTTTTATGTAGAAACATTGAACTGGTATAACTATGTTCAAAGCATAGACTTGGAATTTCGCTTACGTTGCAAAGGATTATTGATATATTGTTTAAGATTGTAAGATATATTTTATTTCATTATTTATTTTAAACATTGTTGAAGTTGAGCAAATTAGAATTTATTATACAAAATAATTAAATATTATATTACCTATTATTAACCGACTTCAAAAAAGGAGGAGATTCTTAATTCGACTGTATGTTTTTTTTTGTATGTTTGTTACGCGATCATTCCGCCAATTATGGACAGATTCTATAAATTCTTTTTTTGTTTGAAAGAGTACGCTCCCTAGTTGGTCCCATTGTCACCAAGTCAGGATCTGATGATGGGATCCTAGGGAAATCGAGGGATACCCTCAAATATTGTAGGGCGAATAGCGCCTTTGAGGTTTTGAGGCTTATTAAGTCAGGTGCTGGCGTCTGAAAATCATCATTTCATGATGCTGAGCTGATGATGGATGTCATAGTACTCCTCAACGGTAAAGAGTTACAGAATGAAACTTCCGAGTTTGTGATCACTTAATATATTTTGATGAGCTACTTGAGTTTGGGCTCATTTTAAACCGATAAAAGGCAGGACTATCACTGTATTAGTTATAATAGTCGTCTTAATCTTTCCATTTCTCGTAATGCCTTTTCATCATGTGGTCGGCTAAGTAATTTATTTGGTTTTAAATCACGAAGTGCAATACCGTCTAAGGTTTTTACTTGACTTGGGGCAACATACATTTGACCTTTGTAAACTTTTTCAAGAGAAGCGTCCTTACTAGATCTACCCATCACTCAAAATATTAACATAATTAAATTCTTTAATAAAAAATAAAAACAGACTTCAAAACACTCAAAAACAAAACTAACTGAAAAGCAAAAAATTAATCTTTTATTATACAATAAAGAATAGTTGAAGAATATTGAAGTAGGTGCCAATTAAAACATGCGATGATAAACCGACACGATTGGCGAAGTGCATTTGTTGTGTCCGTCGCACAATTCGCCTCACACTCTACAATTTTTACGTGAACTCGTTATTTCAATGTCGCTTTTATAGCAGCAAGGTATATATACTACTTTTATGTTTTACTTGGCACCGACTTCAATATTCTTCAACTACTATATTGTATTGTATAACTAGCTGTGCCCGCGACTTCGTTCGCGTGGATGTCGGAACTTAACAATGTATTATTTAGTGAGAAAGGCAATTAAAAAAAATATAAAAGTTACGTGAAGTTAAGAAGACCAAATGCACTTAACCCTATTTTTTTCTATTTTAAACAATTTTTTCTAAAATAAAAGTAGCCTAAGTTACTCCTTATTACATCAGCTACCTGCCAATAAAAGTCCCGTCAAAATCGGTCCAGCCATTTCAGAGATTAGCCTATACAAACAGACAGACAGACAAAATGGGTGATGGCCCCGCACAAGTTTCAAAGGGTAATTGTTTCAATGACTAACTAAAGAAACGTTACCAGCGATGTGTCATAGAATTAAACAGACTCCATTTGTTTATTGAAAACGGGATCTATGCTATGAATTTAAGTTGTTTTAACGGGAAATTATTTTATTGACTAAAATAACATTACCAACGATGTGAGATAAACTTAAACTGAAATAAAATTAAATATTTACGTGTGCTGCTACTGATTACTGATTACTGATTTCCATATAGAAAAACCCAAAAACACTTTGCCCGACCCGGGAATCGCAATCAGGACCTCACGCTTAGCAGTCGCGCTTGAGATCACTAGACCAAAACTTTATCTATATTCATATGTATTGATTGCGTCATATTTGTTATACCTGACGTGTCCTGAGTAATGAAGCACAACCAATCTTATGTCGTTGAGTGTGTCGTCATTTGTGTGAGTGTGAATATATTGAGGACAAGAGGAGTCCTCATCCCACAGAACAGATACTGTGCCTCATCCTTTGACGTTTAGCTGCGGTTGCGGAGGTCAGTGCTTGCATGGAATCGTTATTTACACATCGAAACCCTGCTGTAGATCGGAACTTCGTTAAGCAATCATCATTGATAGTCTTGAAATGGAATGAAATGAAATGAAATGATTTATTTTGCAATTAGGATTTTTCAATCACTTTTACACGTCTTTTATAAACTAGATGGCGTCGGCATTTCCTATAATTTTCCTTTTCTATAATTCCTTGACTCATGGCTATGAACTTACAATTTGCGTATACCTAGTGAGCAGGATATATGTGTATGAAGTAAAAGTATTTTCTGTTCGAACCAACTTCACGGTAAGAACTTTTGATAGGAGCTTACAACATACAGTATAGAAGGGCTTTACCCTGAGCACGTTTTCGACGAGCACGCCTCACGCAGCGAAGGCCAAATTCAGCACGCACCTCGCCCCGTGGATCGCGGACGTGAAGGGATGGATTTGATAAATCAAAACTGCTATTTTCAGAGGTAACACTTTTGTTTTATTATTTACAACGAGTGTGCTTATTATCCATATGTGGCCAGTCAGGTAAGGATTTTGTCGACACAGTTTGTGCAGTGGTTAAGCGATCGACTACTGCGCTACGTGTTGCAGACTTGATACACGCACGGAATATATGTTCATATGGAGTACAGATATTGTGTGATATGCTCCGGATCTGGGTGTCTGTGCATGTGAAGATGTGTCTGTAAACGCACCACTATACGGGAATTATTCCTAATTTGGATAAATTACGAAAGCTACTACTACTATACTTGCAGAAAACATAAACTACGTCGCCCTTTTTCTTAGAAATTATAAACACATCATTATTCATCAAAATTTCTGCTTGTCTAGGTCTAGTAAAATTACATTAATAATAATAATAAACTTTTATTTCAGACATGTTCCATAGGTTGTTAATAATACCGAAATACCTTACAAACTACTGTTAGTAGTACAATAATGTTTTTTTTGTTTGAAATGCTCGGTTCCATGACCCGAGCGTTTCGACGCCAAAAGGCTCGTCTCTTTTTTAGAGACCTTGCTAAACGCTTGGTCGACAGTATACGTGACCAGAGGGCTGGCTTTTTCTTTGGTCAAAGAATCAGCATTGCCATTCAACGCGGTAATGCTGCCAGCCTTCTGGGCACGTTACCATTGGACAACGATGTGGAGGAGTACTATGACGCCCAAGTGTTCGTTTAGGATAGGTTTTTTCATTTTTGTTTTTTTATTTTTATTGATACATTAGCATAAGTAGTTAGTTTTAAAGTAAATAAATATTCATATGCCAAAGTCAAACATCTTTATCAATTTAGATCAACATACTGTATACTATTTACAATTCATAAATCTTAGAATTAAACCCAAGTTACAACTGCACCTTCCAATTTATGAAAGAAGAAAGAGAAAATTGTTAATATAAGATATCGTTTGGTAATATATGATAAATATTTAAATAAATAAGGTACAGAGATATTAAGATAAATAAAAGTGATTAAATAATTGTATCAGTTATTAATATTATTTGTCCAAAATAGGCCTTGATAACCACTTCCTATTGAAATAATGAAATATAATGAAATAATGATTTATTTTCTGTAAATAATTCCGTATAGGAAGCTTCTCGTGTCGTGACAAATTTTTTGATGTTCATTCCGCCTGTCAGCGAATTCTGGTTTTGCAAGCATTATAGTGCAGTGCCCCAGTGTGAGGTCGCCACCATATTTTCGGATGTTAGACAGAAGAAGTGCTGGTTGTACCTGTCAGTAGTGCGATACGCTAACATACGGCTGATATCTAGCTTTTGATTTTGAAGAGCCTTCAAAATAAGTTATGGCTCGAAACATTACACGCCCATTCCCACTCCAGATTATAATTTAATTTACATCAACTGTAAAAAACGGTGAAAAAGCGGAAAAGCTACCAAAGTTTCCGATATACTTAATAAGCTTGTTCCTTGATTGAATCAAGAAAACAAAATACATGTTTTCGGCGTAGCTGTGACATTATCCGTAGCTACGAGCTACGGCGTGGTGGCGGCCGCGGCGGCGGCGTAGCAAACTCGTAGACGTGACTTTATTTGTACAACATTACTTCGTATACTACGGATTCTTATAGGTACTTGAGTCTTTATGTACGTGAATATATATGTTTGTAAACGCACCCACGATACAGGAGTTATTCCTAGAGTGGGGCAACGTTTCTTAAAAAAATCCTCGTGTGCTGCATTTATCAGTCTTATCTTATTATTTAATAACAACTTTCAGTACAAGTACCTATTTAAAAAAGAAAAGTTAAAAGAATATAAATCATTACTTAAAATAATATATTTATAGTTGTTAACTTCTGGTATGACTTTGATCATGTTTGTCAAAGTATTTTTCTTGAATATGGTGAGGGATTTTGTTACAAACTGTATAAATGCCGTCACATCACGTCTTTAGCTGATTATCTAATAGGTAAGAGCCACTTTAGACCGAGCGCCTTTTACAATTACTCATGCGCATATCTTGTTATTCTTATTATCTAATATATAAATAAATAAAAATCAATTGCCACATGTATGAAGGAGCATCACTTGAGAACGCCTCGACCGATTTGGATGATTTTATTTGTGTTCGTCATTGTTAGCTATTGGCTTTATTGGCATTTTTATTGTTAATTTGTATCTGCCTATCTTGTTGTATTACCTGCTATTTTTTGTTATTATGTTGGCAATTTGTAATATGTGAGCACCATGTAGCCCTAAAGAGATATTTTATTCAATTGACGTGATAGTTGTCTGGCAGTTTGAGAATGTCATGCTCACTTAAATGTCCTGCTGATGGTGGCGTGTGTGTCGGGTCGTTGAGTTCCCTGCAATGTGGTTGAGTTGAGCGATGCCGATACGTGCGTGATACTCGTGAACGGGTGCCGTCTGTTGGGACTGGTCAGCTCATAGCTGCCATGTCAATCTTATCAGAATATTTGTTATTAATTTAAAAATCAGGCTTGTTTAGTTTAGACTTTTTTTTTTACATTGTCCTCACATAAGTTTTCGAGAACAATGTATTTTAACAAAATATTGTAAGAAATTCTGAATTTAAAAGAGTAACCATGGAGTTTCTTGCCCGTTCTTCTCCATTGGAAGTCAACATTTTGGAACGTGGCACCTAGAGTCGTAACTATTCTTAAGTACCTGTATATGGTCTACATGAATAAAAACATATCTTATCTTATCTTAGGACATGGTTTGTAAGTTTTTTTTTTTTTTTTGGAATATCCACCTGTAATGTAGGAAATTTGGATGGTATTTCTTTGCATTTAGTTTCTGATTCTCTTCATTAGTAAATTGCACCAGTGGGAAGCCGGGAAGGGTCGCGCAAACACTTTAAATAGTCATCAAGACAGAGTATAATATAATTATTGAACGTATCTTTGATAAGCATCGAAATAATATGTCGTTGATATAAGATACTAGTTTGAAGTACATATGACAGGTGTCACTGCCAGCTAGTAGCGAGCAAGAGAGGCGTGTCGGCCGGCGCCGACGCACACACCATGTCAATCGTATGAATAGTTCGAATGTGACGAAGAGTTGTCCACGGGGGACATAATATATATGCAGAATTTAATACTTAGGTAGTAAGTATAAGGCGCCCGCCATGACGCGATGGCGAAACACATCGTACGCCGGCAGGGAAACGTCAGCCTAATATTATAATTAGCAGCGGCGTGCACAGAGTTTTTAGACAGGGTAGGCAAAAAAAAATATTAGCTTACTTTTCAATAGGTACCTTCTGCATGTTGGTATTGGTTCGTCGTCTTGTCGATTAAATAATGATGTATGTGATTTGCCACCTCAAATATCTTATAATAAATATTTTTCTGAGTTATGTAGGGTAGGCAGTGTCTTTTTGTCTTTATGAACCGCACGCCACTAATAATTAGAGAGTATAGTATAAGTATTAGTATATCTTGAACTCTCTTCCACGTACCGGTAAAGTACCTACATTTGCAATAATGTCAATATCTATGACATGGACACTAAAACGTTGTGCTACACCACCTAGCGAAACAATTAGAATAAGTTGTATTCCCCGAACGGCTAAGTACAACTTTCTAATGAGCCCTTCGGGGAATACAAGCCTAATAATTATGATATGCGTATGGCGTAAGCGTTGTTACTAAACGGCCACAATAACAAACTTCTTTCTGACACGACTGACACCCCCGATCGCAACCATTTATTATAATTAAGTAGGTATAATACTTAAATCAGTCTCATCAAATATTTACTTGTGCCCCATTTTATATGAAAGTTGCTGCGCTGTGAAAGACATATCCGGGCAACACGTAGGTGTCAAAGGATAGAGAATAAAAGAATATGAAACACAAAAATCATATATTGTTTTTATTGAAAAGAACAATTATGTCCGTAATATGTGTTGAAGAGTGAGCTTGTGAGCGACATACTCGTGCCACCTACGATCTGTTTCCGAAATGTCAAGCTATATTTGGCAGATTTCGTATCAGTCCACTGGCTTGAATAAACCGGCCTTACTATAAAGGCTATTGTTATCTATCGTATATAGAAGCCCGGTTAGCAGTAGTAGCCCGGTTAGTGGTAGACAAGAGACTAGTCTAGTACATAAAGCTTCCTTGTAATAGGTAGTACGTGAGTGTCCTAGTAGTTACAATTGTGTTAGTTCAACAGCCTCCACCCAAGAGTAGTGTGTCGGAAGCTGGTGGTAGTCGGTGCGGATGTACTCGATGCCGGCGTTTTACTGTTACGTGGGCGAGACGTGGTGTAGGAGCGCCTGGTGCTGGAGGCCTGATGGCTGGTAGTAGACGATGTGGTACTATCCGTGACCAGTCTATCAGTTCTAGTGGGCACACGCGAAACAGGTGTAGGGATATCATTATAGTCAGATGATTTGTTTTGGGTGTCCGGAGGCTCGGTTATGTTTCCATGCCTATCATCAGTACTGTTGCCATTCAATGATTCCCAAGCAGTATTGTTTGACGCTGGGGCATCGGTCGAGTTTGATGGAACGGTTGTGGTTGCCCAAGCCCAAGTCTCATTTGAGGGCCAAGAGTCAGTACTGCTGACTATGGGCGGTGGTGCAGTAGTAGTAGTAGTGCCGTTTGATCCTGTTGCAGTAGTGTTAGTGTTTGGTGGGATAGTTGGAGTGACCCCGGACCAGGTTACATTTGATGGCTGAGTTGTGTTTTGATGCCCGACTGATGGTGTGGTAGTATTAAATGTTGGTTTCGTAATATTGTGCGGTGAGTCAGTAGTCGGCGCCGCGGTGCTAGTGGTGGGCGGAGCTTGCGCGGTGCAACCCGCATTCTGCGGCCAGTCGCACACGTGCAGTGTAGGGTTGAAGTGCAGGCCAGCGGGGCATTGGCGGCAGGTGGGGCTACTGCGGCTTTCCTCGCAGTAGTAGAACAGCTGGCAGTCATCTGGGTGCGCCACCAGCGCGTCCGAGTTGTGCACGTCAGCGCACGACACCGGCGTCACAGAGTGCTCCACGCAACGGGTCGGGATGTTGCGTGCTACATCCTGCAGTCGTATCCTGTGCATACACGTTTGAAAATCAGTTCACAGAGGTTCATAATATTGAGAAGTTCTAAGAAGGAAATAGGCGCCTCGTAACATCGTGAACGGCATGTGTAGTTAACGCTTTAATAACACCGAATATTTATAACCAACTAGCGGTTGCCCGCGACATCTTCTGCGTATATTTGGTACTTATTATTTATTATTTATTATTTTGCTGCAAATAAGTAGTAAAAATATATAATTCTGAAGGTGTTATATATTTTATTAGAGTCGTACGCAATATTATATGCTCATACTTATATCTAAATTTATACAGTATCTATAAGCGAAGACTTGCCATTGGCTATCTGTTGTCTATATTTGTGTTATTTTAGGTTTTTTTAGCTGTAAGTCTTCCATGCTTCTAAATAAATAAATAATAATTCTATTTCCTTCTCCAGGTTTCAGCCTACCTGTATGCAAAATTACATAATAATCGGTGCAGTGGTTTAGTCGTAATTAAGTAACAAACATGACAGAGTTACTTTCGCATTTATAATAGTGTGTATAATATAATATTTTTCAAGAGTTAACTCATAGTTGACAGGCATGTAATCCCTGAAGGGCTACGCGAGTACACCTGCTTAATATTGTTATATACTATGTGCACTGAACGTGGAAACCATTGCGAAAACTCATACCAAATGCATTTATTTCTGCAATAAAACCTGTCCGCATCTATTGAGCTTTAATTTAACTAAAATCTTGTTATAAACTTCAAATACTTTGTGATTGAGAAATATAGGAATCACGGTTGATTTAATGAAAGAACTAAAAACTCACGTGAGGCTAAGCTCTAGGGGCGGTAAGGTGAGGCCTAGGCCTCCTCCAAGTAGACAGCACAGCACTAGCAGCTCCATGGCGCGCACTGGAGACGGGGCCTCGCCGCCGCTCGCTACTTATGGTGCGCGCTCGAGTGGCCGCAGTTCACAGGAACTGTCACATGGACCACTTGTAGATGCTAAACACTTGTGAGACACGTTATTGAAACGATAGTAACTATTGAGACAGGCGATGCTCGTGTGGATATTGTATTTATTCGGAATAGTAATATGAAAATGAAAAGCACTTTTTAAGGCAACAATTAAAATCTTTAAGTTTCTTATTTGATACTTGTTGCACGATTAATTCTGCGAAGCTAGATAAAGTACAAAACCAATACTTGCGCATTGTAGGTGGTTTTATAAAGAGTACCCCCATACACGTGATGGAGTCCGAATTACAGCTTCAGCCTTTATTTGTTCGACGTACCTTCTTGGCTGGAAAATTCTGGCTAAAGACAAAATCTCTTCGTTATAATAGTTTAATAACTGTTGTTGAGGATTTCACTAAGCTTTGTCAAAATGTATATTAGAGACAAAAAAAGCATGCTCTGTTAGTAAAGATGCATAATCAATTCTTTTCCATTGGATACTAGTACACAACTTGAAATGTTTAGTTTGAATACCTGGATGAGTAATATAGATACTAGCTGCTTTCTAAATTTTAATATTCAGGGTTTAAGTACCCCTAAGCGTCTATATAAGGAACATAATTTACTTTTTTTATGCAATAAGTATTTACATGCAGATATTCTGCATGAAAATACTTATTCTTATAATCTTGGTTTTACAAAATATATACAGACGCTTCCAAGGACACAGAGGGAATTGGTGCTGCCTTTCTAGATGTACAAAATGTCACATGAGGCTAAATATAAATAATTTCAACATATCTATTATGCATTTTGAGCTTATTGCCATCGCAGAGGCGTTGTCGTATATTAGGTCCATAAATGGTTATTTTAACTTCGTTATGACCCGGGTACGTCTTAAAACTGCGGCCAGACACCGGAGGACGGGCAGCAGCGTCCTCTCACTAATCGGTGACCACTGCGATCCCCAAGCCGCCTGCCAAGCGTGGAGATTATGGCAAACCCCCCCCCTTGAGGGAGGCCTTCATTCAGCAGTGGACGTCTTCTGGCTGGTGATGATGATGATGATGATATGCTCACTGATGCAAAGACTGCTCTTCAGCACTTAGAGAGATGTACTATTATGAGGCGGGGCATTCCATTGGCATATAATATACTAAAGAACATACGTGAGCTTACGACGATTAATGTAATTATGTGGTTTTGCAACGGATACCTTCCCATATTGGTCTAGAAGGCAATGAAACAGTTGATAAATTAGCCAAAGAAGCTGCTATGGATGGTTTTGAGTTTTACTGTTTGCCATATTACACAAATTTGCTGAGTAATATTAAAAAGTTCTGTAATGAAATGTGGTCTAAATATTTTGACAAAAGGTCAGTAACTAAAGGTATTTGGTATATAACTATGCAACCAACACTACCTCGCACCCCTTGGTTTGAAAGATGTAATATGGGTAGACATGCCATTGCCAAAACATAACCTGTAGCAAACAAACACCCATACCTACCAACATTAACAAGTGTGCAACTAATAATAAATAATTATCTGCGCACTTGTGTTATCGACTGGCTGACTTGTTCAGATCACGTTAAGCTCACACAAATCAGACACGTCACGATTCTTCCTGTGTCAGAAAAAATGTGTGCTTTCTTCAATGGTTATCATAAATTTATGTAATCTGATAATACAGCCAGTCCTCAATTCGAAAAATCTAGCTCGATATTTGGAAAAATGGTATAGATAAGGCAATTTCATATTTTTTTGTCATTTTACCCAAAGATTCAATAACATCGACCACCAGCTTTACCAAGATACGTAAGTGCTTATATATGCTGCATTTTGATTGCAGAATAATTCAAATGCTGTATCCTAAGCGGAACGCAGAAGTAAAATTACCTACTCAGTTCAGCCGTAGCTGTACATTCTGAGAGCCGTGTCTGTGGCCTTAGTGTAAGTTTAATTTTATAAATTAAACGAAAACCTCCCGTTCGGCCTGCTCCGAGCTCTTTACCAATCGGAGTGCCGAAGACGTCAGAGTCTAGAATACTTAACGAAAATTTAAGTGACGCAATTAAAAAATCTTACACAAGGAGTTACGAGTACTTTGTACTTTAATGCGTGTGCGGAATGATGTCAATCCATTCACACCAATGCATATAAATTAAATATATACAGCTATATACATACCGTTAGGTACATAGGGTTGTAAAGAAAACAATTAACAATTTTCTACGTTTTATTGTAAAATATTAAACTTTTGGTAGCATGATCACAGTAATTGCTATTTACAAACGCTCGTGGCGGCTTTGCTTGAAAGTTTATTTATTTTAAAGTTAATTATGTAACGTATAAACGTAAATATACGCGTATCATTAATGTTAAGTATGAATCTCTTGGACTACGTCGGGTGTAGTCTGGCAGTGTTGCGTCTTATTCTAAACTATTTTAGATTATTCTAGACGCTTTAGAAGCCGTTCGGTGGGTCCTCTGTGAACTCATCGCAGCGGTCCTCCAGCTCGTACTGAAATGTCAAATATTCTAACTTTATACCTATCGAGTACTAAACAGTATAACTACACTGAATCTTTACGATATAACTGAGTTTTACTTTACGTTATTACTGCGTCGCTCCTGCACTTGGCTCCTTCTTATATCATGGGTGCGTTTACAAACACAAATATTGACATGCCTAAATACCCAGACCCGGAACAATTAATATCTGTAGTTCATAAAATATTTGTTTCATATGGGAATCGAACCCGCGACACGTAGCACAGCAGTTGATTGTTCAACCGCTGCGCCAACCGTGGTGTGAATATTACACGGTTCTGCGTAGAGCATGCAGTGGTCGGGGCGGGCTGATGCTTACCTCGTCGAGCTGCAGACACTTGCCCCACTCGGCGAGCGTGATGCGGTGGTCGTCGTCCTCATCGCAGCGGTCCAGGAAGGGCGCGATGCAGTGCTCCAGGGACATCAGCGGCGCGCGGATCGGGAACAGCTCGTGGCGGGACACGAACCTGGACAAACAACATAATATATACCGGCACGCTTGTATTCCCATGTACTGCGCGGTTATTGCATAGTGAAGTAAGAAGAACAACATTCCTGCAATGTGTTAGGTACCTGTCATTGTCGTGCGCGTCCAGGTCGCACCACTTCCAGATGGCGGCGTTGGTCCAGCGGCGCGTCAGGTTGGACTCGGCCTCGCGCTCCATCTTCAGGTAGTGGGGAGTGAGCTCGCGGCGCTCCGCCATGTCGCGCATAATGTTGAACAACCAGTCGCGCATGCGCCGCGGGAAGTCCAACATCTCGTTCTCATTACATTCCTGTTTTCACACGCAAAGAAATGCAATGTTATGTTAGTTTTTTTTTATATTAATACTCTAGATATTATTCTGGTATCATGAGTGCTTTTACAAATACAAATATTCACATGCACAAACAACTATTTCTAGGTCAAACAAATATTTGTTCCGTGCGGGGATCGAACCCACGACACGTAACTAAACCTCTGCGCCAATCGTGGCATCGTCATGTCTTTACATCAAGAATAATAATTTCTAAAAGATGAATATAATAGTGCAGATAGTGACCGGCATCTCGCGGCACGTGCCGTAGTACTCGATCTGCACGTGGTGGTACTGCGGGCCGCGGCACAGCTCCGAGCCGTCCAGGCACAGGCAGCGCTGCTGGTACACCTCGCAGTCAGACGTCCACGTCTCGTTGTGGTTGGTACACACCTGCATAAGTGATTACAATTATTAAAACATCTGCAACACTTGGAGATAATAATAATTTAAAAGATATGTTGTCCGGTTTGCGTTGGCAAATTAAATAACAGATAATATGAAGACTTCATCATGGTATGGGGTCTTTTTAAGTATTTCGAGAGGCAGTGTCTTAAAACTAGGGATGTTACGGAGGTAGATTTATCGGAGGCGGAATCGGAGTCGGAGGTTCTCGTAGTGACCTCCGCGGAGTCGGAGGTGAATCGGAGTCGGAGTCGGAGCAAATCTACGAATGTAAAATGTAAATAAATAAGAAAGAAGAAACTTGTCGCAACTCGTTCACTAGGCTTGGGTAATATCGTCTTTACGCTGTATTGAATCGTATCTATATATCGGTTTTGAATATCAGATATCGAATCTATATATTTCGATATTCTATATATTGGTCGGAATCTATGGTACCTACTCGGAAACTAAAGTAGTACCACATGTTACTGGCGTATTGGTTGAATCTATGATACTCTGAAACGTAAGTGGTGCAGCGGTTAGGTCGAATCTATGTATTCAGAGTATCATAGATATTTTACGTTATTATTATTGTGTGGTTCTGTGCAGGGCCACTCGAGCGATATTGTAATACATAGTTTGTACGCCGTCCGATATATAGATATTGGATATTGTGCCGATATATAGATATTGTATCTATATACGATTTGTATCGCCCACTCCTATCGTTCACTCTTCGTTTCTTCAGTTGTACAGAACACATATACTCCGTCAGTTGACAGTGTCACGAAAAAGCGCTCAGTAGCGCTGCAGCGATAGCAAGTCATAACTTGTAACTCCGATGTATACCTCCGTTTTGATATATCGGAACCGGAGCCGGATTCGGAGGTGTAATTTTAATCGGAGGTTCCGACATATCGGAATCGGAGTCGAAGCTCCGTAACATCCCTACTTAAAACTACTACATATATCAGCGTGGTCTATGGTTTGAGCTGTAATGTCAAAGAGCAGACCTTGCGGCGGGAGTCGGTCTCGTAGGGACACTCCTTGATGCAGTTGCAGACTGCGTCGCCGTGTTCGTCGATCTCGCACACGCGACCCGCGCTGCAGTGCACCTTCAGGCAGGGATCTGAACACCAACAAACTATTTATACACGGAACTGCAACTGGTTAAAGATAGGGGAGTAGTACATTAGCGACGGTAAATGCTCTCAATAACTGACGTTAAACTAGAAGGATTTTTAGCTGACGGCCTTATTTCATGTTCGCCTTGCGGGCTGCATCTTCGCCTGGTATTCAGTTGATTTATATAATTGTTTGCCTCTTATAAAATAAGAAGTGAATAAATGAAGTGTTACCGTCGAGGATGACTTCGTTCTCGCCGCCGCCCTCGTGCGACGCCTCGTTCATGATCTCATTGACGCGGGACCTCTCGGCCTCCTGCAAAACGTTAAGTGGTCAATTCTTACAAGATACTGTAGCCATTTCCATTAACTCAATATCATACTAAGGATTTATAAAAATAGGTGATTCTATGTATAAGCAAATGCTGTTTTACTTTTGAGTGTAACGTGCTACAAAACTGTGGTATAATATAGTATGATATATTTACCTGAAAGCGTCTCTCGTCAAGCCTCTCCGCCATGCCAAGCTCGAGGTGCTCCGCCTCCGAGTCCTCGCGCACGGGCGCCGCTAGTTCGGGCGGCACGGGGCGCTCCGTCGTCGTGGTGCGCAGCCGCCGATGCCTTCGCCGGTGACGCTGCGAACACAACACATGTCATTATGTATGTCTAAATTGTCCGTCATTCTCAATTATCATTTAAAGCAGCTTC
Organism: Shargacucullia verbasci; assembly: GCA_947562105.1. NCBI lineage: Eukaryota > Metazoa > Arthropoda > Insecta > Lepidoptera > Noctuidae > Shargacucullia > Shargacucullia verbasci. The sequence continues at coordinate 14,438,667 of OX387291.1, read as the reverse complement.
TAAGAAAGAAGTAGAAATTGTTTATTTGGACATTACACCGAGTAACGGATCCAGTACTCTCGCACCAATGATTAGCGTCTAGCGTCGCTACTGCTACCTTCATTGGCTTTGTGAATGTATGCCATCAGGTTGTAAGGAAACCTGTCGGACGCCATTACGTACAGAGAGACTAAATTAGGTGTGATGAGTGTTACCTCTGCGTCGACTGTGCATAGGACCGCGACCGCGAGGGCCAGCACCAGTAGACCCCTCATGTTGTAGCCGTAACTACCTGCAACAAATATAAGTCAACGTATTATGTTATATTTAGTTTTACCACATTTTATCATTTTGGAAATGTCAACTTTTGCAGTTAACTACTTTTTAGAGCATTGTAGAAGCTAGTTTAAATAGTACCTAATATAAAATCATTCAGAAATATGATGATTAACACCCAATATAAAGAAGCCGCCATCTTACGGTTTGCAAATGAAAAGATTAGTGTGAGTTCACATTTGAGCGGAAAGATCCAATGAAGCCGAGAAAACTTTGATTAAGTCTCTAACAAAAAAAACTATTATTACAAAATTACAAATTATACATAGATCATTAGGCTCATTATGTAGCATCTAATGAAACATTGTGCTAATAGATTATCTATGCGGATGTGATGCATAGATACACGCCACCCTGGAACGCTGGAAAACAACCACGGACGATAATATGTGCCACTCTTATTTATTTTGTTAAAGTAAAACTAATATAAAAATAAAAAGTTATTCATAATTTTATTATGATATAAGTATATTATGTGATATAGCGTATCGGGGACGGGGTTGAATGATAGTTCGTTGTACCGTTTCATATAATCACAAGTGTCCCGTTTTCAGGTTAACTGCAGGATTGATGGCGGCAGTTCGGACTAGTGCACAGTGTTTCACAGCCGAGCTATTTACGTAGTTTGCAGTTAATTGTCGATGTCCGGTCACTGGGCTATTTCGGTGAGTACAAACTGCGCGTTGAATATTGTTGCTTATTTCTTACACTAGCTAGCCCGCCAGACCACCAGCCCTGCAGTTAGCAGTCTCAATTACTTCAACAGTTAAACGGTTACTATGATTTAGAAAACAGATGGAATTGAATTCGCAGTCTACAATGTTTTTTTCTTAGGCTCGTCATGAGTATTCATGAGTACGTCATCCACCAGTAGACCAGTAGTAGAGTACCCACTGCTTATTATCCTTTTGTTTTTATATTTAAATAAGTTATTTTTGGTAGCATTTCTGTGTACTTATATCAAGTAACGAGCGCAAGTTTTAATATAGACGTACATTTTGTGTAGCATTTCATCCAGTGTCCTCGTATGGTTTAAATATAGGTCAAAATATAGTGTATTCGAAGCCTTTCTAGCCTTTATTCGGAAATGAATAACAGACGCAGTGGGCCCGGAACTATAGCTCACAATTTACAAGCTTACACGATCGATTAGAACTCAAGTTAGCTGCGGAAATGAATATACTAAAGCTTGTTTCTCAGCCTACTGACTAGAATATGATTACATAATGTTGTCTGTAGGTATTCAGATGGCTACTTAATATTAGATTTAATAACAGCGTGAGCCTGGCAAAATATATAAAATGTAGGCCACGCGTGCTCGTAGGAACTTATGTCGTATTTGCTTGCATACAATGAACTGATTGATTGAGATGTAATATATGTAAAGTGTTGATATGTTCGTATGTGGAAGTCAGGTTGGCAGGGTTCACAGTGTCAATGGCACGCGTATCGAGGGGCGAGGCCCGGGGGCAACGCACCCCGCACGGCGGCGGCGGCGAGGGGCGCGTGCGCGGGACTCGAATGCCGATTGTTTTGTTCACGGCGACGCCATCTTATCGCGGGAAATGCAACGCTGAATTATGCACAATTCTTTACGATGAATGAACCATACAGGTATGAATCGATATGACTAATGAAATGCTTTGTGAGTACGTATAATTAGTGTGGTAGCTATAGGATGAAACAATCTTAGGGTAGATATTTTTTTCTGCATGAAAAAAAAAAAACACTTCTTGGCGGCCATTTTTAGTGTAATGTGGGTCAATCAAGTGATGTACCTATACGAGGAAGGTTACGTCCGGCGGAAGTAATTTGAGCCCCATATAGACTTATGTATTGCAGGTATACAAAATGGTAAGTGCCTAATCATTTTTTCTCCCTTCACAGTCATGTTTCTAACTTGAACTGGTATTATACCAAACATGAGTTGTTAACAAATCACCTGTATAAGTGCTGCAGCTGTTTTAGGATAGATACAGTAACAGGTTTATTACAGTAATAGGTAACAGTCAAGCGGTTGAACGCTAGACTTCCATGAGGGAGGGACTGCGTTCGAAGCCGGTCTGTCTGCCAGTCGTCTTATTTTATTATTGATATCCTGTGCGGATCAAAATTTGGTTATCATTTGCGAAATCATCTTAAGGAAACCTCCGCGCCTGAACAGGTTGCACAAAGTTTACGATGGTGTGTGTAAGTAGTCCGCCACACTACCCACACCAGGCCATAGTGATGGACTACGATCTAACTCTTCTCATTTTGAAAAGAGCCACGTGCCGTACTATTTTATTTAGATATAAAAAGTACCTAGGTAAGCTATGTATTTAGTATTCACTGAAACACGAAACTCAGAAATATAATTATTTACGTAGGTAGATTGTTTTTTTCATGCGATAACCTTAAGGCCCAGATATTTATAAGTATGCTTCAATTTGAACATCGATACGAGTTATCTTTATAACACAGTTATTTAATTTTAACGATCGTCACCAGAGACGGTCGCTGTCGGGTGATCTCATCCACATCTGCACAAATCAGCTCGCATAGTTTTTATGAGCTCGTTCTAAGAAATCACCGCACAATACTGTCCTGTACTTTGCACTTATTCGCGGCTAGGGCTACCTCGCTTGCATAATCTGTACAAGACTGAAAATTAGAGCACTATTAGGTATCTGGTAAATAGCGGAAAAACTTATTAATCGAAATGATTTTTAAAGCATTGAAATGCAAAAAAACGTTAGCGATAAAGAGGTTGCGCGAAATATTTGATGATAATGTTGACATATGTATATTTTATTAATGCCGCCCGACAGCCCTACTCTATGTAGAAAGACTTCGATAAACATTTTAATATGCACGTTATAAGTTATATTGCTGTGTATGCATTAATTTGATTCGTATACGTAAAGGTAACACGATAGCTGCTTCACTTGCACAACACGAAGGACATCGCACGCAGGGCACATCGTTTAGTTGTTTATAGGTATGTGTACCGGTACTCGACGTGGATGTTATTGATTTCCAGTTTTTAGTAATTGTTTACACACAACACTCGACAACGTTTCGATATGAATGCCCAATATAAGAAATGTAAGATGTTTTGGACAAATCAGCTTGGTTACGTGACGCTAACAAGTATCAGCCATATCTAGATAGTGGTAAGGTTTCACTCGGAGTGGCATACAGTCTGTGTGACGATAGCCATATACTGGCTCCACAGTAATGTAAAGAATAATAACTTTGTTATTTAGAGTAGAGTAGAATGTGCATATTTCTTAAAATGGATAATATCTTAACCTACACAAACGTAGGACTATAGTACTATTATACGTAGGCATTCAATAAGCTCAGAGTCAGTAAGACTGAACCCGAGCATACTTTGATAGTAACTGTTCAATGAAATACTAACGATACGATACTGATCGATATTGTTATCGATATTGATCGAGCGCGGCTATAAATTGATTAGGTGCACTGCAGCATTCGAGCTGACACGTTTGATGAATGCGCTGCATCGGGCCGGTGCGGGTGGTAACGAGTGCTGACGTCACTGGTCGCTGGGGTCGTAGTCGTGACCGTGCTTGCACCACAATTGTCTCAATTGAGCCGCGGCCCGCCTGCACTGCTGACACTATGACGCATTTGTATCAGGACCATGCTAACTAGTTATTAGCCCAATGACAACGCCCCCACATCAGCCGCTGAAGATTCCAGGCTGCAATTGTCGGTCAAAGTAGAACTGGTTTTTAGGGCTTTAAACTCCTCCATGATGTTGTGAGTTTCTAGTATTACTCGAAGCAACTGGCATCTCATTGATTGTTACATATGATCTAAGTAATAGGTTTCATTTCGAGACCCGATAATCGATAAGGCGGCCTACCCTTTTAATTTACATTGGAGAGTACTGGAGCACAAACCAATCAATGGATATGACAACATAATTGTCCCTCCAATCCAGTTGCATTGTATGGTGACTGAGAGGAACAAATCGAAATTGGTAGAACGAGCCGGCTCAATCTCAGCGCCTATTTATTTCCATTGACCTACTTATGAAGCTTCTCGGAACACGTCATACGGTCAGCAGTCACCAGTCACCGGGCTATTAAGTAGTAGGGATGATACTTGAAGCACCTGAAAACTGCATCTTTGCTATATCTAGCAATGCTTTGTTATAATTCTTACTTTCTTATATATATTTAAGTTATAATTTTATTTTAGTTATAGTTAGTATTTATTCGCCATTGAAAGCACAGGAAGAGGCTGAATAGCTTGTCTAATCGCTTCGCTACAATCGAGATGAGTATAGCAGGCGCACCGCACAGATGTGCACGCGCAGGAACTAAAGGCTCTTTACAAACATCGTCTTTATACAGTGTATTTGTTTGTCTTTTTATTCAAGTCACGAATAGCATCCGTTAGTCCAGCGTCAGCTGTAACACTTGGATGATAGTTGATCAGCACGCGTTATAAAAAATGAATATAGGTACTTCATGTCAACGTGACGCATATAGGTTCAGGCTACTGTGAGTAGGTATATGTGTAGAAGTTTTATGATAAGGAACAAGCTCACGTTACACGTACGTATAATAACATTATTATTATACTGTTCCAAATTCCTTAATAAATTCATTGTACCTATAAACAGATAAACTGGTACACTTCGTAGTTATTTGGATATTAAATATAAATAAAACATTTAATCTTTGGAGACCCAAATCGTGTGTTTTAATAACCGTTTTTAATTAACAGTGGAGTGTCATCATATTTTTGAACCCGCACTATCAGCATGCGATACCCTTCCAACCTTGCTCCAAACTGTGTCGGGCGTCGCGCGGCGGTCGCGGGATCGTTTACGACTAGGTAGGTACGTGGAACATTTCTGACGAATATGACTGCATTAACTACACCGGCTAAACATAAACACAAATATATAAGCCACTGAACTTTACGTCCCTAGCGTTAGATTTGAATAAATTAAGGTACGTATCACGAAATAGGTAAAGTGATGATGATATGAGTGAGGATGTCCCTTGAGTCGTGGCTATTATTATTTACATATACATAAATATCATAGACCCTGGACCACTGTCTGTAGTGGGTATTTGCAGTCCATACAAATATTTGTTCCATGCAGGAATCGAACGCGCTATCTTTATCCAATTGGCCACTGCGCCGACCGTGCTATCGGCCATTAATCTCTAGTCTCTAATATCGGATTTTGTGTTTCATTAGAATTATGAGAGTCGAACTGAGTGACATAAAATAACATAATATAACATCACTCCTACATTCCCCGAAGGGTTAGGCAGACGTGTATTATAATTGTACACCCACATTTCCCCGATGCTGTTATTGAGTCCCATGTAATTCGCAAGCCTATTACCATCTATCGGGCACACTTCCAGACTCCGTACTGCTACTGAGAATTTCCATACAGAAAAACCCTTTAATAACACTTTGATCGAGTCGGGAATCGAACCCGGGAGCTCACGCAGCTGTCGCGCTTGCGACCACTAGACCACGGAATTCTAAGTCTATGAATAAGACAGAGTGACATAGCAACGTAAAACAAGTTGTTCTTCGACTGTACCTTTGTACGCTCGCTACACCTGAGGAACGAATAATTATACTTTGGTAACAAGGAATGAAATGTGCAAAATTACTCAGAAAAGTAATAAACTATGTGTGCGCTATGTGTGTGTAGTGAAGGAGTGAACCGTATTCATTGAATTAAACTATTAATATCTGCCGATCAATAACGTGGCCCGGCAACTTACGTTATGTATTTCTAAATCTTTTAGACGCTTTATGTAGGCTTCTAGTCTTATAAAACCTAAACTGTATTCACAATCTGTTATGTAGGTAAGTACCTCAGTAATGATGGTGATTTGGTGAATGATTGTCATTACAACATAAGGATTTACACCAAACAGAAACCCTGGGGCGAATACTTTCAAACAGACAGACATACTGCATTGGTAATATATTTTTAGCCTGGACACGTTCACTGTTTGGATATGGACATATATTTAATACCTACTCCTCATGGAGAATTATGCTAATCCCTTGGAAAAACTATAAATCAGCTTTCTTTAAATGTAGTTCTCTGATTATTTGATAAATTTTTGGATTATTCATATTATTTTATATTATGCTATATCCTTTGTCTGATAATCGTGCAAATTATAAAGTAAATGTAGGTCACATCACGATCTCCAGCGCCCGCGCAGCGCTGGGCGACGGTTTCGCGAAACGCGGACGGAAGCTCAGATACTGTGTCCGTTGATAACGTGACCCTCGCATGATAAAACTTAAAAAACATCGCTTTTGTGTCACACATTTATATTATTATGGTGAAGTAACTACAGCTATATGTTCTGGTTCATCTATTCATACTTATAAGATTTATTTTTCGAATTCAAAACTCTTTCAAAAATTCGCTTTACTTCCTTTTACGTGTTACTAATCCTAATCACATTTATATATGGTAAATCGTTATGGTACCTTGCTGCACTAAGTGTCCTAAATTCGATTCCCGTACGGACAAATGTCAATTTGTATGGTCGGCCTGCAAATAGTTGTCCCGGGTCTGGGTGTGTGTGTAAGCATGTAAAATGACTATAATATTTGTAAACTGTAACCGCGATACCTACCTACAGGATAGGATCCTAGTTTGGGGAATAAAAATAACAAAACTGTGCCTCATCCATCAAGAAAGGATCTACGAGATCAACTAATTCTAGGTGTAGCACTTTTGTGTAGAATTATTTACGGAATTTAAGGAAAGACATGCAGAAGTAAACTAATTGAGGCATTCATCAACAAATTAATCACACTGCGAAAGCTTGTTTCTTAGTAAGAACTGAGAAAGTCTGTAGCTTGTTAACTGAAAAACAGCCAAGCTAATTGACGCTACCTCTGTTTTGAAACCGCTTCAGGAGAAAGAGTCTAGACAACTAATAATAATTACGTCATATATTTATAGTATACCCTCTTGTATTTATAACCTTCATCTCATAGACTTATACTAATAATGGAGACTGCATCTCGCAGATCTGTACAGGTTACTAAAGTCAAGCCAACGTTATGCATGCTATTATTGCAGTAGTAGATAGTGTCTAGTGATACATTACATTGGCCGGTGGAATACTTTCGTGGCGAGACAGCGTGTTTGTCAACAAGCCACCGTTAAATAAATATGCATGTGTAATAGTTAATTGTCAATGAACAATGTCCGCGTCGATGACGAGTAAGTCGAGCTCGGCACATGTAACGCTATGAACAACATAGGTAATATCTAACTACCTACGTGTGTTTTTGTAGATACATAGGTCTCTACAACAAAAACACGTAGTAACAACCTATTATCTGTGGTACCAACTAACTGCTAAGCCTGTGTCATTATTCTAAAAGCTTCTTGTATATCTTAACCGTATACCCATTTAAAGATTTTGTTTAGCTATAGATAGTTTTAAACATTTTCTTATTTTCATTAAGAAGCATTGTTTGATGAAAAACTAAACAACTGAAAATCTTATGAATGTTCAGTTATTTAGATACATAGATCACGAAAGACGTAATCTTTCATTCAGATCATTATCCATTAATAGGTTATAACTTGAAGCTCATAACATAACAATATGAAACATGGAAGTAAGTTTGTATGATAAGTAACCTATATTGATATTACACAGACATACATCTGTATTACGAGAAAGCCAATTTATACATAAAAGCGAACGTAGAAAAATCTGCAGAGCTGCACTGTACCTACATATACATATATGTAAATTATTGTTGCAAAGTTTAAATGAAGGAATTAATTAATTCTGTATAAATTCTTCCAGCCCTTTCTTTCGATCAGTGAAACTTGAAAGCAATTATATCTGGGCCCACACCGCTCAATGAAAAATAAACGCATTGGGAACTACCTAAACCAGTTTATGGTTAGCAAAAAGTTAGCTCCAAGGCTCGAAGCAGGAGATAATGCGTGTGCGTGTCAGGACAGGAATTAGGAATCGGCTTTAAACATTGTTTGTTGTAGTTCTCTAATATTCCACATGAACTTACAATTTGATAATCTTTTAGTTGGTAGTTACGGAAATATAAACTAAGCTTTTTGAGCTTACTATGCAATCTCGTATATCTACATACAGGATCTATTGTTTCAGGTAATTTTGAGATCATCGTATTTAAAAATAAAATTAATACGTATTTTGTAATTTTTCCTGGTAGACAAATAAATATTGTTACATTATAATTGAAAATAACGAATTGTACTCACCGTGTGTGTCTTATAGTGTAGCCAGCGAACGTCCTCCGCGGGGTGAGTGCGCGGACGACTGAAGCGGCGCGGCTGCGCGAGCGCATCCCGCGCGGCCGCTACGCAACCCAATTAAAGTTGCGTGCAGACAGAAGATCAACTCCATACACAATTTTTATGAGATGTAGATAAGGGGCAGCATGTCTACCAAACTGCCAAATCGCATACTTGTCGACTTCTGCTGGACGCTGCGCACTAAGGTAAACCCCGTGCCCTAGTAAATCACTGATGCTGAAACATCATCCAAGCTGCTGATGACAGAACCTGACATTACCATATACTGAGAGGCTTATATCCAACAAATCATAAATAACGTAAACCACAAGTAATCTGCAAATGTTAGTTTGAGAGACCAAGACATACCTAGGTGGTTTATTTTCAATAATTTGATATTCTAGGTATTCACTGTGTAGTGACTTTCTTTGCTGGGTTCTTATTCTGCCATGTCTAGTTGGCCTTCTCTGCCTTGTTACGATGTGCACAAACACACGCCGCCGCCGACCCGCATCCATCGCTGACTATACATGCGTATACATTGCACAGATGATTATACCTAAATTTTAATTTATCAAATCAACGTGGCCTACCTCTGTGGCAAATTCAGCTCTAGGGCGGGCGGTTGCTTTTTATTTGCGAATTTAGGCAAAGTATCATGTTCTTGGGCGCTTTACAGCCGCCTCTGTTTCGACTGCACGTGTTTTTTGGGCCAATTACCTATGAACTAATTACCTTTTATAATTTCAGGTTCTGGAGAATGATATAGGAGGTAGTCTTTGACAAACCACCACATAGTTCTCCAGCTTCGATTAGCAATACATATTGTCGTGCGCGGATAGCTTATTGGTTAGTCATTGCATCAAACAAGAAAAGAAAACTAGGTATTATCCGCCATGTGTCGCCAGGAAGGCATTGCATCATTGATTAGCAGAATGCAAATATTATCTATTATGAACTGTTGTACATTTTACCTCATTTAGTTGATGATGATGCATATTATTATGTTTCTTGAAACGTGGGAAAGTCCTGTCGGATAGTGGTATTAGTGTTGTACCTTGTTATTGTTTCGGGAAATTCTCGGTAGAGTTAGCCTAAGTTTGACATATTCTAGTGTCAAGTATAGTAAATAAATTAAATGAAAATAGGCTTGAATTTTTATAACCGACCCTCTAGCGACTATTGCACAAGAAAAATATACAACACACAAAACACGTCGGCGCGTTTAGCCGGTAGGAGTCCGGCATACCCCCTCCGCCCCCCCCAGGCGGAGGATAGCCCATGATGGGTTCTCACCACGTTAATAATAAAAAAAAAAGGTTTCTTTTGACTAATTCGATTTACTACATCGATCGAACGAGTTCGGCGCTCCGATTGGAGAACACGAAACGGACCGATCGGAGCGCCGAACGTATTCACTCGTATTATTACTGTAGTGCGTGTTTGGAAAATGTTTACTTACCTATTTTGTCAGATAGGATTAGCTTGTGTCGAACGAGCAGTAGCTATCATATTTCATTCATTTAGCCAAAGGTAATTCTTGCAACATTGCCATGTTTTTGCTAAAGTGTCCAAATGAAGCGAAACATCTAGGGTCGTCATCTTTGGCTCAGTAAGACTATTTAACTTTAGAATATAATATACATATAATAAATTATATGAACAACTGTCGTAATTATGTTATCCACTGCAATCATTTAACAATGTGACACCACGCCACTTTGCCGGTAGCGGATAATGTGTGTGGCTTACGTAGCATACTCGCCAACTACACAAGTACTATATTGATAATGCCAAACTTTAGTGCGTAAAGGACAGTGTGCCCTCATACTTTGAAGCCCCATCATATTGGCGAGTGCTGGCGTGGATGCGCTACACGCGCGGTTTACGTTTCATGTTGACATTATGATGATTTACAGTCCAGTTTGTGACATTGACGTACTAATTCATACATTTGGATTTTCTTCCAGCCTTATCTGACTGAATGTTACTATTACTTGATCAGATTTCCTAAGGTTGAACCAATGTTTTGAAATAAATATGAATGATAGGAATAAGGCCCAGGGACAAGGGTGTAAATGACAGGGTTATTGATAGAAATAAAAGACTCAGCTTGTTACAAAAAGTACATCTCTATTAGAGAGGGCAGCGCGCGGTGGCGCGGGCACGTCGCGTGCATCGCGAACATCGCAGGGCAACGCGCGCGCGCCGCCTGCAGTCGCTGCTTGATACATTTTACTGAACAACACACTGTACAACACAAACTTTAGACCCCATTGTGAGAATATGCTTCATACTCGGTAAGTGCGACATCCGTGTCGGAGTGCTGTAAGCGCGCCACGCACTGAGCAGAGCGTCTGCTGGTAACGTTACGCAACACATTGGACAAGTCTCGTGAATGCATTCATGTTTATGAGTGTCAATGAATTTATTCTCGTTGCATATTCTGGGTACGCCTGACGTGAACTCTTCACGCGGCGAGGTCCAAGCCCGACTAGTCACGCGTACCCAAAGTATGCACCCGACTACTACGTACGTACTCATACACATCGTGTTTGACGAGATGCCTCCAGTAGGCTTTCATTAAATTAGTAAGTGTGCTACAAAATATTTGAGATTCAGCGTGCGGCGCCTTTACATGCGCCCTGATGAGGTCACTATACATTTGTCATGTTAATATAGTTACATGTTATGTAATAATACATATGGTTAGTGTGGAAACATTCCTTCAGATGGCTAACTGTTACAAACAGTAGGTTATTATGCGAGCGTAAACCTATACAATATTAACATGTTAGTGTGGGGTCTCAGTTTGTTCACAGGATTGCTTATTTTACTTGCAAACGTTTGTAAACGAATAATAAGTAATAGTATTTCGTGTTTCGTGGTGGAACTACGTTTACAAGTAGATGTGTCAGAGTAAGATAGAGCGGGCCCGCCCACTCGCGGACCGACATCGGCGTACTACTACTGGCGGCTCACAGGGCGCTACAAATGACACCAGTCATACAATATCATGATTTCATTTTCTTAGCTGTTTTCTATCGGAAATAATATTTTCATATCTTCACAAAGTAAGGAATTTCATTAATTTAATATTTTGATTTATTAAAACAAAGATGTATGAAATGTGAATATGTAGATGTATAAAATAATTTCTAATATTTTTATTTAATAAATTGAAAAGAAAATGGACTTGAAAGACAGTATGTTGGTGTGATATCTTGTGGCACCCTGTATGAGGCTCGCACGTCATTTGGCAGTGTCGTTGTGTAACCCGCCATACACCTTCTAACTTGGCGTCGCGATATCCTGATGACCATGATATCGTACAAGAACTCGCTCCGTGCAGGCTCACGTCGCTCCCACATGTCCTGCGATACATCTACATATATTACAAGATGTATCGCCGGGTTAACAAACGATGATATAAAACTAGGTACTGGTATACTAGCAATAATTTTAGAACATGTCTGTACTATTAGCGCCGGAAAAAACAAACTGTCCGTGGCCCGTCCGCTCTGCGAGTGACATCATTGTAATTTTTGTGCCATAATATAAGGAAGACTTTAATTTGTCAATAAACTTCACACAATACACAGATAGTGTAGGAGTATCACGAGTATAATTTTACTATGAGTAATTAATTTGAAATTATAATACACGTTATAAGAAAAAATGTGGTAAACATAGTAAATAGTTTAATCGATCCAAAAGATCGTATGAATGGTGAGCGGAGGGCCGCGGGACGCACGCGATGTCCGTCCTCTAGTGCACGACACTATCCAATATTATTTACAATAAATAAGTACACCAAATTTTGCACAGCACGTGGCACAAGCCACGCCCTTCACAACTCAATAGAAAATAATGTACTTACGACATATTAGTAGTACAGTTAAAAAAACGATGAAAAACTAAATAAAAAATACAGTCACTGCCATTTTTTTTAGTTTTCTTTTTTAACTAATATTAATAATATTAGAATATAATACAGTTTCAAATCGTTATCGATGCTGGTACGCAGTAGGGTACACCGACGACCATCACATTACGCTAAGTTGACACCTAGTACGACGTGGGCTTACGTGACGCGGACACGCTACAGCTGTTACTGTGACATCACGCCCGCCCAGTCCTTGAGCGCTACTGCATCCGGCATCCGTCACATAATTACTTCAATACAGACCTAAGTAAATGCATAAGAACATCTGCATCAATATCGTTTTGCGAATCGACACAACATACATTTTATTTTTAAATACAAAATACGTTATTTATAGTTCTGGAAAGATTTTTGGAGCTAGTCTAAAATTTATTTGTTTTCCCAAGTCGGCGAGGGCGGGGCCGGGAGCCCCGCTAACATAAACCTAACAACTATTTACACTCATATGTATTTTTTTTCTATTTATCGTTTGATGTCCCGTCCCGTCGGGGTTCGGGGGACGCGGCGCTACTCACTAAAATTAAACGAAATTCGATCGATACCGAACTCGACCGGGCTCGGCACAGCTAACGGTACTGTTGGTGAACAAGCGATGCGTTGCGTCACAGCGACAGCAGGCGGGTACTGCCCACAATGAGCACCTCCGACTGCTGCGCACGCGCACTGCACCGCGACAACATTACCACTACGCGGAACTGTGAGCTCCCGCAGCTCGGACCGACGGGTGCGCTCTACGAGAGGGAATACTTCTCCGACGTACGATTATGCATATTGATACGACGTGACGCACTCGGCGCGTCACGCGGATGTACCAGATACCTATACACCGCATAAATTAACTTAAATTCACATTTTAATATCGAATTAAAACGAAACGTATTATAGAAGCTTAGCGTATCTTACATAAGTGAAGACAAATTGTATAGGATAGTCGACGAGCGGCCGGCCGGACGTCGCTCGCTCGCCGACTAGACTAATCCGGCGCAACATAATCTGTGCGAGAATTAGCAAATTTTGTCACATCAAGCGAAGATTCCACGGACTAGCGATGTAGGCTGTGAAATCACAGAATGTAGAACATCGGTGTCGTCACCGAGAGAACGTTCGAGCGCTGCGACCGATCCGAATCTGAAAAATATGGTCCGAGACCTCTGGAGAGGTGACGACGGATGCACAGGCTACTCGAATCATTTTTGTCGGATTCGGAACAGGCGCAGCGGGCGAGCGGAGGCCTCGCGCCCAGCCGGGACGTCGTGGACGCGGACCAAATTAAATGTACAAAAAATAGGGGTCGTCGCGGAACCCTCGGCTCTCGGGCCAAATGATTAATTTACTATCTAGCTACTTAGAGTGCGGCTGGCGGCGGGCGGCTGGCGGCGCTGGCGGCTGCTGGCTGCTGGCGGCTGGCGGCTGCTGGCGGCTGCTGGCGGCTGCTGGCGGCTAGCGGCGGTAGGCGGCGCGCGGCGGGAAGGCGGCGCGGTGTCCGGAGAGCGGTCGGCGGCGCGGGGGCTCGCGCGCGCGCGTCTTCTTCTCCTCCACGTTGAGCTTGACGCCGCCGTCCGCGCCGTCCGCCGGGAAGTACAGCGGCTGCAACAGGCGCAGCTCAGCACCCGGCGCATGCGCGTGCGCGTGCGGCGGGTGCGGGCGCGTACTCACCGCGGCGTTGAGACAGTCGTGCGCGGCCTGCGAGCTCTCGTACGTGATGAAGCCGTAGTTGGGGTGTCGCGGCGCGCCGGGCGCGGCCGGCTTGCTGTGCACGCGCAGCTCGGCCACGGGCCCGAAGCGCGCGAACAGCGCCCGCAGCTCCTCCTCCGTGGCGCAGTGCGGCAGGTTGCCCAGGAACAGCTGCTGCGCGTCCGAGTAGCGGCGACCGCCCTCGGCTGTACGCCCGACGAACATTATTTTACTAACATAGGCTTCAATTTGTGTATACATACTAATATAAACTTTATTATTATAATATGTATGTTAATTTATAAGAAATTGATCTATAGATCAAATAAAAATATTATTTCCCTTATTTATTATTTTACAATTTATTTCTAAATGAAAACCAAATTTATTTCTAAATTTTATACATTTACGACTTCCAAAAAAAAGTTGTTTATATTAAAAAATAGGGACCAACCGGCATTAAGAACAGGATCCAAGGTACCAATACTGATGGTTAAGACTCCAGAGAGAGAAACCCACACAATGCAAGCCGTATCGAGGAGTACCGTCTTCATCCGGTTCCCCAACGAGAACCTCATGTGCTTAATTAACCATTGGCCAAAACGATTATCAACACTAGAGCTGCTGAGTCTACATCTCCACATGTCGATCACCCATGTGTCATTGTGTATCTTTCTCGTCATATCATATCATTAATATTCTTAAAAGCCAACAATGATGGACGCAGACACACAAGTTTCCCATAAATAGAGGACGATCGTGAAATGTTCCCTCAGTTCAGCTTTAAATAATAAAAACTCACATACTAAACACCCGTGAGCGGAAAGCGATTCCTGGATGCTGTCGGATATTAATAATGATTAGTGTGCAAAACGAAGTGCCCTGTGGCTAGCTCACCGGGCGGCGGGGGCGCGTGCGGGGCGTGCGGGGCGCGCGGGGGGCGCGGGCGCGGCTCGTGCGGCGCGGGGGGCGCGGGCGGCGCGGGCGCGGGGGGCGCGGGGGGCGACACGCGCGCTGCGCCTGCGCCGGACCCCGACTTCAGCAGGTTGGCGTACGTCTTGGGCTCGGGGGCCGCCGCTGCGAATAATATTCAACACTTGCAATACGTTTATGTATGTGGCATTGTGTATGTATCGACACGGGTTAGCTAGACCTAGTAATCCTATTGTAAAAAGAATTTATTTATTGTCTAACTATGTGCTAAACGGGAGCTATGTGTGTATGTGTAGTGTACTCACGCGGGTGGGGCGGCGGGCTGGGCTCGCGCTCGGGAGCTATGTGTGTATGTGTAGTGTACTCACGCGGGTGGGGCGGCGGGCTGGGCTCGCGCTCGGGAGCTATGTGTGTATGTGTAGTGTACTCACGCGGGTGGGGCGGCGGGCTGGGCTCGCGCTCGGGAGCTATGTGTGTATGTGTAGTGTACTCACGCGGGTGGGGCGGCGGGCTGGGCTCGCGCTCGGGAGCTATGTGTGTATGTGTAGTGTACTCACGCGGGTGGGGCGGCGGGCTGGGCTCGCGCTCGGGAGCTATGTGTGTATGTGTAGTGTACTCACGCGGGTGGGGCGGCGGGCTGGGCTCGCGCTCGGGAGCTATGTGTGTATGTGTAGTGTACTCACGCGGGTGGGGCGGCGGGCTGGGCTCGCGCTCGGGAGCTATGTGTGTATGTGTAGTGTACTCACGCGGGTGGGGCGGCGGGCTGGGCTCGCGCTCGGGAGCTATGTGTGTATGTGTAGTGTACTCACGCGGGTGGGGCGGCGGGCTGGGCTCGCGCTCGGGAGCTATGTGTGTATGTGTAGTGTACTCACGCGGGTGGGGCGGCGGGCTGGGCTCGCGCTCGGGAGCTATGTGTGTATGTGTAGTGTACTCACGCGGGTGGGGCGGCGGGCTGGGCTCGCGCTCGGGAGCTATGTGTGTATGTGTAGTGTACTCACGCGGGTGGGGCGGCGGGCTGGGCTCGCGCTCGGGAGCTATGTGTGTATGTGTAGTGTACTCACGCGGGTGGGGCGGCGGGCTGGGCTCGCGCTCGGGAGCTATGTGTGTATGTGTAGTGTACTCACGCGGGTGGGGCGGCGGGCTGGGCTCGCGCTCGGGAGCTATGTGTGTATGTGTAGTGTACTCACGCGGGTGGGGCGGGGGGCTGGGCTCGCGCTCGGGAGCTATGTGTGTATGTGTAGTGTACTCACGCGGGTGGGGCGGCGGGCTGGGCTCGCGCTCGGGAGCTATGTGTGTATGTGTAGTGTACTCACGCGGGTGGGGCGGCGGGCTGGGCTCGCGCTCGGGAGCTATGTGTGTATGTGTAGTGTACTCACGCGGGTGGGGCGGCGGGCTGGGCTCGCGCTCGGGAGCTATGTGTGTATGTGTAGTGTACTCACGCGGGTGGGGCGGCGGGCTGGGCTCGCGCTCGGGAGCTATGTGTGTATGTGTAGTGTACTCACGCGGGTGGGGCGGGGGGCTGGGCTCGCGCTCGGGCTCCGGTTCAGGCGCGGGTGCCGGCTCGGGAGCGGCCGGAGCTGGCGCTACCGCCGGCGGTACGGGCGACGCCGCTGACACCGGCTCCGGTTCCGGCTCGGGAGCTATCCCGGTCGCTAAACATATGGATTAATATACACAATTAGGATTCGGCCTAAGCATGTTTGTCTGATCCAGTTGTCGTCAGACAGGTACCTTGCAGCGCGGCGACGAGGTGTCGCGTGGAGTCGTCGTGTGGCTGCGGGTGTCCGTTGACGTGCGGCTGCGGGGCGGCGGGCGGAGGCGCGAGGGGCGCCAGCGGGGGCGCGGGGGGCGCGGGGAACGTGGCCGCCGGGAAGGCGGAGGGCGGCGGCGGCGGCGGGAAGTACGCGCCCGCGCCGCCCACCTCCTCCTCCTCGCCCTCCGAGCGCCCCGAGCCCGAGCCTTCCTCGTCGGAGAACACTATGTCCTGCAACATTACAGCGTTCTGGATATCACCCACCGACAGCACTCGTCTGATGCGCCAAAACAACTTCACGTTGCTTCAGTAACTGATCGGGTCGTCTGATTGGCGACTGCGGCCGTAAGACTGTTGGTTGACGTGGAGCCAGTTGAGGCTGATCACAGCAGAGGGCCCGGCTGATTATTTTTGTAACATCTAAGCCTCCCTAAGATTCCCTTCGGCTAAATGGTCGGTAACGGTATGGGAACAGGGGGACAACACACACACCCGCCACAACAATCTACAATGATTATAACTGTAGTCACTAAGGACAACGGCAAATGACCGGTTCCAATACAGACCACATAATTGTGTCAGTTTATGCTTTATCAAAAGTGGACTTTTAGAGTGTTTCAAATGTTTGCGCAATTTTCACGAAAAGAACTAGTAATCTTTGTTTGTTGGTATGACATCATTGTATGTACATACTGTGGATTACATTAAGACAACCGAATTGACCGACTATGAAACGTTTACTCAATTATTGGCGTCTATATCTGACAATTAATGATTACATCTTTGTTAATTTCACTCTACAGGGGCAAACACATTCAATCACTGACGAATATTGGTGTATCCATTACTATCCACAGTCCTACTGTCCCAAGAGCCCTCTGTTTATTATATAGGCCATAGACGCATAAGATTTAAGTTTGTGCTAAATCGAAGTTAATTTTGTATGCAATAAAATTTATAATACTCGTAAATAAATACGGCATACCTGGTAGCGGAAGATGTCGTTATGCACGTAGTACTTCTTGGGCGACTGCGCGGCCAGCACGAAGGTCTGCGTGAACCGCCGCATGGGCGCGCCGCCGTTGGACAGCTCGCCCGTCACCTGCACCACCACGCCGTTGCCCAGCGTGGCCTGCGCGTCCACCTGACACCACACGACTACGTTACGACTCTTTATAACATACTCGGGTCAGCTTCATTCTCCTGAGCGGTAACGTTAACTGAACATTCAACAGCAATGTCGCAGGAACATCAAGTACAGCTTACAAAAGACTTAACACATGTTAACATTGCAGCTGGAAATTTCCCAAAAAATTGCTTAGATGCTACAGTCCTAAACATATTAAAAGTAAAATATATTAAACTAGCTGCCCGCTCCGGCTTCGCACGGGTGCTCTAATGAAGAAAATGAAACCAAATGTTCCCTTTACAGTACGACCATGTAATTAAATAAAATGTCAATTTTTCGACCATAATTTACAAGGAGATTTTTTAACCCAGTTTTCAGTTTTCCGTACTATTTTTCAATATTTTTCTTTCATACAAACCTTGTCCTGACAATTACAAACACAACAAAAAAAGGATTAGCCAAATAGGTGCAGCCGTTCTGAAGTTATGCGCATACATACATTTTTAGCAATCGATTTTTTTTATATCAATTGTAAAATATATATTACTAGTGTAGCGACAAATACTCGCAACATGGCAAAAAGTAAAGCGCCATCTATCGGAGTGAAGTTACAACAACAAACCCTGATTCGCGCTATGAAAGTTTGCATCGATTCTAACACATATACGAATGTCCAACATCAATCGTTGGGCTTCGGCCCGCCACGCTAACCACCTTGCCTGGTCGGAGGATCCTCCCTTTTCAATGGAGGAACACCATACTTCGTTCCTCCATACTGGCTTCCGCTCGCGGCTTCGCCCGCGTGGATTACGAATCCGTGCATTTTCCCGGGATAAAAAAGCCTATGTGCTATTCCAGACTATAATCTATCTCTGTGCCAAAGTTCATCCAGATCCGTTCAGCCGTTCTGGCGTGAAATAGTAACAAAGAGCCATCCATCCATCAATCTATCCCTCCATCCTCAAAAACTTTCGCATTTATAATATTATATTAGTAGGATTACGCATCAACTCGGGTTTGTACGGGTTACATGTTTTAGTTTTTATTGTTTATAAAAAGCTGGCCGATTTTTATTATTTATATATAGCCGGTTCAAAGCGCATTCACAAAAAAAACAAATAGTTGTAGATGTGTCCTACCTGACTGATCTTGGCATGGCAGTCGCGGAAGTTGAGCTGCTGGATGCGGTTGTGTATCTGCTTCTGGCCGACCACGGGCAGGGTCTCGCGGTTGGGCGCGTCGAGGCCGCCGTGGACGAACGACGAGTAGTTGTTGTAGAATCTGCACAACACAAACATCACTATACTTGAAAACAGAATGAAAACATTGTTCCTCTTCACACTAAAATTTTCCTTGTATTTTTAATAGATTTCGAGAAGAGGCTTCTTTCCTTGTTGACGCAAATTGTGGTACATATCATGTAAGTGCTGTTTGAAATACATGACGTTATGTAATACTAAGTCCGCCAAATACTGTAAAACCTGAAATAGGGGTACCTATTTTAACTAATTTAACTGCCTACTCTGACTGTGTACAATGATGAAATAAAGCTGTGATTACATCATTATAGGTTTTATTTCCATATTTTAAAGTGTCAGGACACAAAAATACTCATATAGTTACACTCGTATGTTTTTGTATCCTGTCTGTGACAATGGCGAGTGATAGGCGTGTTTACCCTGACTGACTAATACTGCGGTCCTTTTCTTATTCATGATCATGGTCCACTCATCTTATAGCTGGTATAACAGATGGATTTACATTAAATTTGTATTTACATTCAAAATAATATACAATAGAATAAAATATATTTATTGTTATCAAATATACTAAGTACTTTTATTAAAGTAGGTAATTATAGTTTAATGTCGCCCACAGGTGTATCTGGCAAGTAGTGCTTCATCATAATATCTACATATTACCGGTGTTAGGTGTATGCCGATATCCATCGTTTTCTTTGTCTTGTTTGATCCGTAGAAAAAATTGGTACAATAGCTAGTCACAAATAACAAAAAAGCAATAATGCGGCCTGATAGCAGTGACACGTGGACGCCCTGTCTGCTTGACTCATCACACTTGTACTGTAAACACTCAGCGCTGTTCTTGTATTACGTCACGTGTTGACGCGCAACTACCTAGGTAGGTACTAAATGTTCTTATCCTTTATCGATATCAATTCTCAAGCGAGGTGTAATGCCGACAAGACTTAATATGTTGAGAATATAAAACAAGGCTTCGTATTTTTAAAAAGGATTTTCACGTAGGGTTCTATTGTAACTCTATATGGACGTAAATCTATATGGTCCTGGTGAATGCCAGCAACCTTTATAATCATTTAAATCAAGACTCTAATGTTTGGTGACAGAAATCACAAATTGCTAATTAAACTATGACTCATTCATTTATATCCTTATTTTGATTTTGAAGACTACCTCATTGGTCTAGGGATCACAAGCGCGACCACTGAGTGAGGTTTGATATCCGGGTCGGGCAGTGTTATTGGGTATTTCTCATTAGCAACACGGAGTATGGAACTGTTCACGGTAGAAGCTAATAGGCTCGCCACCTATTATATATACATGGGACTCAATAATGGCATTGGCAAAATGTGCTTGTACAAGTTTGCCTAACCCTTCAGGGAAAACAGGTGTGATCCTGTTGAATAAATTAATTTTGAATTTGAATTTTGGAAATAACAACACTTGCTTTATCTTTATTCATTAAGTTTTATATATTGCTTTATTACCTATAATGTTGGCATAAATAATAAA
This sequence comes from Shargacucullia verbasci, assembly GCA_947562105.1. Classification (NCBI taxonomy): domain Eukaryota; kingdom Metazoa; phylum Arthropoda; class Insecta; order Lepidoptera; family Noctuidae; genus Shargacucullia; species Shargacucullia verbasci. The sequence continues at coordinate 14,417,832 of OX387291.1, read as the reverse complement.
ACATACAATAATTTATAAATTCTGACTGTAAAAATAAATAGTTTCCATCGAGATTCCTCCTGGTCTCTTTGTCACAGAACCTACGTTTTTGTCTGTAATAACATGGTCAGAGATAGCACGTCTAGCAGCCTCTTTTGATTGTATTTCCAATAAGCGACAATATCGCGAGAGCAAGATATTGCATGTTGAAAATGCGCGTATGATAATATTCTGATGCATGATGATACTATCCAATCTATGATGTACCCAGTGCCGGATTAACCACGTAGCAAGAGTAGCATTTGCTACGGGCCCCGCGCTTGCTTAATCTGGCACTGGATGTACCTACCTTCGTACGAATCAGGAGCAGTTATTTCATATAATTTATCTTTAAGTCGAGTAAGTTAGTATTATAACCTTTCGATATTCGATTATCATGAAGCTATTAAGCAATGTGAACTAGTGCAGCACGTGAAGGTCGCGCCAGTCGTGACTCGCGGGATGAGGCGAGGCCGAACTAACGAGGCTTCGACTCACATCATTATCAGAGACTGTACCCCTGTGCTACAAGTTTCAGATGGGTAATCTTTTTATTTTAAACTAGCTACTCGCCCCGGCTTCGCACGGGTGCAATTTACTCACGAAGAAAATGATAATTGAAATTTTCATACAAAAACATCATCCAAATTTCTAACGTTTCCCGTAGATTTTCCAAAAAAATCTTTCATACAAACCTTCGCCTGACGATTACAAACACAACAAAAAAAAAAGAATTAGTCAATAGGTGCAGCCGTTTTGAAGTTATGCGCGTACAAACATTTCGGTGATTCATTTTTATTTATATAGATTTCTACCAAAATTTAGTACAACAAAATTAATTATTTAATCTGAAACTGTTGTCGATCAAAATGAGCAAAGAATGTCTGTACAGGTTCATTCCATACACACTAATTGCTGCAATAATATTAAAAGTGCCTACATTTTTAGCACACAAGTAGTAGGCTGTGAAAATTACTGTACTTAAATTATTATTTCCCTAGCAATTAATTGCAGGCATTAACTGATTTGCTTGAGTCAGCCACCCTGGCTACTCCTATGGTCTCAAGTATCTGTTTGTATTTTATATTTTCTTTCTGTGATAGTTGTTCATAGCCAGGTAAAAGTTTTTTTTTTTGCCAGCTCCTGGACATGCGGCTAGCCGGATATGGGTGTCTGGTTACCTGTGCAGATGGGCAGGCGCCTTGTTCAGGAGCGTGTAGTATTGCCGCACGAACTCGCGACCGACGCTCTGCGGGGACGGGGACGCCTCCATTACCATCGCTGTTGTTCACAGTGCGCCAATACAGCCCTCTGCTATTCGCTGCCCTGCAAACAATACATATTATTATTATTAAATCCGTCATGGAGTGATGATTGTACCTATGTAAAGGAATATGGTTTTTAAATTTGATAGTGATTTTATTCTATGTACACTAGAATTAAATCCAACTAGTTTCAGATTGAATGTTATAGCATTTGTCTGTGTGTTATGCAACAATGTAAGAGCCCCATCAAAATCTGTTGAGCTATTTGTTTGTTATTTACCATCTAGAAAATATAATATAAACAAATACATTAAAATGAGCATCCTAGATATAGTGCAAATACCAAGCTCTATTGTACAATGTCCCTGATTCAATTCCAAAGAAGGAGAAAATTTTATTGAGCATATTTCATTAAAACATTCACCATTAAAAATGGAATTGGAAACCAAATTTATTTAACAGTAGTGGATTTATGTAAGTACTTAGCAATCTGTGGAAGTGACACTTGGAGTACTTTATGTTAGGCCAGGTCAGTAAATTTCCAGTAAACTGATTCAATATGTGATAGGACATTATACAAGTTTTATTGTTATTACATCTACAGGTGTTCAATGCCCCAGAATATGTTAACAATGATTTCACCCCAAGAATCCTGAACTATTTAAACTTATGAATTTCACTATGGACACACCTATGTCCACAGTTTGTTAGTTTTTTTTTTTTTAAACATTACCCCACACTATTAATTCATGTTTCAAAGGAGGTTAAAGAGCATGGTGTTTGTTAGTGGTTCATCTCTATAGAACCTATTATTTACAATAATGTTTATTACTACATTTTAACATTCTAAAACTGGCTGTAATATGTATGTTAAAAATTAAATAAATATATCGTCTGTGATCTGGTAACATGTCCTATCTCGATTTTATAAGGATTTTACTTGGTTATACCATTCTAAACTATTTCATACCCAGCAGCGCTGCAACAAGTATATTTTACTTCAATCAAAATTAGACACCAGAATCGAATTCATTCAATTTGTACTAAATCCTGAAATGTTGTCAAAAATGAGATAGTACCAGTTGCCAGTTCACAGTCAATATTCTATCTTATTGAAGAAAGAATTGTGATTTAAAAAAGTTTTTCACATCAGTGTTTCAGTATAAAACATTATGGTGTCAATCCAGTAAGACATGAGCATATAGACTCTTGTGTATATTTTTTCTCATACTCAGTTATAGTTTTGACTTTCCATATCCTGATGATCCAACCACCAGATGACAATGATTATTTAACTTTATTATGTCTTCTGTAATCTCAGCATGCACAGAGGAAGATATAGTCAACCTCAGTATCACCATTGCTGACTAGCCAGTTAAGCATTGAGGCTGACTGCCGATGGTTCACCGAATAATCTCAGGTATCACTTATAGAGGTTCTTTCCTTTCACCACTTAGTTTTGAAACCTGGGATTCAAGAGTATCTGTGAAATTTCAGCTGGCAACTGTATGCTGTTGATGCTATATTATCAATGCAAAGTAATGTTTTCATAATTTAAATTTTATAATACATCAATTGTAGATACCAAATTTTAGTACCTCTACCTAAATATGTATAATCAGAAATAATAAGTTAAGGTGTCTATGTTCTAACACATAGCAATATATTAAGCAATTAGTTTAACATTAATCATATAAAAACTTAAGTTGGGAGTGATGAAACTAAATCAGTAATTATTATATAAAATAAGTAGTTATATATTATGTATAATTACATATATTCATGAATAATGAACTTGCATTTAGCATAACATTCAATTTTCAATGGGAACTTATTAATGTTAGTTGTTACAGTTAAAATAAACGGTGGTTTACAAATTATTATACAGGCTGTAATTTATACAAATGAAACAAAATACATTACAGTCATTATTAAACATATAAATACAGATTGGTTACAAATTTGATCATACTGAGTTCTACTAAATTTGGCCTAGAGTGCAACTTGGTGCATACTACTGCATGCATAGTAAAATGCATCCATAGTAAACAAGTGTCACTTATTGTGGAGTACGAACATGCATTACACGTAAAGTAAACAATCACTCAATGTATTCTGCAATAGGGACATGAATAGGTCTAATAACTAAATCGTATTGTCAAAGCACGCATGGCGACTCCGTCTTCACTATCAGCTTCTTTTGTTACACTAGACGAGCTGTTATATCCAGATGATTCATGCAGTATGAATAAAATACCAAAATATGAATTTGTATACACAAATGATACCGTATCACGCATGAAACTAGTAAAACACAAAAATTTTGGGCATTAACCTTTAAAAGGAAATACGTCTGCCGACAATCAAAATACTAAGATTTTGTGTTGTTTAAATTGTACCATGTTTTAGCATAACTTACCTCAGTAAAATTTAGGCATTAAAGTGGCGAAAGCGGCAACAAACTATCAAGAAATTCGCGTAATTTTCACGATAAATAAGGACTGAAAACAGAAAAAGAGCCTACCTCACCGTTCGGGTGTCAATTTAGTGTGAATGTTGCCGTAAGTAAAAATTTTAACTTATTTTGTTTTTCCATCAAGCGGCATTAAGCACTTAGCTCAGAATTACAAGTCAGTATTTCCGAAATTTTTGGACATTAAAATTCCTAGCCTCCTCCGTTTCGGGTACGATACACTGAGTACATATATATGTATATACAGATATAGTCAAAGTCAGTTTTTAGGGCCCTTGCAGGCACTTTAATTTAATACTGTAAAGTTGTTCCCACGTGAGCTTCTGTTTAGAAGACCTATGTCACAGATAATGCTTATTGTAGTAGTCAACATCATCTCCTAATGCAGTGACTTTGGTTTTTTCTCTTTACACAGGTAATGACTGTGTCCTATATAACTTGTATACCTATATTAGATCAACCCTAATCCACCCAGTGCAAACGCGCGGGGCGTTGACCGTTAAGTAATATTACCTTAAAGACATTTTTATTTAATATAATATAAAACATAGCATCGCGCCCTCATTCCCCGAAGTTAGGCACAGGTGTACTATTTTACACCCACATTTCGCCGATGCCGTTATTGAGTGCCATGTAATAAGGGGTGAGCCTCTTGCCATCTACCGGGCACGGTTTCAGACTCCATGCTGCTACTAAGAATTTCCATACAAAAAAACCAAATAACGCAATGCCCGACCCGGGAATCGAACGCAGGACCTCATGCTTAGCGGTCGCGTTTAGGATCACAAGGCCAATGAGACATTTTTAAAAGCTGTTGAAATTTCGCCAAAATATTCTATAATAAACGCCCGATTGTAGGTGTATTTACTGACTGTTCAAGTGATGTCCAATACCTTTTTCTATTTCAAACGTACCGCGCGTCTTGTATCGCTACCTAACCTAACTAAACTTATTATAACATGACGCGGCTGTGAAAAATCACGTTGCTTCTGACTGAACGCTTAAATATGACGTAGGTACATAAGACGAACAGACATGTGTGTCGGTACCAGGCAAATCGTTTTAAATAAGCTGTCTTGTATCTCCCTGCTGCTGATGTAGGACAAGTCCTTGCTCTCGCGTCATTGCCGTCATGCATGGAACTCTTAGATATATTAATAGACTTTTCAGGTTTAGTTCGCATAGTAGTATATTTATATATTAAACAAAAAAAAAAAACTACAAATAAAATATGATTTTATCTGTGACACGCATAAAAAAACAACGCGGTATAATTCGCGGGTGAATGTTGGCAGTACACTATCGATTAATTCATGAATTGTTATATTCTTTATCCTACTCTTTCATATACTGGTTGTACAATCTATCCTTGTCGTTAACGGGATGGACGCCATTGACCTCCTTCCTCTACTCTTCTCTGATTGGCTGTTTATAGTGGTAGGGATGAATTGTTTGCAAAAAAACCGCGTCTGTATGCATATAGCCAACATAACAGGGTGTTTCGCGCCGACTCATCACGCATTTCCTTTCTTTCTTCTGCATTTGGCATTCGGAGTTAAAGGTCGCGTGAGGACCTTAGGTTTAAGTTTATTATTAATAATTTTAGCCTAAACATTAGTCATGGCCAATAACGATAACTTTGCACAAGATGTTACTGATAATCAACTAAATGGAAATGCAGAGAATGGTGGCGGAGATACACAAGAACATAACAGTGCCGAAGCTCCTGGACGCGATGATGACAGGTAAAGTTGGATTTCGTTTTATTCGTTACATCTATTAATAACTTCTTTGTTCCAAGTGTAATCATATTTTAAACATTCAGATTATTTTGTATAGCTCATTGTGGTAATTATTTCAGTTTCTATCTCTGACCGCCATAATGGCGGCGTTCTGCCATTATCCATATCGGCATAGCGTTCAATCTTTATGAATCGTTAAGATCTTTTCAAAATTTCACTTTTTCATCTTTACAGTGCATTCTCAACGATTTAAGTTCAGACATAGAAGTCATAGTTTTTATTTCAGAACATTTCCAGGCTTATTTTAATAAATTTAGATTATCTCCGAGCCGCATGAAGTAAAATGGCGTCTTATTTGCGCGTCTCTTTTGCACCCGGCACCGGCTCGGTTCAGTTATCGATTTTTCGTTTGGTTCTTTGTTAGCATACTTGTGGTTCGTGAATGCCGGTGTTGTGCGGTTCCAAATCTAGCGGTAAAGCGTACGTAGGTAGTTGCAAGATTTTAAATCGGTAGCGCTTAGTGCGTCGGCGAGGGGTCGTCGCCCTCGCGGCGCGGCGCGTTGGTCAGTTTGGGGCGCTACTAACGCTGTGTCTCTCTGCAGGTGTGAGCCTGCGCCGCCGCCGCAGCTGCCGCCGGAGGACGTCATGGTATATATCAGCTGGGCTCACACTAAAGTAAAACTGACCAAACTGACTAGTATCGGCCACTTAACTTTGGGCCTGGAACACCTTTGCCAATTTCAAATCTTGCGATATGACTGTAACATCTTGTTTCATATTTCGTTGTCCTGATTGATAATGTAAATTTCCAGACTTTTTGTAACTTACAGGTTGTCAATTTGATTTGCTGCAGTGCTTGGAGTTTGTTTTGAAAAAATAGTAGCTGTAAAGTACTGTAAACAAGTACTGCATAGTGTTAATTAATAAATTGTAATTTTTAAGTCAGTTTCTAAATCGAGACACAAGTCTACATTGTCAATTTCTTCATGTCTTAATATATTCTATTACAATGTTTACAGAAAACTTTTTGTTGGAGGCTTGAGCTGGGAGACCACAGACAGTAAGTGTTTGAATCCACCATTCTTTGTTTACGCTATAGTTTGTTAGACATTGTGTAAAGATGCTGGTGTTATCATCAACTGGTTGGTTTCATACCTACTTATATAAGATGTTGTTGGTAAGACCAGTCAATCAAGTCGATTTTCTCACATGATGAATTAATTCAGTTCTGCTTCTGACTAAGCATTGAAGAAAGCTTTTACCCACATTTCTGAAGTTCTTGTAATAAATTTTATAATAATATATTGTTAAAGAATGTCTTATATTCCTTTCTCTTGTTATTCACAGAGGAATTACGTGACCACTTCAGTGCATATGGTGAAATTGAGAGCATCAATGTGAAGACTGATCCAAACACTGGCAGATCACGAGGATTTGCCTTCATTGTCTTCAAGGCACCAGATTCCATAGACAAAGTGATGGCTGCTGGGGAGCACACAATTAACAATAAAAAAGTGGATCCTAAAAAGGCTAAAGCCAGACATGGAAAGATATTTGTTGGGGGCCTCAGCAGTGAAATATCAGATGATGAAATCAAAAATTTCTTCAGTAATTTTGGAACTGTAAGTTCTAAGTAATTTTAATATTTGCATAGGTAGTATGTTTGTGAGGAAAAGGTGATGACAAATCCGGTTTTGGTGAGATAACTTATTCTCGACATTTACTGAAGAGGAATCCGGGCCACTGATATGACAATATTAATTTATTTTGTTCATACCATGTAAAGTTCATAATTAAAGAATATTAATTTTCTTGTAGATTATTGAAGTCGAAATGCCCTTTGACAAGACAAAGAACCAAAGGAAGGGTTTCTGTTTCATCACATTCGAGTCTGAGCAGGTGGTCAATGAACTTCTCAAGACACCCAAGCAAACAATATCCGGCAAGGAGGTTAGTATATTGGACTAAGGTACTCTAGACGAGTGGGTCACGTGAACAGTTGTACATGAAACATAATGTTGTCTGCAGGTGGACGTGAAGCGCGCGACGCCCAAGCCAGACGGGCCCGGGGGCATGGGAGGGCGCGGCGGGCGCGGGGGGCGCGGCTTGCGCGGAGGGCGTGGCCGCGGCGGCTACGGCGGCCAGGGAGCCTGGGGCAATGGCGGCTACGGCGGCTATGGCTACGGACAGGGCGGCTACGGCGGCGGCTACGACGGATACGGCTACGGGGGCTACGGATACGACGGCTACGGGGGCTACGGCGGTTACGATTACTCCGGATATCCCAATTACGGTAAACGCGGCAAGCAGTACTAGTATAGTGGCGAGCCCCCGCTAGCCCGCTCACCGACACATTACCTCGACTGATGTTACCTGATCCTAGGATACGATGTGAACGTAGTAGAGTAAGGCGCTAGGTTAGCGTTGCGAGCGAGGCGCGACTCCGTCCTCGAGATATGCCTATTTACATTATAGTGAACGTTTATTTTACGAGGAGATCGACATCACGCGAAGCTTAGGTATTTAATTTAGTGTGTAGGAAAATATTTATTTTTCTATATATTTAATGTTCTATCGAGATAATGTGTAGTGAATGTTGTCGAGGCGACAGTGTATAATCTGAATATAATCGCAGCTCTGTCAAAATTTTGGAAAACTAGGATTAATCATCTCATATAACTTTGCTAAAATCATATTAAGTTGCATTATTTTGTTTATTTCCACGAGGAGCCGCTCCGCGTACTCTCGTGCGTAGATCGTAGTGCAGGTGCCCATTCGGCTATCGCTCTTTATCATTGTTTCAACGGGTATAAACTATATTCTGTACATATGTATGTTACCTGCCTTATGTTTATAAGCGTTCGTTTGTAATACCACTTTTGACATATGTAGCAATGTTGCTCGAGTTTCCGTACTTTTTTTGGTAATGATTTTACCTTGCGACGCTCTCGCCACATGCTACATCTGGGAAATGGGGTAAATATGGAGAGACATTGTGAAAGTGATAAAGATATGATGAAGCTTTTGAATAAAGCACTGTTACAAAAATTCTCAATGTGTTTCCATATGTAACCCTAGTCCACTCCCTGCCCTGACTCACCATGTGCTTCACACTACACATACCTACCAAATTATTTTACTAATCGCATGCCTATTATTACTTGGTTACGACATACATCATACTAAATCACTCTTCTTTGAAAGTTAGATAAAAAAAAGCCAATGAACACTTGAGAGAGATCTACTAGTTACAGTTAACTAACCGCGGTGTGGTTGTGCACGCGTCGCCTCGCAACGTGCTCGCTCATGTCGAGATGCTCTCGCGTGACGCGAGTGCCATCGGGTAGATCATAAATCGTCTCGTCGGCTCTCAGTCAAATACATATTCCGAGTCGTATACATATAAATGGTTTTCACGGATAGCGTCGGCAGTCGTCACGGCGGCCTCGCTCATTGCGACGGAATTACCCAGGTGTACCCCTTAGGTATCCGCTCTCTATCTCCCCGGCCCGATGAAGCACGAGACGATTTACGAGCCACCTGTCCGGCGGGACGCCTGGCCGGACGGGCGCGCGGTCCGGCCGGGTCCGCCCAGTAACGAGCGCTCGACAGTCCTGCGATGTGTACCGTTCCGGCCCAGTAACGAGCGCTCGACAGTCCCGCGACGTGTACCGTTCCGGCCCAGTATCGAGCGCTCGACAGTCCCGCGACGTCCACCGTTCCGGCCACGAGCTCTCGGTGCGGGCGGCGGACTAATGTTTGTGTGTTGCGGGCAGACTACGGCGGGTACGGAGGGTACGAGGGCGGGTACGGCGCGCGCGCTGCTCCGCGCGGCAAAGGTACTGCACTCCGCCACTCCTTGCGCTGCCTCCATACTCTTGACAAGTTAAGGCGAGCGACTGCTAGTGCGCTCGTTTATATATACGCCTAGCGTTGGCGAGACCTTGCTCGGTACGATGTTTATTTTGCGCTCGAGTCAAAAGGAGGCTTGTGACTGGTGTTTGAGTAATTCACTTAACTCTCATCCGCCGTAGCTGAACGCTAAGGATAATATGAGGTTCTCGTGAGAGTTTAGATGACTAGATATTTCAACGTTCGCCTTTTATTTGACATTTAGTACAAGTGACTTTGCAAGAGTTTGGAGAAAGCTTGAGCGCGCGCGTGCGGCTGCGGGCGGTGCAGGGCGGCCGCGCGCGCCGCTGTAGAGTAGTGTATGTCGTGAGGCCGGGGGCCCGCCGGCGTTACCAACGCATAGGCGGCTCGCATGACACTTAACCTGCTTTCGGTGCTTACTAAGTCTCGTCGATCAAGTTCATTATTGTCTTGTAGTAAAGATATGTGGCGTTTAAAAGTATCATCGATTGGCTTTCCGAAGATTCACCTACTCAAACCTCTATTGTTGCGTACCTATTTTAAATTGATCTAATGTAGGTGTCGTGCGACCGAGGCGCCTCACGAGTCGTGCATTTTCGCTAGCTTTTGTGTATTGACTACATTTAATTTGCATTGATCATTAGTACATAAAACAACTAATATGACACTTACTATAAGTTCTAGAATATATTAAATTTGGTTTTCCCAATAAAGCACTGTCGTGACAGTGTTGTAAATGCATGTAAGATGAGTTTATTGTTCTTTTGATATTCCCTATTGAACAGCTTGACGACTTACCTAGAACCAGTTATATAGAGTTTAGCGTTACAAACAGGTGACGTTACAGCCGGGTACCAAGGCGGCAAGCAGCGCGGCGGCGGCGGCGGCAGCGGCCGCGCCAACCAGAGGCACCAGCCCTATTAAACACAGTACCTGCCGATAGTCATCTCAGTCCAATAGTGAGGTGAGCATTCTTGGACATTACGCTAGAGCTGATGATCATTTTTTAACATTTCAAAGCTGATCACATTCGTTCTATGCGAGCCTAATATTCATGGTTTTATTGTCACCACTTGAAAGTTTGAGATACTCGTACATTAAGAATTTTATCTTGTCAGTCAGTTAAAACCTGTGTAACACATAACTCGTTGTCCACAGGTTAAGTCACCGGTCATGAGTGTCCCCTGCGCTTCTCGCCTCGCCGCGCTGGGGGCACGTCATTTCATTCCACATAATTAATTTAAGGAAGTAATTGATAACATTTTAAGAAGATTTTTTAAGGGTAAAAATACTGTCAGTTGCGATATGGCCGCGTTCGTTCGGCTCTAGCGTAAATTTATTATAATATAGTATGGATTATAGATTCACTGAGTATTATTGCAGATTGATTAGATTCGATTGACATTTGTCTCGAAAATTTACCTTACGTACTGAACACTAGAAATAATGAGTAAATATAATTACAGAGCTTATAAATTTGTAACTATGTCCCTGTACGCCGGCGAGTCGTCTTGTGACGTGTGTCTTGTATGTTTGAGTGCGCAGTGCGCAGTGCGCGCGTGTGTGTGTCGTGTGAACGTTTAGTAGAGTCGCCCTCATTTGTCACTGTCAGTTATTGATCTGGATCTCATCGCAGATATGTAGTTTTGTACTTTAATTTGGTAAAGGATCGAAGCAATCAGAATCATGTATTTTATACAAATTAGATGTTTCTTCCATTGATTAGGGATGAAATTAAATTTTTAGACTAAGTAATCGGTCATGAACAAACTGGAGATATACCAAGTTGTGTATGTCAGAATAAAACAAATGTGTAAATAAAATATTGACTTTTTGTCTGTGTTTATATCACTGAGCGTTTCATCCGCTGTACGCACGCTCTCGCTGGGAGCATTGGTGCATGATGATCATCTCATATAATGTTGATATATTAAAATTTAGAAGTACATGTAATGATATTATTTTTGTCTATAGTAAGTAATATACCTACATTACCATCAACTAGGGCTTTTCCCATTTGTCTGGGTTCAGTTTTATACTCGTTCCCTGCATAACTACTTTTAAAAAACCAATACCTAGTAAATAAATACTACCTGTTACAAATTCTTAACCAAAGTAAAATATATAACTAATAGTTCTCACTGTAGTTGATAATGAAAACTAAAGTAACGTCAACGTAAAGTAAGTCAGTGGACAGAATATCACGGTAGAATTACCGTGATATTTTGTCCACTGAAACGATATAGATGATCATATTCTCTCTACATATCACCACGGAGTGACAGTGTTTTATTTATACCGCATTAATCATATTTATTTTAATTATTATTTTTATGTATTAATATATCTTCCTGCGAGTATGAACAAGCAAGTTAATACCGCTAACATTTAACACCCCGTCATAACTCAGCTTGACGCCGTTTTAGCTTGGATGTTGGGGAGACTTCACACAGAAGTCAGTCGCTACTATGCAATGAGGACATGGGGGAATGGGGGATCCTGAGGTAGAGGTACCTGGTAAATGGTGACAAAACTACAAAAAACAAAGACTGAAACTAAACCACAGTTACAAGAGGTTTTCTGCCTATCCCATATTCGAGGACTTCCAAAGAGAAATAGGCGGCGAATCGCCAGAATTTTGTAGTACAAATGAGTAATCGAGGGTTATAGATGTTATCTATAGAGACCGGCGTCTGTATAGGTAACATCTTTGACCCTCGCACGCACTTCGACAGGTTCCAATCTATGCTACAGAACAGGAACTCCAGCAAAATGTCTGAGGATTACAGTTAGGTAGGTAGGTACCTACCTACGAATCGCGTGACTGACAGCGTAAATTTTTGGGTACACCAGTTCGTTCACCTCTAGGAAACTTCCACTAGGAAACTAGTTATTTAAGACTAGATAGGTACTGCAGACTAGTGCAGACCAAGTTTTGATCTTGGTCAGCGCTAGTCTGCAGTACCTATCTAGTCTTAACTTCTGGTTTCCTAGTAGGTAGGTATCTGCTTTGTAAGAAACGTTATTTTTTGTAATACACACCAGGCTGCACTACCGCTTGGGAATATGTAGGTACCTACTGAAAACAATTCGCTCATTTGGTGCAATATTGTCGTAAATGTAGGTACCTATTTTGGAAACAAATACATTTACGTCAATGTTGCATCAAATGAGCGAATTAAGCAACTTAACACGTAGACCTTGTAAGGTGTAGCAATTTATTTTAAGTAGGTAATATGTTTTTTTTATTACCTATATAACATCTTAATTGGCTCTGAAAATATTCCCAAGCAATATAATTCGGGTATATTATTCGATGTGGTGGTCTAAGGGGGAGGCCTTCGTTCAGCAGTGGACGCCTTCTGGCTGATGATGATGATGATGATATTATGGATTACGCTAAAAGACATACAAAGCGTGGAAAAGAATTTTTCATAAATGAACACTACAGACACTACCCGATAAAGAAAGAGACAATGTCATATGTATAATGTGTCAGTTTTTCTTCAAGTATTCGAACCAATTCGAACATCGGAACGCTAGCTCGTGTCAAATTGAGGAACATTTTTCATTATTGGAATGTGCACGCCTAACTAAATTCGGCCTGTTACCAATTAGCGATAGCCCTCTATTTTTAATATGATGCCCATTGTTTTTGAACTTCGGAATGTACATTCTATAAATGTATAGAATATTATTGACTATTAATGATGAATCGTGACATCTAATAAGTATAATGATTTCATCATTTTTATTACTTTTGTAAAGCTTATTCAGTAAATATATTCTGTACACAATTATTCTACTAACTTAGCGTAATCGGATGATGTTGCCATCGCGAGTCGAGCCTGAATGAGGACTGGTACAAAAGCGTGGAGACTACCACAATCAAAGAGCTGTCTATGACTAGCGGTGATTGAAGTTGGGCTATGGATGACCTGATCTGTCTAGGCTTGGGTAATATCGTCTTTACGCTGTATTGAATCGTATCTATATATCGGTTTTGAATATCAGATATCGAATCTATATATTCCAATATCTATATATTGTTCGATATCTATGGTACTCAGAAACTAAAGTAGTACCACATGTTACTGACGTATTGGCGTATTGGTTGAATCTATGATATTCTGAAACGTAAGTGGTGCAGCGGTTCGGTCGAATCTATGTATTCAGAGTATCATAGATATTTTACGTTATTATTATTGTGTGGTTCTGTGCAGTGCCATTCGAGCGATATTGTAATACATAGTTTTTACGCCGTCCGATATATAGATATTGGATATTGTGCCGATATATAGATATTGTATCTATATACTATTTGTATCGCCCACTCCTAGATCTGTCTAAATCATAAAATATACCTACCAGCGTAAGTATAAGGTTCTCGGATCAGAGGAGAATGGTGATAGGAATGCTGGCTCCCTAGAAACGATGTGTGTAGATTTAATTAATTTTAGAAAGACTTCTGTTTTGATGACTGCTCCTACAAAAAGAAAATCTTGGTATAGGAGCTATAGATTTAATAGAAAAAGAAAGACATTTATTTATATTACGCATAGTAATCCTACTTCCTCCTACTAATCCTATCCTACTTAATATTATAAATGCGAAAGTTTGTGAGAATGGATGGATCTTTGTTAGGTACTCTTTCACGCCAGAACAGTTAAACAGATCCGGATGAAATTTGGCACAAAGATAGATTATAGTCTAGAATAGAACATAGGCTTCCTTTTTATTCCGGGAAAATGTTCTGGTTCGTAAACCAAGTGAGCGAAGCCGCGGGCAGAAGCTAGTATGTCGCCTAATAACAACGGAGATATACTAGGAATCTATTTGAATATTGCTGGTTGTTATAAAAGGTACCTACTAGAAAAACGAACTAAAAAGTAAAAAAGAAGTTGTATTTGTTCATTTGTATTGTATACAAAGCGAAAGGACAAGGTAACTAATTTACTCGCTGACTAAACAGATAGTATGTATATCTCTAAAATATCTCTAAGACTCCTAAAGCATTCTGGTCATATGTTAAACCCAAATATCAAAGTAATTCATATCCTTCTTTATTAAAATACGGCACTGTTCTTCTAGCGTCGTATCGTCCATTCGCATATATATATATATGAATGGACGATATCTGTAACATCTTTGGTGACTACTTTTATTCGAACTTTCAGCAAAATGATACCAGCGAAACTCCTTCTGATGTCTTTCCGCAAGACAGCAACACGCATTCTTGCAACGTTGTTTTTGACATACACTCAGTGGAGGTACTGGAGAATGAAGTGTACCAATTCTTTAAGGGAGTCGATTTAAACAAGTCCGCAGGGCCAGATAATATCCCACCAGCTTTTGTACTTAACTGTGCCAAGAGTTACCACCACTCCTCTGTCGCTTTTATTCAAACGGTCACTAAATACTGGTGTTGTGCCTAAGGTCTGGAAGTCGGCGTTCATAACTCCTATCCATAAGAAAGGACCCAGAGACTGTGTCGAGAACTATAGACCCATATCCAAACTCTGTCTGTTTGCAAAATTTTTGTTAAAACTGTTTGCAAGATTTTAGAGAAGCGTATAGACGCTTCTCTAAAATCTAACATTAGTAAACGACGACAAAAGGAGCGGTCTACCACTACCAATCTCATTCTCTGTAGTGATTATTTAACACAATGCATGTCCCAGCGTGCAGCGTTCACAAGTTGACGTAGTATACACCGATTACAGTAAAGCGTTCGATCGGTTGGATCATGTTATACTACTGCAAAAGTTACTGGGTGTTGGTATAAGAGGAAGCCTGTACAGATGGTTCTCATCTTATGATGAGAACAGATGTCAGACTGTTGTTCTTAATGGTTTTTCATCTAGAGCTGTGTGTATCCCATCGGGAATACCACAAGGATCGTTGCTGGGACCGTTTTTATTTAACACCTTTATAAACGACATCTGTACTTGTTTCACACATTCTAGGATTCTCTTGTTCGCTAACGACATGAAAATACTTTGTGAAATTAAAACTACTGAGGACACTGTGCGTCTTCAGAGGGACCTTGACCGCTTTGATAATTATTGTAAAATAAATCATCTAGATTTAAATGTCTCTAAATGTTATACAATAGTTTCCTTTACTGGTAAACCTCATCCTGTTCTACATGATTATAAATTATAAACTAGTAAATACCTCAATAGTCAGAAATAATATTACCAGGGATTTAGGTGTCTCCTTTGACTCAAAGCTACTTTTTGACACACACATAAATAATATACTCAACAAAGCTTTCAAAGCTTTAGGGTTCATCTCAAGAATATCAGGTGATTAAAAAATAAAAATAAAAAAATTATACATTTAAGTGACAAGTTTTTGTTTACCGCTATTAAGCAATATATAGTTTTGGAATATGCTCATCAAGGCCTTCAATTTAAAATTTAAGTATTTTTTTCACTTTTTATCATTGAGCCATACTGTCGCAATATTGATGTTTTTTCAAAAATTTATGTCTTGTGTCACTTGGGATGATGTAAGGATTCTAACGATATCCCATACATCCAAATCTGTTCAGGCATTCAAAAGTTATGGTTGAACAAAGAAACTCACATACATACATGAACCCTAAAAACATTACAGTGACCACAACGTGTTGTGGTCACTGTAAAACATCCACATTTTTCTTAATAACATGTATTAGTTTTAAGATATGGCGTTATCTACTGCGGGAACTTGACGATTAATAAAACTGATTTAAGGCTCAAAAGAGATGCGTTAGGTTTATGTTTCGACTAAAAGCCTTAGATAGCTGTGTAACATCTACCCTCACCTACCTACACCTACCGGAGCTAAGACCATCTATTTATATAAATACTTAATCCGGAATAATAATAACTGTTTATAATCATGTAAATTCGTGTTACATAGAACAATGTGGTATAGATAATATTATTTATGTTTCTACAATTATCGTTATAAAATAAGATTGTCTACTGATTTTTTGCAAAGGTTACTTGGAGGGTACGTAAAATTCGTGTCAATAATAAAAACTACTCTCGATTGTTAAAACGTATTTTATTTTACTGTGCCAGCTTTGTGTATTGTGTCATAGCTGCAAATCTTTAATATTTGCGTGTTAAAATGGATAACTCTGTTGACACCCTAAATTCCTACATTCTATGCAAATAAAACACTACCTTGCATAAACGTATTGGAGATTGCAGTATTTGTGCTTTCCTCCTTTCCTCGCCTTGAAGACATACTCCCGAGAAGACGCGACAATAACAAACTCTGCTTACATAACGCTAAAACTTGTGGTGAACCACTATATTTAAGTGTCACCAGTGATCGCCAGATTATAAATTGACAACACTGATTTTAATCTCTAGACCGGGGACTATATGGTTTTTTGACTAGTTGTTGAGACGAGACTTTATAGGTCGTTTTCTATCGATAGTAAAAAATTAACTATTTATGTAACTGTCGTATGTTAAATGTGCCAAGTGTTGATATTATATTACACTTAACATTCTGGAACCGTCGTTTCATTCGTATCAAACAAGTAACTCTGGGCACCGACTAGGCGCCTTAAACTGTATTTCTTATGTATAGGTATAGGTATACATATTCTAACAAATAAAGAATTGTGTTATCTAATAACTTTTCTGGGGTTCGCAAAACTTCTAGGGTTAACTGAGGGATAAAGATAAAAATAAAATTGTGTGTAGACGTAACATTACAAGTAGGTACTTACATATTAAAAGTGTACTGAGATAAGTCGAGTTTGTTCAAGAAAGGAACAGAATAAGTAATAGTAGGTAGTAACGTATTACCTATCGACTATTATTCGCATTTCCTTGGGAATAACCTAAGGTTTTAGGAAATTCTGTAGACCGCGTCCTTATGAAGTTGTCGCCGCTAAGTGTTCCAACGTGATTCCTGCACAGGCTATCAGTGTTATCGTAAGTCCAAATGTTTATCAGAATCAAGTGCAAGTGCGTGGCTGATTCAGTGCCCACTCGAGAAGGTACAATAAATAGAGAGTTCTGGTGAGCAGAGCAGTGCAGTCCCAATGATCATCATGTACAAACTTGCGTTGCTGTGCTGTCTGCTCGTATTTAGCGTCCTTGCCGACCGCTTCGGGTTGGAGTCCAGGTAAGTTTTTGCTTTACAATCCTACAATTGCTAGATCTAGATACCTTGCTTGTGTTAGTAAATTTTTGAATTACGAGCCAATTCTTCATTTTGCTAACTTTGCAAGGGAAGATGTATTCTTTTGTCCTGTTATTCAAAGTCAGATACTTTTTATAGATACAATTACTTCAAGTTTAATATCAACATGGGCGAATGGGTATTCTCAGACTTAAAATTGTTTTTTTTTTTTATTTGTCTTTGATTACTATTTTATGGAATAGGTAAATAAGATACATAACGATATAGTAGATAGGTATAATTTATTATGCACGTATGTATCTACAACTAGAAAACTACTATAAATTAGAGGTTTTATCGTTAAAAACAGTAATGTGAATGTTTTGTATGAGCCGGCACACTTTGATATCGTAGCTCCTTTTCATCCGGCCTTAGATTTATATCCACTCGATATCATTGATCACATCAATTTGTTCAGGTACCGTATTCCGAGGCCGCGGTTACCTCGCGGCTGCGCGTACCGCGTCACTGGCTGGCTGGCGTGCGCCCGGGCCAACAGTACCGATGTGCTGACGCCGCACCCCTTCGACTGCCACCTGTTCTACTACTGCGGCACCGGCGAGCCCGCGTGTCGCCGCTGCCCGGCCGGCCTGCACTTCAACGCCGTGCTGCTCGTATGCGACTGGCCGGGCAGCGCGGGATGCAGTGCGCGTCCCCCACCACCACCACCACCACCAATACTCCCGTGCCCGCACAACGCCACAACACCAGCGTATACCACTGAGGCGACTTCACTTGGCAATCTTACTGACGACGGGACTACTTCCGACCCAGTAACCATAACTACTGATGACTGGACTACTATCGACTCAGAATCCACGACTACTGATATTGTCCCAACATGGAGTTCTGCGAACAGTGACCAACCTGGCAGCACTACATCCGATTGGACGACCACTATCACTTGGCCATCAGAAGTCTCTTCGAGTACGGACACAACATAACTTTTTATATTATGCCAAGTCGGTATTATTTAATTTGGTGCTAATAATAATTGTTAAATTATAGACTAAGTAAACTTGTTTAAATATACGTGTTGCATAACTTAAATAAATTTACCTAATGTTTGTTATTATAAAAGATAAAATTGTAATCTACATTTGTTATAGATTTGATAAATAAAAGCGCGTTTCTTTAATATTTGTATTCTTTATTACAATCTATTGAACATGATCGTCACGGCTTGCCTGAACAAACGGGAGGGGACAGCGATACATCACAATGATTCCGATGTGTTGCATGGAGGTCAGCAGGGCTGTGCGCTCGCCGTCGCGTACAACATCGACAACGCGTTGCAGAGCGCGCGGTAGTTCACCTGCGATGACAAACGACACAAATTACACAAAATACGGCCAGCTCCGCAAGATCCGAGAACCAGAACACAATATACTTAGGTGAAACCTTACCAGCCATCTACATCTTGGAAATATTTTTTGTTAGTAAATATTTTAATTTCTTTTCAACCCACGGAAATAAACACTTGTACCGATCCCTTAGACATAAGAACATGCACACTGAATGTGTTATGCGGAAAGTGGGTAGTAGCAAATAGCCCCATGTAATGTCGATAAAATATTTAAAAAACTACGTTATAAATCAAGATAAATAAATCGATAAAAATCCTCGCAAGATTTATCATCAACTACATAGGGTTAGCCTATGGCGGCAGCAGCGGCAGTGCACGAGGGCTAAGTTCTAAGTGTGGTGTAATGTTGTCACGTCACCTCGTCGCCGCAGCCGCGTCGGTAGCCGAAGCACTTGTAGAGCAGGTCCCGCTCGCGCGCCGACACCAGCGCCAGCAGGTTGCGCTGGCACAGCGCGCGCTCCACCGACACGCGCGGGATCGTGCCGCACTGCACCTTGTCCATGTCCTGGTGCATAATAATACTCAAGCTAATCTGTGTTTTTTATTATTAACTTGGTTAACTTATCAGATTATTATACATATACATATATGTACACTTAGGTAGGGTATTTAAGCTACTGTTCATTGTTAACACGTGAAACCTACAACAATCCAGGACAACCAACCTTGAACACCTCCAGTATGTTGGACAACTGGTCGGGATACTTGGAGAGCTTCTTGAGCGCGCCGGAAACGATATTGCGCTCCTCGAAGTTGAGGAAGTTGAGCGGCGAGTCGAGCGTGGGCACGTGCGGCACGGGCTGCAGCAGCGGCGCGCGCTCCAGCCCCGCCTGCGTCAGCGCCTCGCCCGCCGTGCTGCAGAACCGCTCGTACTCCACGTAGCGCCGCCGCCCCGGCGCGCAGAACCTGACACAATACGGACAATCACAAACAAGCGTAAAAATTCGCACCGAAAATAAACTTATCGAGTATGTGCGCTGCGTACCATAAATAACACCTGGTAATGAAACGACGTTATGTGTATAACAAGTAATAGAATCCGGTGTCAGCTAAAGAAGCCACGAGGCTCAGTAATGAATCAACGACTATAAAGAAGGAACGGTATACTCACACTTCCATGAGCGTGTCCATCTCCACCGGAGTGAGGGAAAGTCCAGCGGACGCCAGGCCGCGGTAGAAGTCAGCGCGGGGGATCACCAGCTCGTTGTGAGTGTCGAACTGCTTGAGGAACTCCCGCGGTCGGACACCTTCACGCACCATCTGACAAACACGAACATTATATTGGCACATGTATAATTTGTGCCTAGTCGGACAGTAGAAAACTTGATTACAGACTTCAAATTGGGACGGTGAAGTTTTTATGAAAAAGTGGCTGCCTCTTTGGGGATAAGCGGTTATTAATAGAAGGTAACATTCCTTACAACGGGTACATTGTATACAGTTTATACATAAAATAAATATACCTTGCCCTTGATCTTGGCGAGGATCTGCACGATGTCTGTCTGCAGCGGATCCTCCTGAGCTGAGCGGCCGCGTCGTGACGCTGCCGTCGGCCCAGAGATCGTGGCGCTCTCTGCTGGACGCTCGACCATCTGGAATAACAATTTATACAGTAGTGCTAGTGTCTTCTTCCTCAGACAACCTGCTTTTCCCGAGCTGTTACTAAGGACAATATTTTCTCCTAGGAGGGGTATGTTGTGTTGGTGCGAGTTTGTCTCATGACTTGTTTATATTGAGGTGGATGCAATCTCTCCAGTAATGTTCGTAAGATTTATTTACTCCACAAACGTCTGACTGATCTACGTTGAAGTACATACCGTTCAACAGTTGAGACAACAATAGTTTGATTTTAGCGAAATTACATACCTCGTCGAGCAGTCGCACATAACTGAAGCCGCAGTCGTCCAGGTACCGCGCTTCGAGTGCGCGCACCTGCTCCGCGGACGGCAGCACGCCCAGCCGCGCAAGTACGCGCCGCACCTGCGCGCGCGACACGTGCCCGTTGTTATGTCTGAGGGTAATATCAACTTCATGCAGTAAATCCCTTAACAATTTTAACCTTCACTAGCATGTGGTTTACTGAGTTGTACTAGTAGTCAACGAGGCACTATCTATATACAAATGGTGGGTCAGCTATCCAATTTGCCAGTTCAAATAGCTTAATAAGTCGGTTATGATGACGTAATAAATTTTAACCGGCTTAATAACCGCTGGATCTGCGGTAACAAGCCTGTTCACAATAGTGGAACACGTATGTTGATTTCATGTCGTTTTAGGAGAGGATTAGCGGCGTTTAGTGCGCATAGTTTTGGGTTCGTTACTCGTCGTGCTCGCAGAATGCGGGGCGCAGGTCGATGGCGCGCTCGGTGCAAGCGGCGCGCACGCGCAGTAGCGCGGCCTGCGCGGCGTCCAGGTCGGCGGGCGCCTCGCCCTCCCCGCGGTCGGCGGCCGCGCCCAGCGCCGGCAGCTGCAGCACGGCCTCCCGCGCCGCCCCCGGCTGCGCATCTGGATGCTTTTCCAATTCCTTGATAGTGAACACTGGAAATAAAAAATATTCTTCTGCAGCGTGATTTTTGAAGAGTGAATCATATAGTATTTGCTGATAGTTGTTCTGTATTTATCTAGAGTTCGAGACTATACTATGTACGGCAATTAATTCTGACCTTGGTCGCAGTCATCCTCGAAGGTCCTCCAGCAGACTCGCTGATTGTCGTTCGGGTCAAGGTAGTGGCGCATGACGCACAGTAGTTCTTGCTGCGACAGAATGGTGCCGAGCCCCATGGCGTCCATGGCGCGCCGGAACTGTTGCGGAGCGATGCGGCCGCTGTTGAGCGGATCAAAGTCCTGACAGGAAACGTACAAATTAATGTTTAAATTCGTATCGAGCGATCGAAAAGTAACTACATAGTAGTGTATAGCACCACGAATCCTAGGAATACTCTAATGGTAGATATTGTTCTCTTCCTTTGCAAAAGGGAGGGGACAATATCTATCATTACACTCAGACTTCAGTATAAAGATTCGAATGATAAAGAAACAATGCTGGACTGTTGTTTTGTGCTCTGCCCGTTGAGCTACAGTAGTAGATTTACCCTCAAGAATTCGGAGACCCTGATGCGCCTCTGCATCACAAACTCTTGGACTCTGAGCATGATTTCGATGAGGTGGCGAGAGGGTCGCGGTTGAGACAGTGCCGGGTGGAATACTTCCTGGGCCCCCAGCGGTGCGGTGGACAGCCCCGCGTCCAACTCCGGCCGCGACAGCTTCGGTAACGTCGTGTCGATTACCGCGCTCGGATTAAGGTATTCCTGCACAGTACAATTTGATAAAGCAGAAGGCAACATTTAAAAATATCTATAGCTGGAGGATCATTGTTCGTTACAAAAAAAAGGTATATCCAGTTAGAAAAATCCAACATATGTTGGATTTTTCCGGAAGCTTAAGGTTTGTAGCCGCGAACGCTACCTAGCAAAGGAAGTGGAGATAATTCAATTTTTAATAAATCTCTTTGGTTACCGGTCCGAGTCCCCTAATTCCTTCTTTCTTAACGGCGTCCACTGCCTTAAGGAACTCCACATAGTCCAGAGTGTAGGAGTCCTTGATGAACTTGCGTACGAGCAGGTTAAAGTCCTCGGCCGTCACTATCACTCCGATGTAGTTTAGAATGCGCGCGAAGTGGGCAAATGTTATGCGACCGTCGTTCTTAGCCACCTGTGAAATAATTGGTTCTGTACCTTGTTTATTCTGATTTCTATTAGTTCTACCAGGAAATAAGAAAATTTACATAATAATGCTATAATATATCCTTCTCTGGGGAAACTGCAGACATCAATACTGTATTCGTCTTGCAGAAAAGACTTGTTCGAGCTATTTATAATCTTTGTCCAAGGGTGTTCCTCAGAGACAGATTTAAGGAGATTAATATTCTAACTGTAGCGTCACAATAAATATTTAAAATTTAATATATGTGTACAAAAACATTCCGAACTTTATCAAACTGTCTGATATTCATTCTTTGAACACTAGGAATAAACACAATCTTACTGTACATGCTACGCGCCTCCACAGAGTAAGCGACTCGTTTATGGGACAATGTATACGCTTTTACAATAAACTTCCCAATGATATACCTACGCAATTTAACACCAAAGAAGTTCAAAAATGTAATTAAATCTAAACTTTGAATGACAAAAACGCAACTGGGATTGAGCCGCTCTATGGCCTTTCCTTCTTATTATGTACAAGTTTGCCATTAGTAATGGTTTGCCATTAGTAATGATTTAATATTTACTTCATTATTTTGATAATGTAATGCCGATCAAGTTTAAATGATCATCTTAAATATATATAACAGCTATACATAGTCAATGTGAGTTAGATGTAGGCTGAATGCTCTTAAATTCATTAATTCTCACGAGGACTGATTCATGCTTGCCCTCTGTTGCGACAGGTCAGCTGAAATAGCTATGGCACTTTCTTCAAAAGGCAACTCCACCCTATATTTGTCTCACATAAATCTGTACTATAATCCGTCTGAACTTTAAAATAGACCTGAGTTTGTTTCGGCGTTTCTTCTCAGGGATAGTCATAGGAAATGCCGACGCTATCTAGTTTAAAAAAGACGTGTAAAAGTGATTGAAAAATCCTAATTCCAAAATAAATAATTATATATCATTTCATTTATACTAAATATAAATTAACCACCCAAATAACTAAGATACGGGTGTTACGGAGGTTCGTGTTGGATGTAACAAAGGTCATTTTCAGTGACTGCGGCGTATCTACCATTGGTGCAAGTTGTGGCACTGTTGCTGCGGTACATACCAGCTCATAGTCTTGGAAGTAAGGCTTCAGCGGCAGATCTCTTGCAGCTATTGTGGCCAGGAGGCAGCATAGGCGGCGTATTTGCCACTGATCCAAGATGTGGCACTGTGGCTCGGGCGGCGGTGGGCAAGCCTCCAGGATACAGTCTGCTGATGTCTTGTCGCGACCACCGGTATCTGAGAGGTCATTGTGTCTCTTTTTATGTTAAATAATTCTTCGTCATTATCGCATACAAAATAATTCCTCATTTAAAAGGTGAGGTAAGTTAAGAATAAATACTGAATGAAATAGCTTTTCTAATGTGTCTACTTTGCGTCGTGTGACCTCCTGACACTTGATACCTATTCTGAATATAAGTATGTCTTAAAACTTGAGGGCAGTCATACATTTATTGAGCAGTTAGAGCTCCCCTGTTAAAGGTTAATGTCGCGAGTGAACCTGCGTGAATTATTTAGTGTTGGAACAGAACGGCCCGTTCGATAACGTAAAGAATGATTTCACTTTCCCCGATAATTCCCCCATTAGTTTGTTTAAAAATTGCCCCTGCCAACCGTCAATTCTATATCAACATTAATTATTATACATTTAGTATATGAATTAGCCATTAATTCTTAACTAAAGTTGATCTTATCGTTCTCGACTTCTTAAAGAACTGCAAATATTCTAACATTAAGTCACAACGTCGAACAGCTTAGGACTTTAAATCTTGCAGCACTAAGGTGATCGCACGGATTTTTTAAATAATAAAAATAGAAAAAAAAAATTCGCGGCTCTCAGACAGATAGATACAGCGAGTAACCAGCGTAGTCATTGTAAAAAAATATGTTCCGTGGGCTAAAAGATTTTTTTAAGGCATTTGCTACGGTTGCGGGCTACGGCTACGAGCTACGAGTATGTTGGCGTAGCAATCTTTAGACCTCGTATAATTCCACCCCAAATTACTAGAAAAGCGCCTAGTTCTGTAAGCTTCACAGCTTGGCGCAGCTCACGACTTCTGTCGAACTTTTCAACTGGGTAAAGTTCGGCAGAAGTCGTGAGCTCCGCGGTGGGGCAGCCGGGCAGGTCGATCGCGACTCTATTGATTGCATGACCTGGTTACTGTTACTAAATAAAACCATCCGTTTTTTCTTAATATGTATCGCTCTGTCTGCTTCGTATTGCATTACTAAGAACTTACAACTTATTGTGCAATGTGAAACAATATTTAGCGTGTCATGTAGAGGAGTCAGGTTGTCGTGGTATGGGGGTCACGAAAAGAGGACGGGCCACAGCATTCTCTTGGGCACTAAAACTACGTACCTATGGTACATTCTGCTGTTACAGTCTGTTATCGTGGCGGCTTATATAAGCCAACACATGTTCAGAAAATATAAGTACGAGTATCTGCTAAACACATTAGTTGCGTGCAGAAAATAAAGTATAGTATAGACACATACAAAACTTATTACCGTTCTTATATCATAGATAAAACCTAATTTATTTATTTGTTCAATATCAAATATCTAAGCTCGATACTATGGTATGACATGGGACCTTAAACCGTCATTGTTAGATAACTGTGGGTGTACAAAAGTAGTACACTCCTGACTTTTATTAGGTATCACAGAGGAGACTTGTTTGTATCTTGGAGGTAAGTCAGAAGACAGCCTCGTGCAACATGACATGTTATCATAAGTGTAACGCAAAAAAATTAACTGTGACTTGTTAGGTCTATAAAAAATGTTACATTACACCAAAGCACACTGATTACATGTTACACAAGTCTGTCCCATTATAATAAATATTATCTATACATATAAATAAAATTGGAGTGTCTGTTTGTAATATTGAAATAACCGTTTTTTACTACATGCATATATGAATATATATACGGTACATACACCAAAATAACATTTTTTACGATTTTTGTCTGTCTGTCTGTCTGTTTGTATAGGCTAATCTCTGAAATGGCTGGACCGATTATGACGGGACTTTTATTGGCAGGTAACTGATGTAATAAGGAGTAACTTAGGCTACTTTTATTTTAGAAAAAATCTTTAATTTTAGAAAAAAAAAAAATAGGTTTAAGTGCATTTGGTCTTCTTAACTTCACAAGACTATTTTTGGGAGTATTTAAGCTAGCAATTGATGTACTAATGTACTGATTAAAAATACATTGTTAAGTTCCGACATCCACGCGAACGAAGTCGCGGGCACAGCTAGTAATAAATAAGTCAGAGGGAGGTCTGACACTGAACAGACGAAATCAAACAAAATAATATTTTTGACAATTTACTTGCAAAAGTACCAAAAATAAAACTGTTATGAAACATGGACATGTCGGGTAAGAATATACGAGTACCACACAATGTAGTACAGTGTACAGTGTACAGTATGTACTATGTTGCTCTCAATGCCTTATCATAGTAGTTGGCGTACATCTGGCTCTCTGAAAATACAAAGAACTCAGAATCATTCCTAAAAAGATAACTATTACTTCTTAACGCTATCTAGTTAAGGAAAATGAAACGAGGTAGATGTGTACTGGTACATCCACAGTTTATTGATGACGGTATTAGGTCCCACGTTAAAGGGGTGAATATATTGGCTCTAGTTAGCCTTTTGACAATCGAACTTAGGAACTCACGTTTGAGAGTCGACCTTGTGGCCACTAGATCAATAATGTATGAGTATAATGTAGTTATGATAAAGGTCATATAGCGCCAGATATGTGGTCATGAGTACCTTTAATAAATGACAAGTACAAACATCCATTCTCGGAACCGTAGTCTACATATATATACAGATATATTTTATATTCAGATTTCCCCAATACTGCACTGCTGCACTACTTCAATTTTCGGAATTAAGTTTCCGCCTTCATGCGTTAATGACTTTTTATCTTGTGTGGATCTTTACGTAACGCTACGACATTTTCCAACGGACGTGGGCAGACACGACGCAACGTAACGCAGAAATAGAAGAATATAAATAAGTATCCTACTATTCTATTCAGATCTGCCGTATTCATTATTTTAAAAGGTTAGTGGCTATGACTCACCTTCACCATGTATGATCTGGCAAAGCTGATGGTACAGTACGCGGCCATCCTGCGCTCGGAAGTAGTCGGCGAGCTGCGCGATCTCCGAGTCGGACAGCCCCACCACGGATCGTAACGGACCAGCCAAGATCGACACGAATTTCGACTCTGAAACCAAAATTGGCAGGAGATGATTCAAGAACACAACGATGTTTTGAAAATGATATTCTCTCAAAGTCCAAGTATTTTTTATTTTAAATGGGCAGTTTTAAAACATTAAGAATCTAAGTGCATAGTTTCAAAGTGGGTTGGTCTTATGGAGAAGAGATCGGTAAGAAACTCCATGGATCTAAGTACACCAGTTGAATCTAGGCACCTAATGTATTGTCCTAAGTTCTCTAGAGTCGAATCGTGTCTTAGCTGAAGTGATAATGTTGAAAACTTTAGACTGGAAGCCGACTCCAACCAAGTCGTATAACGAGGCTATGTTGACGCTGTACCTGAAATAAGGGAGTTGCCCTCAGGGTCGAGCGGACGGTACCAGTCCCACAAGTTGAGGCCGACGCGGAAGGCGGCCGCGCGGATCTTGTTGCACGTCTTCCATACGTCTGCCAGCCGGACTATCTGTAAAACACTCCAATATGGGTAGAGATAAGAATGCCTCTAGAGAACAAAATCGCCTTGTGTACAATTCTTGTTGATTTAAACGATTAAAGGCAAAAAGTAAAAGTGGTGGTGTGTCGCGACACAACGGACGAGATTGGATCAAAATGGAAGAACGTCTTAAAATGCTAAAGGCTTATGTCCAGCCTTTAGTAGACAAAAGGTGGGAATGATCGCAACGTAGATTTTATGAGGCCTTTGCAACGATTCATGTGTAGTTGCTACTGTTATACGTCCGACTAGTTGTACAAGCTTTGATAAATTAACAAATTATTGAATATGTACAACACAAATGTAACCACAATTGGCACTCGTCTACCCGACATTAGTGCCTTTTCTGCCAATCGTGGTCATGTTATTCGTTTACATAGGTAATTCTGTTAGTTATGTTTGCGTAAGGAACAGGATTTTACCCTCAATTACCTATTTATATACCACATTATCTAAGTTTGATAGCTCGGAGATAGTCTACAATTATTATGATACGAAGACTACTAACCGTTTCATGCATTTTGTAGGCCTAATATAACCTTAACTATAGAATTTTGTTATAATAGTAACTTTACGCATTATTCGCGCTAATTTAGAACAAAAATATATTTGTTGAGATAATTTTGAATGCTAACACCAAATTTAACGGTTGACAGTTGAAGTGACACATCTGTCATGGCGGTCTGTGAGGCATATTTTTACGTTTGAATTTAGAATTTGTTATAAAATATATAATAGTGAAGGAAGTTGCATGTTAAAAATTGAATGACTAAATTAATTGTGTAAACTAAAATAAATACAATATGCATTATGATGATTTACTCGCTACTTATTATATGAGACTGTGGGTGACTCACACTGTATTACAATATTTACTATTTTAAGGAGGACTACTTTAAGGGACATCCTAACGGCATTGGCAAAATGTGAGTGCACAATGGCAATACTTATTTTTATAACTACCCACTCTGAGTTTTTTAAAGAAACATTTCGCTTAGTTTCTGTACGCAAGTTTATTTTGGAAATTTAATTTCTCTCAGTAAGTGTATTATTCTTAATTGTATAACACAAGGCGCACAACAGTATACTTCACCTCTGCCTAACCATTTAAGAAAAAGAGGCGTGATACTACGATATACATCGTATCTTTGATAACTGGACTCATTGGCTATTAAATATTTGATGGTAAAATTTTCCTCAAGCCCACCAACTGCTACGATAGTCTACGAACCGCTACAACTAACCACTACGAAGGGTCTACGAAAGGTCTACAAAGTGAACTACAGTGGCTGCCCTTGGTATATTATTAGGAATAATGTATGGAGGTTGTTGTTGATGTTAGTACTTTACTGGTCAAAGTCGATGTTCAGATAAGACTGAAATATATTATACAGCCGTCGTAATTTTTCATTAAGATTCTGATGAACCTTTGACCTTCCGTATCAGGTTTTAAGTTATACTAAGACGGTGCGACCTGAAGGCTCTTCAGGATATAATCACAATTCACTCATCAATCAATTTGTCAATGGAAGTACGTCGGTACCGGTCCGTTACGTTTCCACCTCCCACTTTGTCAAAAAACCCCACGCAGTTTTCTCAGACTAATACATTGCCGTTTTTATAGGAAAAGGTGGGTTAATGGTTGTAGTAAACGAGCAATCAATAGGGAACAAACCGTAACGAACGAAGGAGACAAAGGTCGGAGTTATGCAGCACATGCGCGCGGAGTCGATCCGCCGTCCAATGACGTCAGAGCATCGATCGGCAGGTCGCGGCGCGCCCGACACAGCTCCACAGCTCCTGTCACCCCTGGAACACGTGAACAGACCCTGCGACGATGCGGCCACCCATTACATAAGGCCACACCACGTGCCTTCATGTCCGGCAACCACCCATGTGCGGGCTAAGCTTCAGGACCAGAAATAGCCCTTCGCAGAAAACCTCCCTCCGATGGGGCGACAGCTGCACGCCGAGGCCTAACGTTAACACCTCGGACTAGTGTCGAAAACATAGTGTTGTGTATATATTTACTTACTGTTGTGCGTTGTGGTGGGACAAATGGGAGCCGAGTGACGACCGTGGTGCGTCGGCCTGAATAACGCTTTATTGTACGAACAGTAAGTGTTAACACTTTATTATACTTATATACAGCCCTTTGTACTATGTGTTGTATTGTCAAAACTTAATCGTAATGAAAATAACACTTGTTTCTTAATATTTACCTCTCGTAAGGAAAACTGATGCTTATTAACAGAAGTATCGAAGTTTTGTCTATACGCTCGCGCACATAATTCAGTCACATGTTTTCTCTCAACCTGTTTAATTTAGTTATAATGTGCTTGTGTTACACCTACACATTTTAAGTAGATGATTTTAAGAACGCCAATGTTTTTTTGGAAATTTTGACAGATTTGGCTGTATTATGTAGGACTTGATCTGGTTTATTAGTAATTACAAAATGCTTTACGGTAAGATATTTAGTGGTCCTTGTTTTATCAGGCAATAGCAGTGCTTTCAAATGAAACCACTTCAAAAGCTGAAGGGTCGTGAGTCGCGCAAACGTCAACAATATGGGACCATTATTGGTTAATAATTATTAATACGTTGGAAAAGCAGTCTTGTTCAGAGATTCTCTATATCTAGAATGTAATTTTATTGTCAAATCTATGTATCAAGTATATGTATAGGCAGATTTGACAATCGTATTTCCACTGCTGGACATAGGGTTGTTCCAAATTGCGGCATTACCTGGGCTTCAGTCAATATTGGTACAAGTAGATTGAACTGTATCAGTCCAGAATTAGCATGATGATATTAGTAAAAGTTTTCTTTTTTACTTTTCTCAGAATCAGAATGGTTTAAGCCTTACTCCACCATGCTAGCTTAGTATTGGTTGGTATCTGGCAGGTAGGGTAGGTACCTGCGCCGTAAACGCAATCATCATCATCATAATCAGCCCACATTCGTCCACTGCTGAACGTAGGCCTCTCCCAGTAAGCGCCACTGAGTTCGATATCCGGCTCTCCGCATTCTCTTTCAGTTCACATTAACGTAGGGTTAGTCAAATTCTAACATATGTATATATTCCTATGTACCTATATTAGTAAAATCAGAGGTGTGTTCCAGGACGAATACTCGTAAAACTTCTGTCCATCAATCTATGATGACGATTAGGAGATAATCTTTAATGGGCGTACATTCTGTAGTAGGTGATTTGATGGCAGACATTCTTAGGTTGATGAACCTAAGGGCAATCGGTGTACACAAGTATTCCTCAGCCTTACCCTTCGGGGAATAGAATAGAATGGAATTAAATTTATTT
Source organism: Shargacucullia verbasci (assembly GCA_947562105.1). Taxonomy (NCBI): domain Eukaryota; kingdom Metazoa; phylum Arthropoda; class Insecta; order Lepidoptera; family Noctuidae; genus Shargacucullia; species Shargacucullia verbasci. The sequence goes on along the minus strand of OX387291.1, from coordinate 14,387,083 downwards.
CAAATAAACCTATTTTACTTTTAAAACGTTAATAAGACTCTAGTTGCACACTTCCAACAAGTTGGTCTATGGAGAAGAACTGGCAAGAAATACCATGGATACTCTTTTAAAGTCTCAAATATCAAGTACGTAATGTGGGCTAAGTATGAGATAACAATATAGGTTTAGTCAAATAAATACTATCAGGATCTTTCAACACAAATTCGGGTGATAAAAAAAAAGAATAACCCAACACCGTGCTCACATTTACAACTGGTATCTGTACCTAACTAGCGTAAGAATACATTATATAAAAAAATATAACATAGCATAGCATCAGGCCTGTATTCCCCGAAGGGTTAGGCAGAGGTGTACTATTGTTCACCCACATTTCGCCGACGTCGTTATTGAGACTCATGTAATAGGGGTCGAGCCTATTGCCATTTACCGGGCACAGTTCCAGACTCTGTGCTGCTACTGAGAATTTCCATACAGTCAAACTGAATAAAACTTTGCCCGACCCGGGAATCGAACCCAAGACCTCACCCTCAGCTGTTGTGCTTGCGTCCACTACACACATGAGGCAGTCTAATCAAATAATCATAATATATTAAAATAAGTGGCTACACCCTTACAGGGGCTATGTGTGTTTAAGTTAGTTTAATTTCTCTGTAACAACATAGTGCCTCAAATAAATACATAAAAAAAATTTGCAAATAGTAAAACTTATTTCAATATACAAACTTGAGTAATATAAATACCAAATTATGATAATACAAACACTTGCATATATACTCTACCAGCATAAAACAACGTTGCTTGCTATGTACATTCTTGCCTAGGAGACAATCTCTCTCTTTACCTCACCTAAGAATCAAACCCAGAGCTCTCACACAGTAGCCACACTTGCGGCTAATGAGGTGCATGTTTTTGTAATGATGTGAAATTAAAATGTTCATCTTATTACAGGAAGAAGAACCAGTCAAAATGATAAACATAGCGGGCGTGGTGTCCATCGTGCTGTTCTACGTGCTGATCCTGGGCGTGGGCATCTGGGCCGGCCGCAAGAAGCCCGCCGGCAATGACTCCGAGGAGGAGGTCATGCTGGCTGGGAGGTCCATCGGCCTCTTCGTAGGGATATTTACTATGACTGGTAAGGGAAAGCTTTCTATTTCATCTATGGTGCAACACATGATTCAATTTTATGACGAATAACTTAATTACCAATAGAATAGAATAGATCATTTATTTCCGATTAATATAGGAACAAAATATCAGGTGTCATATAATGATATTGAGGTATTGTACAGTCTGCCCTGAGTGCTCGTGGTGGGTTTTGGTCCACTCGGATAGGATGTTTCTGTGAATAGCATCATAGCATCAAGCCGTTTAGGCGCAGAATTTCCAGTTCGCAAAATGTCCAGTTCGCAGAATGTCCAATATTCAGTATATATTCCCCCATGGGAACCGGACGCTCAACAACCGCGCTTGTGACCAGTATTAATGAACATTACTATATTGATGAGGTTATCGGAACTAAAATAGTTAGTCACTGGTACATAAGCACCGCACTCGTGTAGATAATGTAATTCGAGTGTTGCAGGTTTTCCGAAATCATTAACACTCGAGTGCCTCTTCGTAAAGTGACATTGTTGTATCATAAAAACGTTATTTTATCTAGACTGTTGTAATATATATAATTATTCTTATTTATTTATTTATTCAGTTTACAATATAAAAAGAGGTGGCGCGATGACCTAGACGTGTACCAGAGGAGCTGGTTCAAGGTGGCGCAGGATAGAGATGTGTGGAAGGATTTGGGGGAGGCCTTTGCCCACCAGTGGGACAGTTTAGGCTAAATAAAATAAAAAATACTATATAAACTTACAGTATAATATCAAAATGCTTAAATGTTAGAAATATACAGATAATTTGATGACACTTTACACTCAGATTTATAATTTTACATTACGGGTGCAAACAGATCACAGACACACAAAACTAACATTGACTCTTTTTTTATATTAATAGCGTAACATAGCCTCACGCTTGTTTTTCTTGAAGGGTTTAGCAGAGGTGTACTGTTGAAGATACATATTTTTCCGGTACCAGCCAAGCGTATTGCCATCCTCCGGACACATTACTATACTGCGGGTTGCTAATTGAGAATTTGCTAAAAAATACCTAGATAGTTTAGGTACTTTGCCCAATCTAGGAATTGAATCAAGGACCTTACACCTTAGCAGCAGGTTTATTTAAGATTAGCATATAAAGTACGTTATTACATTTTAAGATACCTAATATAATAGTAGTATTAATACTTATAATTATCAAGAAGGCGGTGCCTCTAATTACACACTCCAAGTTGGTATTTAAGTCCCAAATGAATTCTAGGATCTGAAATCAAATGAATCCATGTAAATGTGTGTATTCAGGGCAGATCGTCAAGTAACATAATAATGTACCCCGTTGAGTTTGCCGACGCGTTCTATATATACGAGCCGTTCATAATACATGAGCTGACTGCTCAAAGTTACACACTCCAGTAAAGATGGGACACCCCTAACAACGTTTTCACGTTCATATCCAGTGGAGGGGTCAGCAGAATTTTAAGGTCTGATTTTTCTTGGACGACTTATAACGTAACATTTTTTTTTTACGTATTTTTAAACGGAATGAAATTGGAAAAAGTAATCGAGCGCAGTATGTCAGCGCTGACTAACGGTATCTGTGTGTTGTCACCACTTCATGTTGTAAAGTAGATATGCGCAAAACATTACATCAAAGTGTAATGTAATATTACATCACATTTCCTTCAAAGTAATATTACTCGGTAATATCACCATTACTTGTATCTGGTTGGTACGTTCGCGGTTCGCGTCGCGCCATATATTGTAAATGATATTGTTATCATATCACTTGTAATTTTAAGGTTTTGTTGTAAGTTTATTACTAAGTTATTGCATTATTTATACCTAAGTACACTATTTACATTTGATTATACAGTCACTATTTATTATTATTCACATTTAAATGAGTTCATAAAAATGTATTATTTACTTCTTGCACTTCAGATAAATGTTACAATCTGAAATCCTGATTTAGAAACTCACGATTATTTCGCGCCAACTGCCGGCCGCACGCAGTCCGCATAAAAATTTACATAAATAAACAAAATTCATCAAATCATCACAATAAGAAGTCATGTCATAGACATGAAAGAGAAAACTAGTCGGGAAAAAGGAAATTGAACATAAAAATTAAAATCATATTCACGTTTTAAAATTATTATTAGCAATAAATTTCTAACTCGTTCAATATTGCGGTCGGCGCGCCTCATCGCCGTTGTCGGCGAGTCGCACCCGCGCATCGCTCAATCTCGGTCTTACTCGGATATGTTCGTGATTCGTTCGGCCGCCCGCTCGAGCGAATTACTTGTAATGGTACGTGATATTGTGATGTTGGTTTTCCGAGCGTAATGCGTGTTGTTGTATCACGTCCCCAAGTGATATTACTTGAGTGATATTACTAGCATTACTTACACATCTCTATTGTAAAGACGCTTGGATTCCCCGTACATAATAATTATGCGTATAGTAATTAAGTAAATTTTGTTACAATATTCATCAATATTCATTTCAGACCTATTGGTCTTATATAAAACTATCGGTATAAATGATTTATGATTTAATGCGTTATGAGGAGATATGAGTTAATCCTACTAATATTATAAATGTGAAAGTTTGTGAGGATGGATGGATGGATGGATGGATGGATCTTTGTTACTCTTTCACGCCAGAACGGCTGAACAGATCTGGATGAAATTTGGCACCGAGATAGATTATAATCTGGAATAAATCCTTTTTATCCCGGGAAAATGTACGGGATCGTATACCACGCGGGCGAAGCGGCGGGCGGAAGTTAGTGAGTTAATAAATTTCACGGTACGCAAATTAAATTTGGTAGGTATAGACATTTCTTTAAATAAATGTATATAATAAGATTAAACATTCCTTCTATTATTTCTGTATATTTCATTTCATTGTATACTATTTATTTACGTTTAAATAATTATCAATATTATTTCTATAAGAAGACGGTTAAAAAAATTACTCTGTGTGATAGCAGGACTACGTCATAGGCTGTTTAAACTCCGATTAATACGAGCACCGTACATCTTATCTATTGGGTGCAGGTTAGCGGAACAGCTTATTAAAATGGGAGGAATCTCAAGCGCATGCGTCATGACATAACATTAAAATTCAATAAACTTATCAGAATGCATCATAGGTGTATAATGGGTCATATAATACACGTGTTATTTGTGCATGTTTTATAATGATTGATAGACAACAAAACGGTGTAGTTATATTTTTCATATGATGTTGCTCTTGAAAATTATCCATGGCTTGTCTTAATTCATAAACTGATGCGTAAGTTGTACTGTATCTTCAGCGGTAGGTTATGCTTATGACTCATTACGAATTCATGCTGAAGGATGTTCTATATTTAGCTTGGTTGTATAGCATACCTCAGGGCGCGTTAGATATATCCCAACTTCTATAACGTTCCGCAAATATCGCGTCTCATTCATCTTTCATAACATTTTATATCTTGCAAAGTTTTGACTAGTTTGATTTGAACTCTGCTTTGCTTTGCTCTCTGTCAAAGTTATTTTATATTTTCAGTTATTCATCCGATTTGATTCGTGTAAACATTCATATGCCTAGTGATGTAAACCAAATTTCACCCCTTAGAGGTTGAATTTAGGAAAATCATTTTTCATCATCTTCATCATCCACAGTCCGATTTTGCCCACTGTTGGGCATAGGTAGGTAGGTAGGTAGACTTTAAGTTTCCTATAATTTCGTGTTTAATTAGTGTGAGAGTAAGTGGTAGGTACATATCTTGTTTTTATATAGATTATAAACCTTACGTTAAGTGCTATGCATTTTCCGTAATGATTAATGCTCAAGTGCCTCTTGTATACGTAAGTACGTACAACATTGCAACTTGACTGACATACAAACCTTTAGGGGTATACCTGGAATCATGTTGATATATCAGAAATTGTTACAATCACATAATCATCATCGGCGCATAAACATCAACTTATCATCCTTTACATACAGACGACAAGCCGGATCGCCACGGACTGGTGTGTCCGGCTATTGTTTTGGCGGGAACCTCGCGGCTTTATGTACTCCTTACTGCTGTCAAATTGACGTTTGTAATATGGAGGTTTGTTACAGCAACATGGGTGGGCGGAGGTTACATCAACGGCACGGCGGAGGCCATCTACACGTCAGGACTGGTGTGGTGCCAGGCGCCCTTCGGATACGCACTATCATTAGTATTCGGTAAGATATTTAATTGTACCCAGTTATGATATATTATGTCACGAAGTATCTAACAATAATTAATTTAAATAAATAACTCAAACAGTATTTACATAAATATACATATATAGATATACATATTATGTTTTCACGGCCCATGTTTGTAGTGTTGTTTTAAAGCTTGGTATAAGCCTGAGGTATAAGCCAGATACACAATCCATAGACAAACTTAGTTATTTTATTGTATTTAAGTATTATATAAGTTTTTGCCCGTGTGTTCTGTAAGTTTAAATATAGAAGAGTAAAAGAGGGAGAATTAAAATCAAAAAGATGATTACATTAATTACATTAATGATTAGGCAGTATGCTCTCTCTCACGTGTTTATCACCGGGTACAGGTTAATTGTACATCACCGGGCACAGTTCCAAATGCCGTCCAATTGTATGTTTTATTAATATTAAATATTACTATTTAAAAAAGGAGTTTAAAAAAATGGCTGTATGTCGTTTATGACCTTAGTCTAAAAAAATTGTACATGTTAAATGACAGCTATAAAGAAAGCGGGTAGAAGGTTGTTGAAAAAAAAAAAACAGTGAAGTGAATTTAAAGTTAACTATTAGCAGTAATATATTGTGAAATGGCATAATAAAATAATCATGTCCAAAATCGCTGCGGCCGCCTTAGATACAAATTGTAAAAGGAATAAAGAAGTGTTAGTATGGTGTGCCCGGCGAGTGACGCCATCTTAAGAAACAAAGGAGGTTTATAGACGAGCACGTTAGAAGCACGAATTAGTTTGAAAGCGATTATTATGTGAGTCCTTTTTACTAAAAATAATTAAAAGAAATATTATGATTGAATCATATAGGACGAGTGTGTTGAATCGGTCTGAAAAATAGTGACGTCAGATCAGTTGGCAAAATGATGTTGTGGGGATATGGATATAAAAAAAAAGGCAGGAGGCAATACCATAACATAATAAAAAATACATATTAGGTAGTATAAGCACGCTTACAAACTAAACTGTGTATAGGCACTATTTACTCTTGATCTGCCGGACCGGTGATGATTCCTAAATAGTCGGTAAGGAAAGATCATTGCATATTGTGTAACCTGTCAGAACAACTGGTAGCCATGTGATCCGGATCAGATGGGTTCATCTAATTTACCGGAGAATAATGTAGATACAAATAGAATAACTCATATTTTTCTGTTCAGTGTTATTATGTAACACTGTAAACGTAAACCTATTATAGAAAGAGTGAGATATGTAATTAGTGCTTACGTTCATCCATGTTCCATCGATATCCGTTATGGAATAATTGAATACGACCTACAACTGTGTCTGTTGCAGTTCAATATACCATTCGTATAAAGATTTCTCGATTATATAATGTTACTCCACCATAAGCGTAATATTTCATGTTTTTTTAATTAATTGCCTCACTGCTAATAGTGTTTGCAAGCGCTATTCCCAAGTCAGAAAGCGACATTTTGAGCATTTTTGAAAATGAAGAAATTCTCAATCGTATCTGGGGTCTGGAATTGAGCCCGATAGATGGCAATATATTCGCCCCCTTTTTATTACATGGGACCTAATAACGGCGAGTGTCCCTCTGCCTAACCCCGTGAGGAATACAGGCATGATGCTATGTATGTTTTTTGTTAATCCCACCAGCTCATAGTTATCATTCTAATACTACAGCTCGATATGCTTTATCGACTTTGTTCTCTGTTTCGGTAGTTTATTTTTAAACCTCCATTTGTCGTGGATTTAACTGCAAACTTCTAACTCAGCCGCCATTAAAAGTTAGAAGGCGCCAGATTTAGAGACGAAATTGGGTCCCTACAGTGATATAGACCACCTGTCAATGTTTGACAGTGAAATGTTTTCTGGCTTTGTTTGGTTTTTGGCGCAGTGGCTAAGCGATTAGCTTTCTGCGCTACGTGTCGCGGGTACGATTCCCGCACGGAACAAATATTTGTATGATCTGGTAATTTGGGTGTTTGTGTATGTATTTGTAAACGCACCCACGATACAGGAATTATTCCTAGTGTGGGGTACTGCTTTTAATAAAAAAAATGCAACATATGTTGCAACATTGCAACATACACAGCATCACGCTTGTGACAGAGGCAGTGGTTTACTATTCTACACCCACCTTTCACCGATGCCGTTATTGAGTCCCATGTAATAAGGGGACTAGTCAATTGCCGTCTATCGGGCACATTTCATACGATTGGATAAAATCATAAAAATTAACTATGTATTTTTATGTATCCGCGGATACTATGTGTAAAATTGGTCAAGATTTCAATCACTATTTCCACTAAAAATCCCTTTTGAATTTCATTAACTGTATACATCTTATATGTATCTTATATATCTTAGTGTATTGTATGGCACGTATATGCTCCTTATAAAACTGTAACATTTTGAGATGTAGTAGAATTCAAACTACTTTTAACAATAACAACCAGAATAGGATTTTATATCTATTAATTTAATTAAGGGTAGGTACAGATGGTCACGCGAAGTTGGTCGAGTGCCACACGCTTTACTAATTATGTCAATATTACACAAATATGAACGGTAAATAGTATATTTATAATATAAGTATTTATAGTTCGCGTGTGGGACAATTGCACTGCGTCGTGTGAATATCTGTACCTAGCCCTTTCATTGATAAGTACATTTACACTTTCATTGATATAATGGTAATGCCGGCAATATACATACGGACATATTAACGTTGCTTGTAAGTTTGCCACTAGCTGGTGGTGATAATGTTCGTACAGTCAACATCAAAAGTGATCACCAGTAAAATTTAATAATTGCTAAACTAATATTCAGTAACGTTAATTTGACTTATCACCATTTATTTTTGATGTTGACTGTACAAGTTTATTCACTGTACTAGTGCAGTAACGTGTGTAGTCGCTATATTATCATGTGCATGTTTGTGCGCAGGCGGCATATTCTTCGCGAACCCAATGCGCAAGCAGGGCTACGTGACGATGTTGGACCCGCTCCAGGACTCGTTCGGCAGCCGCATGGGCGGGCTGCTATTCTTACCAGCCCTTTGTGGAGAGGTGTTCTGGGCAGCGGGAATTCTGGCGGCGCTGGGTAAGTATAAATTATTTATCTGTTATATATCTGTTCTTTAAAGTAAGCTGAAATTCAATTTAGTGGTTACGAAAAACTATAAAAGGGAGCTACTGTAGTACTTACATATTGTGGTGATACTAATTACTGCTTCTTCTGGCATTTTGATATCAGCCCACACAAATTATAAGCAATGTTAGTTAATGTGTGTTAGATAATACTGCATCATAACAAATGATTGTGGTAAGTTCCAACCGATCTACGTCGTTACTAATGTTTATTACTAAAACAAGTCTCAAATGAATATGGAACTTGTAATTAGTGGATGAAACTAAAGGACGTACTAACTTAGTACTAACGGACGTAAAGTAATGGATGTAACTTTACCAAAAATAGAACCAAACTTTAGTTTCGATCACTATAACATCACGCCTGTATTTACAAAAGGTAAGATAGAGGTTAGAATGAAACTTAGAACTTGACACTCGACTCGGCCGGGCTGGCGAGAAAACTGAGGCGTTTTTTTAAGTAACACGCGTTGCACACATGTTCTTAAAATACACAGTACGCTTTGTGAAATATTACGTTGTGTCGTAACAAACTAACAAAATAATGTATGAAGATTTTAAAAGCTTTGACGGCACGATTGTCTCAGTGGTTAAGCGATCGATTGCTGCGCTACGTGTCGCGGGTTCGATTATCGCACAGAACAAATATTTGTATGATCTACAGATATTGGTTTCGGGTCTGGATAGGTCCATGTGAATATTTGTGTTTGTAAACGCACCCATGACAGAAACTATTCCTTGTGTGAGGCAAGGTTTAATAAAACAAGAGAAGAAAAAAAAAATACAAAAAAATGTATTTTTCGTAGTTGCGTTTTTGAGCCAAACCCGTAAATTAATATGTATGTTAGTCCGTGTTCCGTTCACACACAGCATTGACAGTGGCAAACTATATATCTGGAACTTTTTAAGTTTACAATGTCAGTGTTTTTGTCGAAACATACACCTTCAACTTTGTGGTAAACAAAAGTACAGTCAGTGAGATAAAAACATTAACTTTTGCAATAGTTTTAACATACATTTATCAAACAATTAATGCAAGCTATCATTTATAAAAAATCGTATAAAATGTCCTACAAACTACTGGATTATTCTGCTGTTACACAGGATCGTAAACCTCAAGCCTGCACTAACTATTCGTTAATATATTAATACAATTATCAACAACTCATACTACTTACGGAGTTACATGTTTACTTAGAACTGCGATCAAAGCCGCAAAATAAATATGCTGTAGTGGGTGCTACTAGGTACAGAATAAAAAAATGGTGCCTGATAACTTATTTGCGCAAATCAGATAGATGGGATTCTCTGATTTAGTTAATAATATTTGCTTGATAGCGTCTGTGCATTGAAAATTTTCTTAGTCAATGATAATCTCACTTCGTATGTCAGTTTCTCCGTTTGGTCCCGTTTCGTCTGTTAATAATAATAATCTTTTAAATTGACCTAGTTATTATAGTCGGTATTTCTAAATAGTTCTACAGTGAACATTTATGATTTGCTCACATTTATGGCAGTAAACTGGCGCCCACCGTGGGGCATACTCATTTGATTCAGTCATCATCCTTGTTACTAGTAACGAGTAAAGAAAAATAATAAAAAATCTTAACTGCTCCCATAAAGATTCGTTGGCAACTAGTTTATTCCGTGCTAACATGTCACAATATAGCGGCCGTGAGTTTTACGGGTCCAATCCGACGATGGAGAGAGCGTGCGGAGTAGAATTTGTCCCATTATCGTTATGGCCGACTGAGAGACGCTATGTCTGACAACGGCTAGTATATACATATGTATGTTTATAAGCAGATAGTTTTCAAAATCTAGAGCCGTATTCGTAATGTGTAATGTGACAGTGACGTTTTGTCGACAAACAAGCAAGCAGCTTAAAGTACACACAATTAGAAAATGTATTACTTGCAGGTACTAAGACCTTTACATAGCTATATGAATTAATTTTAAACTAATAAACATTAAAAAACAAACCTACAAAACACGCGAGAGTTTTGTTTACATAAATAATATTAACATCAATTTACATAATATATATTATTATACGTACATTAGTTTAATTGCCCGAAGCTTTGTTTGTGACTGGAGTGATACAAAAGATATAATTAATTATTAAAACATTACTCAACTCTTATGGGAGTTGTGACATAACAATAATACGTCATTGGAGAGCCGTTAGCTTATATTGTGTGTTAGCGTATATGTAATGTGTGTAGCAAAAATAAATGGTTTAAATGGTTAGTTAAAGTGAGTTTTTTACTTGGAAACCGTATAGGTTAGGTTACCGCTAAAGGTGGTGAGCTAATTGGGGTAATGGTGTTGGCGTTGATTATTTAAGTGTTCTATGGGATTTATGGAATTTATGGGATTGTGACGGAAGAATGTGCGAATACTGCTTTTGTTATTTTGCTTTTTTATTTTAACGTTACACTAGATTTGAAGTAAATGTTTAACTCCAATGGCAGGGACCAGCTGAAAATCAGTGCTGTGCAATTTGCATAGCGTATACTGGAACCATTGCTCCACTTACATATGTAAAATGTGAAAGCAAAATGTTATTATATTATTTTTAATTGTTTAAATCTCTCCTGTATAGTGGGTACGGTTTGCAAACATACATTGTATTTCACATGTGCACTTAACTAGACCCGTATAAACTATCTGTAGATAATACAAAATATTAGTTCCGTGTAGAGACCGAACTGCTCGGCGCTTATTGCAGAAAGTCCATCGCTATGCATCAAAATTATTCAAATGTGTGTGTGACCTCTTCAACATCAAAATCAAGTACCAATATTTTATTAAATAAGAGTACCCTGTAGATAGATTGAAGGATTGAAAAATCAGATAGCAAATATCCAAGTTAAGGGTTTGAATTGAAGCCAAATTGAATGTGTAATGATCACCGGAGCATAATGTAACTACATATAAACTTAATACACATCACATGAACACACTTAATGTTATTGAGTTACCAACTAATAGCAATTACTTAGTTCTAACGTTACTAGTTACTTGTTTCGTATAACACGTTATTAACGGTCTGTGTGTAACTGTGTATAGCTTTGACGAACTAATAGATGATTAACGTTATATTAGCGTAATGTGGACAACTTGTGTTCTTGTGTTCTAACTTTGATTATGTATAGCGTACATAAGACTTATTTTGTAATTTCTAAGAGGGTGATACCGGGGTTCTAAATTTGTATAAAAAGTCTTTCGAAGCAGCCGGAGTCACAAGCACTGCACGTGTTATAAACTTGTAATTATTGTTATTATTTGTTGGTAGGGATCTTATCGGATCAAAGAGCCCCAATATTCATGGATAGAACATTAATTACTGAAGTATAGCCTAATAGCACGTTGACGTTTATCTGCTACTGAATATGAGTGTAACGCCCCGGGGGCTAGCCGAAAATTCTCAAGGTTTGAGAGTATGTATTCGACGTACCAACCTGTACAATACGGTAGTTGACTACATGTCATCTGAGTTACTTTTTATGAACTGTCAAAAACGACATTTTGTTCTAAAAATGTTTGGATAATATAATAGCAAGGCGTGACGTCATAGTTTTTCATTGCCGTTGATGTACTTAATTTTGATAAATTAAAAATTAAAAACGCCAAAGATTAGCAAGAGATTAAGTTCTACTGAGTTTTTAGAAGGAAAACGATTTACCAAACAAGATTTCTGAATTTAGTTTTGATGCAGTCAACTAGCCTATTGTATGTCGCATCTATGCATTTGTCTCATGTATGGTCTTCAATAGTATACAGCATTTATCGTGTGAGTGACTTGAGTGCCTTTACATCTTTTCAGTCTTTAGTAGACTGACTGAAATGATGTTAAGTGAAACGATCACACGAAGACATTACGATATACGATTCGAGCACGGTCGCCATTTTGTTAACCTACAGATTTCTCGGAGGTATAAAAACCCAATATAATCTTGTTCCTAAACAAAGAAAGTAAAAGTGTTTATTTAGTAAAACATGTTGATATTAAACGGGAGCCGGGCGGCCTATTCACTGAATAAGTTATGCCTTAACTCCTTCTGAAGGGCATAAACTATTCTTATTTAATATTAATGATTTGGCGAGTTTACCAATACGTCATAGAATGTTAAGATTATTTTATTTTCGTTTCATTTTTTACATGAGATGAATTTTAAATATTTCGAAAAGAACTTCAAAACGTTTTGTTATGTCTGGGCATTTCTATAGACTCGCTATGGCTATACATATGGCATGCCTACTCGTATAGTGGTGATTAGAACTTGTTGACATTTCATAGATTAGACAAATGGGGCAATATCCTCCAGGATCGATAATACAGTATGGACTCATTTACGAAATTGCACGTGGATTAGACTATAGGCCGACCGTTTAACTCACGTATCGCCTGCGCGGTAAGAAGGGAGCGGGGGCGGGTAACGCTACACACGGACTCAATAATCCAAAGATTTATCTCGAGATAGACATTGTTGGTAAAGAATAAAATAATAAGTATCTTTTTTTTATTAAGCGTTACCCGCCCCCGCTCCCTTCTTACCGCGCAGGCGATACGCGAGTTAAACGGTCGGCCTATAGTGTCATGATTACCTACTTTCATTTCTCTTGTTACCTACTGAATATAACATTTGTTAGATGATGAATTTAGTCTTTGTAACCTCTCGTAAACTAAAATAAAAAGGTTTTGTGTATAGCGAAGGTTAATTAGCAGTTCTGTAACAACATTGGCTGCTTTGTTTATTTCTGGACAGACGAAGCGATCGCGTGTTATAACCAGTGACGTATTTTAAAATTTAGCGCCCTGGGCTTGTAAGATTTGCCGCCCCATAAATTGAACAAGTCGCCCGCCGCCGGCGCCCCCAAGGCTGCCCCGCGCCCTACCCGCTTTCGCCTATGAATATGAACAAAAACGACACGAGCAACGTCGAAACATCCCGACTAGTCCCGAGTCGCGATGGAGTCCGACGGACACGCCGCCGCCCCGCCGCGGCCGCCCGCCGTTCAGGCAGTAAAATAGCCTCGCGTCTTGTTGTCTATCAAACTTACAACCAAATGTTGAGTTTTAATTTTTCTTAATTAGGTAGGCATATTTTTAAATATCTTCAAGCATGTAAAGTTCAAAAGAAAGTCGCACTAAGCTGAGCGCGAGGTGCGGCTTACGCCGCCCCTCGCAGCTTGCCGCCCCGGGCCATGGCCCTTTTGGCCCAAGGGTAAATACGCCCCTGGTTATAACCAGACTGACTTTCTTTAGATACTTAAAATGATATCCATAGAGCAAGGTATTGTTTCTTTGGCCTTCATTCACGTGGCAGTATTGAAATATATTCATGTACATTATTCAGCTGCTGATTGTTCTTTAGGAAAAAAATGTGCGCGTTCAAAATATTTGCTGTTTTTAGTTCGGTGAATGTTCGACATTCAACTAAAATAGTATTGCAATTAGTAAATTTTTAAGATTGCTAATTTTTTTAAGGCGTCCATCTTAAATACCTATATATGTATACATATTTAAATAGAGTAGCGTTTTTAGTACCGATAGATTTACAAATTTAGAAAAACGACCACATAAAGTTTGATCGTTTATCAAAGGATTTTCATCTCTTGTTGTAATTAAACTATATTAAAAAAAACACACCTTAAATATTTTCCTCGGTAGGGTAGGTAATGGGCTTAACAATTGGTTTTCTGTTAAGTTCTTGTGTTATGGTCGCAGGTTGAATTTGCGCATGTAATCGAATTTGATCGTGTGCAATCTGGATCTGAGTAGGTTCGTGTTTATTAAATGTCTGTTACACGTACATAATCAAGATACAGAAAAAAACATAGTTTCAGGCAACTTTCTGATTGGTGTTTTAATATATAAAAAAGTATATCGGCTTGTGTGCCCTTTCCTTGGCACGCGTATTCAAATATTCAGAATAGGCGTGGGACGAAGACGAGTAGGTAGGAGGAGTGCGGGGGTGGAGGCGAGGGGCTGAAGGTTGAACAAATAATTTGCCTGCCGTACCGTATTTGTGGTCAGATTAATATACGAAAGGTGTGATTTTTACGATTTCATTGTATATGGTTATTGTATAATTTGTGTGGTGACTGTACTGTAATTTTCTTTTGATTTATTTTGCGGCCATGATGGGCAGGTGTTACAGAGTATACTCAAAATATTTGGAGCTGCTAATCGTTTAGAATTAATGTGGACGAATGGAATAGGGAAATTATCATTAGCCCATCATCATCATATCTAATGTAATTCAAATTGACAGTGATATTATAACGTCGTCCGATACATACGAGTACAGTCAGCATAATAAGTAGATGAACATTTTCATTTATCAAAGAAAATAATTATTATACTTATTTACCATAAAGATCGATAAAGTTACGCTATTGCATCGTCAATTGTTTAAAAAATGATGTCGATTAATGTTTTCATACATTAATATCTATTTTAGTGTGTGCGTTTTCAAATTTTCACATGCACAAACACCTAGACCCAGAGCAACTATCTGTAGGCCATACAAATATATAGTCCGTGTAGGAACCAAACCCGCGACAAGTGTACCAGTCGATCACTCAATCACTGCGTCAAAAAACATTACTGAAACTTAAAAAAAATTTGCTTCTTTTATCTCTGACTGTACTTCCGAGCTAGTTAGATGTCCCCCGGCACCGCCTGCCCGTCCTACGCTATAGTAATGCGCGGTCACCCCTAGGGTCATCCATTAGGGATGCGACAGCTTTATGGGCACCGCCGTTTGTGTCCATTACGTGTGGGCTAGCATCTTTATGGTAACTTTTTAGTATTGTCACTTTGTTTTCAAACAGACAGTTATTTCTTCGCTACAGAGAAGTGAAGAATATAATCTTATCTTATTTAGGGCCACGTCTAGATGGGCGTTGTTTGCTGAAGTAATAATGATGCTGAAGTTTTTCGGCGTAACTTGTAAGCCACAACATTTGTCGTTGTTGTATTAGGGCCAGGGGCGGATCAGTGTCAGAGAGATAATGATGATTTGGGTTGCAAGGAAATAGCCTCAACGAGCTTGCGCAGTTAGTGTCGATAGTCGATACCACCATTGTTGTATATCTAGCATATCTTTCCACTACGTGATAGCTTGCGTCGACACGACACAGCAGAAGAAGAATGATGATATTACTTGGGTGTCTGCTCTGATACTTTTATACGCGAACCTTTTATCTAGTCAGTAAACTTTTCAGTCTATGATAACTGAAACGCCAAAATAACCATTAAGTCACACACAAAGAAAATTTTGGAGTAAATTCGAGAGTACATTGAAGCAAGCAACTTTTTATTACGTACCCTAATTTGATAACAAAGAAAGAATAAATGGATTGAAATAAATGAAACGGTTTTATGTGAAGAGCTTTTCATTTGTCATTGTAAGTACTGGCAGCTATTGTAGTACAACAAAGGAGGGCAGTGTCTGAGGGTCGGTGGGGCCGGGTTGTGCTTCACCTGTCTCTATCTGACTATCTAATTGAATATTCAGAACAATTTCTACTGTTCTGTTTTGTTCTATGTGTAATATTGATAATCTTTGATACTTTCGCACAGACCCTGGTAGTTGATAATTTAGAGGTTTTTATTTTTTGCTTCATAGTCCAATTTCTGCTACTTAAGAGCAGCTTGTCGAGTGGTCACAATTGTGAACATGAGGTCCTGAGTTTGATCCCCGGGTCAAGCAAAGTGTTAGCACGGAGTTTTGTATGTACAATAACATACCTCTGCCTAACCCTTCGGGAAATACGGACGTGATGGTTTGTTATAAAAGAGGAAAATTGATTTCATCCTATCTATCTTTGTTGTTGTGGAGACTGGCGCCATCAAAGAGACGACTATGATGCTCAATGACAAGTGAGTGACATCCTGAAATTCGTAGAAAGACAACTATACGCACACAACGCACAGTTAGAGTGAAAGTGATCTAACTCAAAATTCCTGAACAACCAAAACTGACCTTGAAAAGCTTACTTTTTTGAATACTTTCTTGCTAATTTCCCACAAATTACATTTTTGAATTAGATCACTTTCGTTCTGAGGGTGCGATATAGTCAATTTGTGGAAGTGGAGAAGACAAACACATGTAGGTACAGTTAACAATTGAGGTCGTTCCTTGACGTCACTACTCTGTACAGCCTTGCTATGTTAACAACGTAGGGTCTTATATCAAAGGAGGTGTCCCGGGGCGGTTTCATTGGTAGGACGGCTGTGGGAAAGGGTTTCCCTGTCCTCAGCGTACTCCAATTAAACTGAACACTGTATTCATGATTTTTTTAATGGATCTGTTTTGTCATATGTTTACGCAAGCGCGATTGCTGACCGTACATGGAACCAACCATGAAGTATATGTTCGATTCCCAAGTCGGGCAAATTGTTATTGGGTTTTTCTGTTTAGAAATTCTCAGTAACGGTGTCGGCTAAATGTGGGTGTATAATAGTACACTTTTGGCTAACCCTTCGGGGACTACAAGTGTACTATGCCTATGTTCTTAGTTTTGTCTTAATGCTTTAATATTAGCCATTTTGTTAACAACAGGAAATTTTCCACAATCACTGTACAACTTTGAGGTTGCACCACATAACTTAACATAACATCACGCCTGTATTCCCCGAAGGCTTAGGTAGAGGTGTACTATTGTACACCCACATTTCGCCGATGCCGTTATTGAGTCCCGTGTAATACTATTGCAATCTACCGGGCACAGTTCCAGGCTCCGTGACAGAGAATTTCCATACAGAAAAATCCAATAACAGTTTGCCCGACCCGGGAATCGAACCCAGAACTTGACGCTCAGGAGTCGCGCTTGTGACCATTAGACCAATGTGGCAGTCACCCATTATATTGCTACCTATCACCAGTGAGTTTAAAAGAGTAATTTGATTCAGCATTTTGTGACATTCAGAGCACGGGTAGTTTTCCCAAAAGACATGAAATTAGTTTAACAATATACTTGTTCTATAACGAGATGTTCCTGTTAGGGCTGTTGACACAGAATGTTCTTTTGTATCTGTGCCAATTAAAAGTGAATAAGTTGTATAAATACTGCAGTGATATGCGTATTATTTGCATTTGAAAAGGAAACTAGTGGAGGGTAGGTTATGCACCGGAAAATATTCAGTTCTATACTTATTTAATACTTTGCCCCTTTGGTTATTAAGCTTGGTGCGTTTTATATGAGATTAGTTAGTGTATGTAAAAGGGCTATTTGCGAAATACCTATCTTCTACATATATACCTATATATAAAAATCAGTTGCCTTTGCGTTAGTTTGGCAAAAACTCGATATTGGCTCGACCGAATTGTTTTTTTTTTGTTTCGTTCGCGGAAAATCCCAATGAAACAAATTGTTAATTTTTTATGGGAATAGCCACTTCGGATTACTTCGTTCGTTCGTTTTCATTACTGTGTTCTACATATTGATAGAATAATAATAATAAGTAAGTGAGTTGGCGAGTCTCAGACTCTCATTTTTACGTGTAGTGTGTTACATTGTTTCGTCAGGTGCCATAGGTTTCCATAGTTCCCCATAACCTAGTCCACTAACATCCCAACACAATAGCCCAAGTAGTTTTTCACCACATGTTCTACAATCATCATCATCAGCCAGAAAACGTCCACTGCTGAACGAAGGCCTCCCCCAGGGGGGGGGGGGGGGGGGTTACCATAATCCCCACGCTTGGCAGGCGGCTTGGGGATCGCAGTGGCTCACCGATTAGTAAGAGGACGCTGCTGCCCGTCCTCCGGTGTCTGGCCGCAGTTTTAAGACGTACCCGGGTCTCTAATCCGGTTCTACAATAGTCTTTTTTTTTTTTTCTTTTTTTTTTTTTTTTTTTCTTTTTTTTTTTTAATTAACGTTGCCCCACACTAGGATTTCTCCTGTATCGTGGGTACAGTTTACAGACATACATGTCACATGCACAGACAACCAGACCCGAAACAACTATCTGTAGATCATACAAATATTTGTTCCGTGCGGGGATCGAACCCGCGACACCTAGCGCAGAAAGCTAATCGCTTAGCCACTGCACCAACCGTGTCGTCAACCGTGTACTGTGTAGTCCTGCATAAACTAGGATTAGTCCATATGTGCATACACCATTTCATTTTCTTAAGCAATATAGTTTAGTATTGACTTGTATTGGCCTTATTGGCATTATTGTATTATTATTATTTTTGACATCTTTTGGCTTTATTGGCCTTATTGTATTATTATTATTATTTTGACATCTTTTGGCTTTATTGGCCTTATTATTTTTCATTGACATTCATTGGCTTTATTGGCATTTTTATTGTTAATTTGTATCTGCCTTGTTGTATTACCTGCTATTTTTTGTTATTATGTTGGCAATTTGTAATATGTGAGCACCATGTAGCCCTAAAGAGATATTTTATTCAATTGACGTGATAGTTGTCTGGCAGTTTGAGAATGTCATGCTCACTTAAATGTCCTGCTGATGGTGGCGTGTGTGTCGGGTCGTTGAGTTCCCTGCAATGTGGTTGAGTTGAGCGATGCCGATACGTGCGTGATACTCGTGAACGGGTGCCGTCTGTTGGGACTGGTCAGCTCATAGCTGCCATGTCAATCTTATCAGAATATTTGTTATTAATTTAAAAATCAGGCTTGTTTAGTTTAGACTTTTTTTTTACATTGTCCTCACATAAGTTTTCGAGAACAATGTATTTTAACAAAATATTGTAAGAAATTCTGAATTTAAAAGAGTAACCATGGAGTTTCTTGCCCGTTCTTCTCCATTGGAAGTCAACATTTTGGAACGTGGCACCTAGAGTCGTAACTATTCTTAAGTACCTGTATATGGTCTACATGAATAAAAACATATCTTATCTTATCTTATCTTATCTTAAGAGGTTCTCCGTGTTGGCTTGGCTGCGTGGGGACGCACGCCTTTCAATGGCTTTCAATTGACTTTCAGTCTTTAACGTTATCTTAGCAAAGTTACAAGTTCAAATGTTAATTGCTTTGAATAGCTTTTTCAGCATCAACAGTCCTGAATTAAACGTTATCTTAAAACTAAAGATAAAAGTAAACGTAGGTGCTAACGGCCATTATCCCATACAAGTTACGGGGTACACAATTACCGTTATAGTAACTACAATGTTAACTAAGGCGACTTTTCCCGGCAGAAAACTGACCCGAATTTGATACGGGTGTTGACCTTTTGAGCAAAACTGTAGTGATAAGCACGTATTGTATTTCACGAAGCCATGTATTGAAGCCAAATTGGATGTAAAGGTTTTGTTTATTATCAACGTTAACCTTATCAAGTTATCACTCGGGATGTAGCCGAGGGTCTGCGACTGGATCTGTGAGCCAGGGGTATAGTTACACTCGGCCAGGGCATTGTGAGAAAGGAGGGCAAACGGAAATTATTTTAATAAATATGTACCATGTTATTAGGTTAATGATTGAAGTCTCAGGGACCCATGGCCTGCAGTGAAATACGCTGCAGTTAACATGCAAAAGTCGCAGGTAGCTCTTATAAAAACTAAAATAATATAATATAGCATCACGCCTGTATTCCCCGAAGTTGTTTTTCCGCCATTATTGAGTCCCATGTGATAGGGGGCGAGCCTATTTCCCTCCAACGGCCACAGTTCCAGACTCTGTGCTATTACTGAGATTTTATTTTCCAAACAGAAAAACCCAATAAAACCTTGGCCCGAACCAAGACCAATGAGGCAGACAAATTATCAATTATTTTAATTAAAAACTAAGATAAATTTATGTGAATTGACGGGTTGTACTAGTTACTACTTTTAGTGATTTTTACATTTTACTTTTGTTTAAAATTACAAAGTTACAATTTATAAAATATATAGTTGTCTATTTCGAGATTTATTTTGCATTACATTTCATCTACTTTAAAATCCATTTCTATTAAAGCACTTATGGTATGTGACTCAGACAGAAGTTCGTTTTATTTACATTTCTAGATTTATACTTTATGTCTAGAAATGTAAATAAAATGAACTTAAATGTACTTACAAACGGTGCATAATCACGGGTTATTTGACGTAGTTCGCGAAAAATACGATACTAAACACATGGATACCAACGAGCAACAGAGGTTTAGATTCCCACGTCGCCCGCGCCGCCGCGCCAAGCTCGTCATACACACGAGGGAAATGCTAAGTTTATTTATGTTTAACAATTTTACTTATGCTAATTGATCGACTTGCACCGTGTCATTATCGTACTGTTGTGATCTGGAAATGAATCATATGTCATTGTTATATTACTTATACCGTTTGTCAAGTTTATCATAAGTATTATTTATGTACTTATATTGTACTGCTGGGGATAGGGGTTATGCTTTGGCTGCTCTGTTTTTAGCTGGTTCTAAGAAACACTTGGAGAGTTACCATCTATCAATGTATTCGTCAACGCATTATTTTCTTCCTTGATGTACAGAGTGGCGTCGATGACGAAATACTAAAACACGTATTTGGTATAACGTTCAGTGGCCGTGCACAATAAAAAAAAAACAAGTATCAAATCCCAGGAATAGTTAAATATAATTTAATCGTTTAATTATACATATCTAGTCATATTTATCGCGATCTCTAGACAAAGTTTGACAAGTCTCAAAAAGGCGTCACATAAAAAAATATGCTTGAAAAACGTAGATTTAGGGACGACATCCGGGACTTCTTTATTTTCTATAGTAATAATTATATACAATTCCAAAAAACATAGGGTTGGAAACTCGGGTTGAAAAATCATGAATCATCCTTCATCGTGAACCAACCTTTAAAGTTTAAGTTACAGTTTGTTTAGAACCCGCGTAATCGTATCAGACTCTGAGCTCCTGTAATTGACTCACAACGTTCTTACACCAACTTTAACTGTGTTATTTAGTTCACTGGATAATTGATTACATAGAACGGATCATCTAGTTCGTTAGTAAGTAAACCAATGTTAATCTAAGTTAAGGTTAAAAGCCAGAGAGATTGAGAAGTAATTTCGAAGTAATATTTGGTGCTTAGAATCCAACGGTGGATAAATTCATCAAAGCTTATATTTAATATCCATTTTTCTTAATACATGTAAGTACCTATATTTTGATCAATGTCCACTCACTGCTATGTCAGTTATGATATAACTGTAGAGAAATGCCAACACAAAAATAAATATCTGAAATAAAATAATCAGGTTTCAAACCTGTGCCAAGTCAGGTCGTGAGTTGGCAGCAAAGTGTCACAATCAGTCAGGCGCTGCTCTCGGATCAATATGGCGGGGGGCTCCAAATCCGGGGCTTTGTGACAGCGTCCCGGGAGCTTGGGGCCCTCTTACACGTACAAGCTCTTTGTTTCTACCTGTCCCTTCGGAACTGGGGCGTTATTTTTGGAGTGGTGACGTCGAGAGCTGTGAATGGTTAATTTTTGTGTGGAAATGTTTGAGTTGAAAATATTATAAGGCTTATATTATATTGTGAGGTATATAGAGACACCAGAAAGAAAATGTTGGTCTGTTGTTTTTGCATTTTTAATAATTATTGTTACTTACTTGATAGTATAGACATAGAAGTGCAATTTTTTAAAACGTTGCCCCACGTAGCGTTTTCTCCTGTATCGTGGGTACAGTTTACAAACATACATGTCACATGCAAACACAACCAGACCCGAAGTTAGGTATCAGTAGATTATACAAATATTTGTTCCGTGCGGGGATTGAACCCGCGAAACGTAGCGCAGAAAACTAATTGCTTAACCACTGCACCAACCGTGTCGTCAAGTTTGAAATACTATTATGACCAAGTGGTTGTCAGTTACCAAGCAAAGCCACTAATTTCTCAAATTGTTTAACTGTTCAGAGTCACACCTATTAAGTTGTTTACTGATTTCATTTTATACTCGAAACATACATAATACTCTGTTTGAGTATTAAATCAATCAAATTAATTGAATTCTCTAGATTAATAATTTTCTAGTTAATTCATCGTGACAAGAATGGTTCGTAAACAATTTAGTTAATCTCGTTAATGGCGTGCCGACATTGAAATAATTAGAATATTTTTAGACATAACTGTTTGGTATAATTAGGCAGAGTCGTTATATCGTTACCATTACTTACATTTAATGATTTTGTTTAAAAACTTTGCCTTTTATCTTGTTTTTCGCCTGTATAATTATTTATTACATAAATATATGAATATCACATGCACATACACCTAGACCTGTAACAACTATGTGTAGATCATGAAAATATTTGTTCCGTGCGGGTATCGAACCTGCGATACGTAGCGCAGCAGTCGATCGCTCAAACACTACGCCAACCGTGCCGTCGTTAATGTCCAGATTGCAATTTATTTTTATTTTTGTGCTAGTAGGAGCATTAAAAAGCTGATGATAAGTCTACTTTACTCGATAAATCGATAAGTCTATATCAATTGAAAAAACGTATACTATTGAATTTGGATGCTCGCGCAGCAAGAGACACGTTTGTTTTATTTATTTTTAACCCCGCACTATGATTTTTTCCTTTATCGTGTGTACAGTTTACAAACATACATGTCACATATATACACAACTAGGCTCGAAAAAACTATCTGTAGATCATACAAATATTTGTTCCGTGCGGGAATCAAAGCTAGCGTAGAAAGCTAATCACTTAGCCACTGCACCAACCGTGCCGTCAACACTAATGGATGGGCCGATTATAGAAAAGTTGTAGTGTTTTGTAATCGATTTAATATCGAACAATTTTATAATCGCCTTCCTGTCAACAAGTTAGCACCTATAAAGTACCTTCATTTAACCTTAGGTACTGTCTAAAGCAATGCTCGTGTCTTCAGTTATCCGTGACGTCAGACTTATCAACTTCGATCGCGGTCTACTTCGTTCGTTGTCAACTTCATAATATTTGCGTTTCAAATGTCAAACGCAATTGATTTCCATTTGCTTTGAAGAAACTGGATTATTAATGTTTACCGTATCTGCGTTGCTACGGAGTAATGGCGTTGCTTTTGATTAGTTATACCTATATTAGGATCGTTCGGATTTCAATGATTGTTAGATGAAATAAAATAAATTCTGTATCCCAAAGGAAATTAATAGAACTTTTGTATTCAATTTGCCTTGCTAAGCAAATTCTACCGTGTATATTTTTTTACCATATATTTTTTATAATATAAACATCAAACATGCTGACGATAGATGTGGGCTGATGATGATGACGCCGTCGATGTAATTTACTCCTGGCTACGAATGAAATATTATAATCACCATATTGTCGTAGGTGCGACCCTGGCGGTGATTATCGACATGGACCAGGGCACGTCCGTGATCTTCTCAGCGTGCGTGGCGGTGTTCTACACGCTGTTCGGTGGACTCTATTCTGTCGCGTACACCGACGTCATACAGCTCTTCTGTATCTTTATAGGTGAGTAATTAACTGGTAGTTTTCATTCAGCAGTTTTGGTTTGTTAAAGAGCGGTGCCGTCTACAGCTGTTAGAAAGAATATTGATATGAAACAGAATCGTGAAACTGGAGCCATAATAACGTTTCAAAAGTGTCCGCGTACTTATTTGGAATAAAAACCTTTCATTTGGTATCAAATTTGGCAAGAAGAAGATACGGTTTTCGGACCAGAAATATTATCGGAGATCGTTATTGGACGGTGATGAAACTTATTGTTATATCTGGTGATAATTCCGAAGGTTATTTTATGACAGCCGCATCTCCGTTGGCAGGCAGTAGTACATTTATTCTTTAGTTGGTCCTTGAAGAAAGTTAAGTGGAAAAATGGTCTGGGTTTATCAAACATCACGACGAAGAATAAGAAGTGTAACTAGATGTAGATAGTTTCGTAACATTATTCCGTAATCTATAACTCAGTGGTGCCACCTGTCCCCGTCTTCTGTTGCTGTCACTATACTCGAAACTAAAGTCTTGGCTAGTCACTTGGCGTGTAGCAATGCGGCGTTCCGATAATCTAGGAGCGTTTTTGTTTCCAAGTCAGTCTGTATCTAGATCCAGAGAAATCTATGTATTTACAAATGGAATGTTGTTTGTCGGTAAACGCATCACTTGAGAACAGCTGGACCAATTTAGCTAATTTAATTTTTTAAATGTTTGTCATAGTCGAATAAGGTTTTTAGGGAAAGAAAAATAGGAAAAGTTGTCCGGAAAATTGTAAAATTCAGGGAAAACTGAAAGTACATTTTTCTATGTGATTTTTGTATGAATTCAAGACCAGCAAAACAGGACAACGTCTGTCGGGTCAGCTAGAATGTAATAGAAATATCGTTCGTGTGCCCAAGCTTCAAAGTATTGCATCTAATATTATGTTAACCAATCAGTGTTTATATCTCTTCAAACAAAATCCTGAAGTATCCTCCACATTCGTAGGTCTATGGATGTGCATACCGTTCGCGTGGGCCAACGAGCACGTGAAGCCACTCAGCTCCATGGAGGTGGACTGGATAGGGAAGGTAGAGCCTGAATACTACTGGTTCTACGTCGATTACGGGTTGCTGCTCGTGTTTGGAGGGATCCCTTGGCAGGTAAGTTGTTTTGAACTTTGACTACCACTCGCATAGACACTAGACAATAAATGTTATGTAACAAGTTGCTTGAGATATTTTCAGTATTCGTTAAAAGTTACAAGAGATAATAGCAAGTCTGTAGATATTTATAAATGTATTAAGAAGGGCAGTGTTCTCTGATCTCAAGTAACATTGTTGCCCAACATTGTGCGTCTGGACTTAACAAAACAGCCATAAGACACCAAAATACAAAAAATATCTTCAAAACCGTCATCTGCAGCAGCTAACTTCAATTTGACATCCAGGTGTACTTCCAACGCGTGCTGAGCAGCAAGACGGCCGGGCGCGCTCAGATCTTGTCCTACGTGGCGGCAGTGGGCTGCATCTTCATGGCCATCCCGCCCGTGCTCATCGGCGCCATCGCCAAGAGTACCGGTGAGTTTAATGGTGCTTCCATCATGGTTATATCCTTATAAGCTTTATAGATACGGCCATTATGACCAGATATTAAATTGATGGTGATGATATCGAATTCAAAACTAAATTTGTAAGGCTTTTTACCGACCTCAAATTTGGATATATAATTAATCCTATATAATACTCGCGATTAGCATGGAATGAGACGAACTTCCACGGGGACCTCACGCCAGACGGCGAGCTGACTTCAGACCAGACGTCAATGATCCTGCCGCTGGTGTTGCAACACTTAACTCCTGACTTCGTGTCCTTTTTCGGGCTGGGGGCTGTATCAGCAGCCGTCATGTCCTCGGCTGATTCCAGCGTGCTTAGTGCCAGCTCGATGTTTGCCAGGTAAATACTTTATCGTTCAGAGTAACTGTTTTGAGAGCTGTGTCCCAAAGCTTTCTTTAAATGGGAACGCAGAACAAAATGAGGTATTTTCAATGCTGATCTTACAACTAGATACTACTACTCTATAATAAAATAATCTCAAAACCAATTTTTGAGATTATTTAATTATAAAACTCTATTAACTCGATAATTAATAACGAAAACTAATTTGTGCTTTGGTTTTTTAACAAAAAATAAATAAATAAAAATTATCCTTGTATACCGAGAATCAGTCTGAAGATAGTAATTATCTTCAAACTTTTATTTCATTTTCTGAGATTTGGTAATTGTATACAAGGTTGCCTTATTAATTTTTGGAATTAAACTCAATTAATTAAATTGGTTTCTTCATCATAGTCTAAGACATGATTTAGAACTGTAGATGTACTTTGATAATAATTACCTTTTTGAAGTTCAAAGCCTTGTATGATAATTTAGATATTTGCTTCGAAGCTTGGCGAAAGATTAAAGCATTTATCTACAGACAGATACATACTTCACACCTGAAGTATATGTCAGATATATACTTTAGGTGTCCAAATCGAGAATAAGATTTTTCCCATCTGTTTCGATAATATGTACAGTTTGTCGGTCACGGCTAATATGATTGGGAGGTTATTTCACCATATTTGAATACTCTTGCTCCAAAGATAATGAAAACCTGAGTTATCTCGTTCTAGGTATTTGAACATCTGAGGTGTTCCAGTGTGTCCCACGCTGACTGTACCATCATTAACGACCTTCTCCTCCCCCCAGGAACGTTTACAAGCTGATCTTCAGACAGAACGCGTCGGAGATGGAGATCATCTGGGTGATGCGAGTTGCTATCCTCGTGGTGGGCTTCCTAGCCACCCTCATGGCGCTCACCATACCGTCCATCTACGGGCTCTGGTGAGTAGCTGGTGCTTTATGTATGTTGATGGAGATCATCTAGATGAAGCCGCAGCTGCGAGTATTATCTAATAACAGTATACATATGTGATTAGCATTGTATAGCTTATCCACGCGCATGCTCAAGCGGAATTGTAAGGCGCGACGCGTCCGCGCCTCAGGAGTAAATTAATGTCTTTTCGTTAGTTTATTTATACATTTCTAACGAAAGTACTTATACAAAATATTACATCCATTAAAAAAACTCGGTTCATGTGAGATCTGTAAGTTGTAGATCTTACCACAAGTCACGGTATAGGAAGAATAGGAGGTAAAAGTATGTTAAAACACCATAAAAGGACACACTTTCATCTTGTTTGTGAAAATTAATAGGAAAATGCGAATCACGATTAGTTTACGGTTTTCTAAAAATACAACAGATGATTTCCCTATTTTGAGTTCGTCTACGAAATTTTGAGGAGAATTCATTTATTGTTGTGGGTATACTGTTTTAGCTTAGGAAGCAAACTGTAATATGTAGTCAATATACATCACACTGCTCTTGTGCAAATTAAAGGCGCTGCGCATGCGCACTTGTACAGTCATGCCCGACGTGAGCTATTTTATGATGAGTAGAAAATTATAAGTCCATAATTGAGAGCTTCAGGTTAATTTAAATATAATTCTAGTATTGAATTACGGTATTATAAATTGGGACTTAAAACGATTGAATGTTAAAGAAGTTGCCCTTCACTTGGATTCGTCCTATATTGTGGATATACTTTACAGAAATAAATCCCATACATGCTTGTTCCGTGTGAGTGTCGAACCCGCGACCCGTAACGCAGAAAATCAATGCAAACCATTAAACAGCCTTTTATTATCACAAGCTACTTAACCCTACATAACTATCTACTTGCCCCAAATTGAAACAATACTCTTTTTCACACTGTGAACCGAAGCCAAACACTTGATGCCTCCACTTGACATCGACGTGCCACTTGATCCTCGACAGTGTACAAATAACACTTCACCTTTATGTGTCAAAGGGTTTCGTGAAAAGTGCTACTTTTTTAATTCGTATATACCTCCTCTATTTCATACAAAAGGATAATAAGGCTATATATACCGAGGTATAGAGATCAGCAAAGTATTTCTTTCCAGTAGGGACATTCAGTACGGTAAAATGCTATTATGAACCTTAACGGACAATCATGATGAGCTGAAACTGTACATGATGTAATGGTTCAAAAGATATTGGTCGTTTTGTGAACAAATTTTGTTGTAACACAGAGGAGGCGCGTGGTTCCTATGATGTAAGGCAGATTTAATTTTTGCATATGTATGCTTACCTTAACATATTTACGTATACCTAGTTCCTCAGAGGTGGTAGGTACATGGTATCGCTTGAATGCCTGCATTTCTCTTGACCGAATGTTATAGTTGCCTATCACAATGGGATTGGATCAGTCATCAGTCATCATCATCAGGCATAAGGTTGCCATACACCAGTAATGTATGGCAACCTCAACAAGCCGCGGTAACTGATCGTGTCAATGGCTTAGCGCTCCCATTGAGCATGGTGTACGCACATTAATGACACAGAAACATTTATTTCTCATTATCCAGCCTTAGTGTTGGTGTTGCAACAAAAATAATCACTCTGCCCGCGCCCGCCAGACGCGGTCGTAATCATACGAGTATGTACGCACCATATTATGTTTATTGACTAGGAATATGCCCTGGGTTTGGACGATGGTTTTGGTATGGTGCCAAGGCTGCATTTGCTACGTAACTCGAAATATATATTTTTATTGTTAGGAAGTTTGTTTATATAATTGGTTCAGACTTCCTAGTTCATATTGTTGGTAAGACCTGCTATATACGTTTTGAACTCTTTTCATCTACTCATTACCCATTTTAAATATAGCGTTATCTTTAGTTGGAAATAAAAGCACTTCATATGTAGTTGGACTCTTCATAATGGATCATTTATCTTAACAGTTTTTTAGAGTCGTCATATTTTCATTCGATATTTTCTCAAGCGTGATACGTTCAGACACAAAGTCTAACATCATAGTGGTCAAGACGATTGTGTTAGCACTGGTTAGCACATAGCGATTACGATCACCAGGCCATTGACACACATAGGCTTAAACGTACCTGATGCTCGATACCGAAAATATATGATAATCGCCCCCATTATTATAATACGCTAATGTTTTTATGATAGAGCTATCATATGCTCTTACCGATGAGGTACTTGGCACTATTCCAGGTGTCGCAAGGGTCCCTCGAAAGATGCTCGTATATTGATATTAAATATGTCATTATATCGCTTTTTACTTGTAAGTAACCTATGCTTTTCTTCGGTATCATTTCATCATGATCGCGATGAAATTATTTCTTAAAGAGAAAATGTAAGCCGGAATATCTTTGCTGGCGTTTAACCGCAAGACTTTGTACTGTGGTGACAGGGGGATATCGTTAAAGGTAAAGTGAATATGACAGCGGTTGGGCCTACCAACATTTTTCTGGCCTCATTTCAACCTCGCACTTAGATATCGAGTTCAGGACATTCAAAACTACACTTAAGGATCCAATACACCGCTCTAGTAATGATTTGAACAGATTTGAATAGAACATCTAGTCTTTTAATCAATTTTCAGTCTCCTCGCCAAAGTAAATCCACTTTAGTATTTGACCCCATCTAAGCCTTTGTAATAGGAACAAGAGAAGAAGCATAGCGAAGCACGGAGTACGGCGTGCAAAGGGATGAGGCCTCCGAGACGAGCCGTTAATTGAAACTTAATCCCCACTACACCCCTCGCTAACTCTTTTACCTCTACACGTGGCTTTTATAGGGTTGTCAGTAGAACTACCAGTCAGTCAGCCGGTCAATAGATTGTTTATGTATATTAAAATTATAAGCGGCGATGAATGCTTAATATGCGTTCACGTATACTATTTTATAAAATAAATTGTGTGGTCGTTACAAAACAAATTATATTTTATCCTGGTTCGGATGTGTTACTAGTGCTGTTGTGGCTATTATATCGGATAAACACTATTCCTCCGTTTAATAGACAGTCCTAGAAATTATAGAAATAGAAAGGGAACCATCTTACATCTACACAAATTAGATACTATGTAGGTACATTATACAGCATTTGTTTTTAAAATATTCTAATGATGTCCTTCCTTTTACTTGCTGACGTGCTTGTAACTTAACTACGGTATTTCCCGCCTGGTAAAAAATAGAACAGTGTGACGACCAAGAACCAATTTCTTCCTACAAAGCAACCCTCAGACAGAAATATCTCTAAAATAAATCCATCACGAATAAAGTTTCTGAATACGAAAATTCCTATCAGCGGCACATTACAGCCCTACCCGCTCCCTTCTCACCCCCGCAGGTATTTCCGGGGGGCGTGCAAACGGTCGATTGGACCCGTCTGCTCACACCTGCATTGAAATTGGAAGCCCCCGTCTCAACTGTGGGTGTAGGCAGGAATTGAAAATTTAAACCCAACTTATTTAATTTTGCTGCAGGCGCGTTGTGTTGTTTACATTTAATATGGAGTGTCTGTTACGGAATTAAATTATTTAATATTAAATAAGTGTTTGTTTTAAATTAAAATCTGCGCTTTAACAACCCTCGTTTGTAAGACTGTGGACCGATTTAGCTATCACATAAAAATCTAAGGAATATAGAGCTTGAAATAGCATGTTTCTGTTGTAGGTAAATTGGGTGAAGGAACAAGTGAATTTGGAACTTGTATGAAACTGTAGCTCACGATTTCGATTCTCAGTTCGGTTTAAATGTAGTTTGATTCGATAAATGCTGATCTATTCTTAACCAAAATTTCTTATTACGTGTATGCATGTAGGTTGGTACTGTAATCACAATTCAGTTTGCTACGTAAGGCGATTTCTGTTCATTATTTTTGTATGAATTCTTGTATAAATGTGGTCTTATAAACCCTTATTTTCATCAGCGTACTTTGATTAGCGTATATATTATGATATTTGACGACAGATGTTTTTAGGAAATTTAGAATAGAATATATATCTTTATTTCATGTGAACCAAATTCAGGTATCTACTTATGAAATGTCGAGAGTCTAGGCGCACGGTTCCAAATAGAAGGTCGTATTCTTTTTTTTTTTTTTAAACATTTCCCCACTCTAGGATTTCTCTTGTATCGTGGGTACAGTTTTCAAACATACATGTCACATGCACACACAACCAGAACCGAAACAACTATCTGTAGATCATACAAATATTTGTTTGATCAAACCCACGACACGTAGCACAGAAAGCTAATGGCTTAGCCACTGCGCCAATCGTGCCGTCATGGAGAAGAACCGGCAAGAAACTTAATTTAATCTATTAGTAGATGAGCTTCCTCCAACATACCTAAACGGGGAGAGGTAGCTTCACATCAATACGACATGACGTAATACTGCACCAATTTATATTAGATCACGATTTATATTAAGACACCTCCTCCACTAATTTATATGCGAGTGACTGTTCCAACCGTCAATAAACCATTCGATGGAGCATAACTACAGATGCGCAATCCACGGGTCGTGATGCACCCAGGGCCGGCCTAATTACCCTCACGTGGGCAGATATGCTTCGAAAGGAACATGGTGCAATACACGCCATGGATTTATTAGGCCGACTATAGCACACGTATTGCAACAGACTGTGAGTAAATTATTTTGATAGCTCTGTCGTTGCTGACATACTGTCACCTTTAAATATAATGTATTTCATATAATTGTCCAAAACCGTCTACTGAATTGGTACCTATTTAATTTAATTTTCATTCATTACGACAGCTTCGGTCCGGACCTAGTCGCATCATTCACGTTCTATGTGTACTCCATTTTGTTTTTGTCCTTTTTGGAAGAGGTCAAGCGTTGATTTCGATGACGTCTTGAGTGTCTGCGAATCTCATTTGTGACGCTGATCGATGGCAGTATCTTGGTTACTATAGGTGTTTTTTTTTTAAAACTTTGCCCTACACTTACATTTTCTCCTGTATCGTGGAAACAGTAAACAAACATACATGTCAGATTCACACACAACCAGACCCGAAACAACTGTCTGTAGGTACCTGCTGTCAACCTGCGACACGTAGCGCAGAAAGCTAATCGCTTAGCCACTGCGCCAACCGTGCCGTCGAAATGTTTGATTAAATCATAGATGGATCAGATTGATTGAAATATAAATTAGGCATGAACTGAGTACCGAGAGGACCGTTGAACTACTAATTACCTATGGCATTATTATCATGGTTGAGGCTAATCAAGGCTAATATTGCGAGGAGGTGACATAAGTAAATAAGTCTTGAACTTAAAGACAATAAATAATAATGAAGCATCATGTTAACATAGGGTTGACAACCGTCCTGTTTTCCCAGGACATGTCCTGCTTTTTGGAGTGTTGTCCTGGGTTCTCCTGGATAGTTGTTAAGTAGCGTTCTGGGTTTTTTAGAGAGTCCTCGTATCCGCGCGTCACTACTGCCTCGAACCTTATGTTTAATAATCGGCGTTATTTTATAATTTAATCCTTAATTTAATTTCTTATATCATGTAATTTAATTGAAGATAATTTTATAAAACATTGTAATTGCTGTTCATTGAGTTTCATTGACACTGTTTTCTTATACTTTTCTTATACTACGTCCTTTTTTTAAACCGAAATGTCCTGGCATTTCCACTTTCAAATCTTGGTTTACAAAATTTGGGAATGGCAACCCTATGTTAACATAACCCAATGTCCCTCAGGTCGATGTGCTCCGACCTGGTCTACGTGATCCTGTTCCCACAACTGCTGATGGTGGTACACTTCAAGAAGCACTGCAATACCTACGGGTCTCTAGCTGCCTACATCGTGGCGCTGTTGGTGCGCTTGTCCGGAGGAGAGAA
Source organism: Shargacucullia verbasci (assembly GCA_947562105.1). Classification (NCBI taxonomy): domain Eukaryota; kingdom Metazoa; phylum Arthropoda; class Insecta; order Lepidoptera; family Noctuidae; genus Shargacucullia; species Shargacucullia verbasci. Next base: position 14,354,382 of record OX387291.1, on the reverse strand, counting down.
GCTGTTGGGATTGCCGGCGCTTATCCATTACCCTGGCTGGGACCCCGTGAACGAGGTGCAACTGTTCCCGTTCAGGACTATGGCGATGACGATGTCGCTTTTCACTCTGGCGTTCATCTCGTGGTTGTCAGTGTGAGTATAAATTATATTTTTTCTTTTTTCCATGATGTATTTTCCTAAGAGTTTCAGTCGTTGATGAATCTACTGCGTCGAAGCTGACAGCATATTGATTGGGATAACTTAGAGTACTCCAATTTATTATGAATTTCAGCCTATTATACTTCTCGCTGCATTTGCACAAGCTGAATATATTGGTCATACTTTGTTAAGGTTAAGTTTATTCATAGGTCCCTATACTGTCACTGAAATTTGTTTAATCCAGAATTAAGGTACCTACATAAAAATAACCTTGACATATCAAACTTCAACAAAGATCTGCTTCTTCAAAAATCGATATCAAATAAAATAAGATCTCATGAAATGATTACAATCCTTTGCAATATAACAGTAAATATATTGAATTCACATCGTCTTGATGAATATTTTTGTGTTGAATAAGATATAACCGAAAAGTGCTATCGTTCATACAAATTGATTGATTCAATTTAGGCGGGGGTGCTCAAACTTGACTGACGGTCTGTAATATGATAACGAATACCGACTTTATTGAATAATACTTTTGGAAACGTCGGCAGACATATAGTAATAGTAGTACTATGGTTATGATCCCTTAGCAAATACATAGGTTAAGTTTAACATAACCGAATACATGTTGTTAGGATAATTATCAAGTACATTAAGACGTTGGTAACCCATTGTCTTTTACATTGAGCGTCGTGGGTTCGATCCCCGTGTGCTACATATATTTTCTCTTTTAGTGTTTGTGTTTCATAATAAAAATAATAGTGCAGGCCATTCCTACTAAATTATTGTTATATTTTGTTTATTTATTTATTTTGTTATGATTCGATTCCGATTGAGTCGATTTAAATTTATTCCGAGTCTAGATTTCTGCTAGCGATACAAAAATCGGAAGTAAGTTAACCAGAGTTACGGAAAATCTATTACGGAAGGCTTCCTCACAGATTCCATTTAGATAGAAGCGATAGTAGCGCAGTCTGTGTAGCATACTTGTAAGTTATACCTCCGAAAGGGTCCGACAGTCTTTCATCTATAAAAAAATGACAGATTTCAAAGCGATTTAAACGGACTCTCAAACTACTGTATAGTAAATAAACTCTTTTTGAGCTTGCGAAATGCAACGTGATAGCCTTCACAAAAGTAAAAACGAGTTCAAATGTAACTATTCCTTGAGCAACACAGTTTTAACAAGGGTATCATCATTGCGCGACCTCGGCGTTATGATGGACTCTTAACTTCATTTCAATATCCACGTAGACAATATTATCAATACAGCGTTCAAAATGTACAGTTTCTTTATGCGTAATAGTAACGATTTCAAGCATTCAACAACTTACAGATACTTATATATATCGATTATCAGATCATGTCTTGAGTTTGAAATCTTTATCACAGAAAGTACACTGATTTAATTGAGAATATTTCTGCGCACTCTACATTACAAATGCTGCCACAATTACCATCTATCATATGATTATTTACTATATAATTATTACCTTTTATCATTAGAAAATAGAAGGCTGCTTCTCGGAAGCATGTTCCTGTAGGCCTTTGAGTCCAAGTTAAATTGTAAGTTAATTGAAACGTTGGATTGTTTCTAATTTTTGAAGAACAACATTGAAATTGTGTGGTGCGGCTGATTGGTGATGGAGCTCTTCTTTTCTCTTGGTGTAGTTTTAGTAGAAACAACAAGAAGTTTTGAAAAAAAAGAAAACTCATTCAAAGAAATTTGTTACAAGCATCATCATCATTATATTATTCGTTTGATTAAGGAATATTCATACTTCAACAGTTATTATTGTTCGTTTAAACATTATTACACGGTGGACATCTTTACATAATTTTAACTTCATTTACCTATTGATGTGGCACTGGCCCTCCGATGATCCATCTTTAGTTTTCTGATCTTTTAAAATTGCTTAATTTTCAATAATATTAATGCAGAAAATCAAATTACACTGTAAACACATTAATGATCATGATTTTATATAAAAGAGTTACCATTATAGCACATTATGTCTATAATATCTATTTATCATATACATTATGGACCACACTAGGGCTGAACCTCATAAGTAGCTCTCCGGCCCCTCCGCGCTCGTCATCCGTTGCGGGTTATATTCGTGTGGATGGCCCGCCACACGTAGGGCCCAAATTAAGGCCGCGAGGGTCAGCTCTTTGGAATTAAGTATTCAGGGACTAAGAGGGTTGCTGAAATGAGGTTACATCGTTGTCGTAGGTACTTATACAAAGTTAATGAAGCACTATACCAGTAATAAATATAAGTTATTTCTATGTACTGTTAATGATCTTATTTAGTCTATTTATATGTAGAACGAATGATGTGGTCCGGTTTTCACGAATGATCCTCTTTGCTCACCAATTGAATGATGCAAGCTAACAATAACTTATAGAATTATTATTAGACTATATTATTGAATTATTATATAAGATTAGTCACGATTACTCAAGTATCTTCTCTCAAGTATACTCATTTTAAGTGTTATACATTGTATGAGCGGCGCCGGCTTTAATAAAATCCCGTGGGTGTTCATGCCCATTTGATGACTCGATTAAAATAACTGGCGAAGTGTGGGAAGGAAAGTAGCCGATTACTGGTCAGTCTTTATGCCTATGGTCATGGGTCACTATTTACCTTACTTGTGTGCTGGAGCCCTCGAGCACCCACGGAGTCGGCGCTCCTGCATTGTATCTATTTTTAATACAACTCGTTTGTAGGTAAAAGAAAGCCTTTTAGTGCTCCGAAGAATTCGCCTCTTACGACAACCGCAGTGAGGAGAAACGAGGCTCAGCAGATGACCGAACGGAGATTAAAGAGTCAATAATATAGTATTTTTCCATTCACAAACAAATAACTTACATAATTGGCGGCATAACTTAGCACCCGCGAAAACGTATTAACAGATAGATATTGGTGGGCGTCTCACAACACTTATCACTTAAGATGGAGGAAGCGCTAGAATTTGAACGTTTATGTTTATGCATTATAATAATAACTGTTTGGAAGTTGTTAGTGTATGTGGGTTTATTGGTACTTATTGTATTGTTAACTTGTTGGCCTATGACATTACATGCAACAGCTGAAGTGCAAAATAACGATGGTTACGAAATATATGTTTCTTTAGATTTTTTACGGCTAATGGATAAGGCAAATGGCAGCACAAACCAGTCACCAGCGGTCTATACTTATTGTTATATTTTTTTTATTGCCAGTATCAGCATTTAGTATTATGTTTTAATTCCCTATTAACGAATTAATCTTCATTTGCGATACAGTAGTATACTTTTGCCTTGTCCTTGAAGTTCCCCTATCAGAGTTACACGGAATAGCCGCAGTAAACATATTGCAGTATGATCTTATGCAACATTTTATCTTAACAATACTAGGTACTCCACATCCTTTTAATATATACTACAGTGATATTATTATCACAGCTCCATTAGTTACTACATATTTTGGATAATGAAGGAGACAATGAACTGAGCTATGACTCTAGCTTTAGGAAGGGACTATTGGCAGTTGCCTTCAAGCGAATCATAGACACATCCATCAGCTGGGAGTCGTGACGGACAGAGGAACGACCGCTCACAATGATCTGTAATGATTGGAAAGTGATTGTGTATCACGACTTGTTGTTACTCGTACACCAATAGAACATTGTTTGCTTATTTGGGGGTTACAATTTGTATGATGGATGTGGATGATGTAATCTCATACATATTAGAATGTGTGGAAATTTAAAGAAAGGTAGAGATTCTACCAAACGTAGAATCTACAATTATATACTGTATACATACATGTATAAGATTTATTTATTTTTCTCTGCATCTTTGGTCTAGTGGTCGCAAGCGTGACTGCTGAGCGTGAGCTCCTGGGTTCGATTTCCCGTTGGGCAAAGTGTTATTGGATTTTACTATACGGACATATTCAGTAGCAGCATGGAGTCTGGAACTGTGCCCGGTAGATGGCAAAAGACTCGCCCTCTATTACATGGGACTTAAGAACAGTAAAATATGATTGTATAATAGTACATCTCTGCCTAATCTTTCGGGGAATACAGGCGTGATGCTTTGTTATTTTTTTTTGTATTATATTTATTGTATACGACCACTACTGAACATGGGCTCTTACGGCCAGTACAACACACATACAGGGGGTTTGATTAAAACAATAACTATATTCATCTTAGCACACGTCAGGACATTGCTGCCTTTCCTCTGAACATAACACATAAGTCACATTTTACGACTTCATTACCTATAATGAAGAGGTAGGGATTTGCTTATCCACTGTCAACACAGCTTAATTGTAATTTAAAATAGAATTATAATTATTTTAATAATAAAAATAGATTACAAACACCGATATCTATATTAATAAGAATGAATCGCCAAATGTGTTGCTAAGCGCATAACTTCAGAACAGCTGCATCTTTTTTGTTGTATTTGTAATTGTCAGGGCAAGGTTTGTATGAAAGAAAATTTATGGAAAATCGGAAATTTGAAATTGTAAATTACACCCGAGCGAAGCCGGGGCGGGTCGCTAGTCTATAATATAAATTTAATTAACCCTTACGTAAAGCAATATTTATAATATATATATAGCCTTTTCGGTTCGGTCTTGTTAACCCTTTTAAGTGTCTGTTCAAGAAATTCATTGCTTCCCTTTAATTAAGTATAATTGGTCGTTAAATTAGTAAAGCGACTTCAAAGCTAATGGAAATACAGTGGCCTGCTGTAGCCACATGCATTGTTTTAAATAGGATTAATATATTAATTTGGTGTGGTTCTAAAACTCCGTATTGCTACTGAGAATTTACATACAGAAAAAACCCGATAACAATTTGCCCGACCCGGGAATCGAACTCAGGACACACTGAAAAAAAAATATTATGGCTGCCATAAAGTTTTTGTTAGCTTTTATCAAGTAAAATGTTCATATATGGGAACATAAAGCTACTTGTTTGCTAGCAATAAAACTAACTTTATCACTGATTTAAACAAATATCATACTAAAAATAAATAAGTTCTTAATCGTGTTCATCAGTGAAGTTGTTTAAATAAACCTTACTTGATAATTGAAATGACTGTTTCAAACAAGTTAGTTATTAGGAAAATAATGTGTGATTATTAATATTTTGATCATGTTGACTTTATCGCCAATAATCATGTATGGTTTATAGGTATTATAATTATCTTTTTAGGATTAAACATGAAATACTTAAACAAGTAAAATTCGCACTTGTTCAACAATCTTTTTTTTTCAGTGCATCATGCTCAATAGTCACGCTTACGATCGCTGGACCAAAAAAGCAGTCTTTAATTTTAAAGTGTTTGCTATTTAAGGCTTTTAATAAAGTTTCGAGAGCAGAAAAAATATACGGTACCTAATACTGTCGTTATTCATGATGTGACTGTATTGCGAGTTTATTGGTAAAGGGTTAATCGTTTAAGGTTCAAACATGAATGTACAGTGAACATAAACTCCATGATGTAATTGTGTCGATCGGTATCTATTGAGTATTTTACGTGGATGATTGCTTGACTTTCAAACAATTAGGAAGCAATTGCCAACGGAATATTATATACTTTCCTATCTAATGTCGTCATTGGAAATAATATCTATGACCTTTTCATGTGTAAGCCGAGTAGGCAGTAATGTTAAATGTCTTTCATCAGGTTCCTCTTCAACGGCGGCTATCTTAGCCCAGAGTCTGACTACTTCAACTGCGTTGTGAACATCCCCGAGGACATTCGTCGCGTCGACGAGCCCTCAGAAGCTGGCGAACAGATGTCCGTCCTCGGAGGAGTACCAGGCAGGATGTACGGAGCTGCCTCCACTCTCGTAGGACCTGATGAGAAGTCCGGCAGAATCAACCCTGCTCTCGAGCCCGACGATGACGACCTAGATGACCCCAATGATGGTCCTACCCCCCTGTTCGGCAACAGCAGCGCGCCACCGCCAGTCCAGCCCTTCGGCAAGCAAACGGCTTTCTGAGACGATAAGTACCTTTATTAGTTTACTTAGACATCATCGCAGGCGCCGAGCTGCCCGACCGCAGGGTTGCACCACAGCGGGATTATATTTTCCGAAAATTTTACTATTTCTTATTTTTCATTCGAATTTGGTATGATCGTTACATCGAAGTATAGATCAGAAAACTTCAGTATTTTTCGAACTATCGACTAGAATGTTATGCTCAACACGATCGAAATACATCATCAGTATCTTCCTATAAACAAACCATTTTGTATATGTAACATATTTCATAGCATGCAGAAGAACGAACGATTTCTTTTAGTTATTACTAATGACGACATAAGCGCAAACTGATATATAAAATAAAATATATTTAATGAATAAATATTATCGTGTAGTAATAATGCATTAAAGCAATAGATGTATGTTTAATAGTTGATGTAAAAATGAATTAAGCTGAATTATTTTGTAGTGGAACATATAAATATAATAATATTACGAACTGTTGCAACTCATACATATCAAAATGTGAAATATATTCGTTGTTAGAGGAAATATATATTATATATATATCATTTATATTGATGACGATTCCTTATTTAAGTCAATTAATGTAGAGAGAAGTGCACTAACAAGTATGTGCTTATAGTCACACTGTGTACGTGTGTGCGTGTGTGCGTGTGTGCGTGTGGTAGACGAAGTAATGTTGTGACCAAAGCATATCATAACAATGTGAAACAGGCTTATATATACAAACATATCGCTTGTAAAGCATCGCACACTACCTGTTATATAGAGCAAACAAATTATATATGGCTCGACGATAGTTGATTTATTTAAATTATATAATTTATATAAAAAATCCGCACAAGGAATATATTATATGTTTATAAATCAATGTCTTTCTAGTCTATTTAGTACAATTTAGCGGCTGTTATAATTTTTATATGTTTAATTTAAATAAGTACAAATATATACCCACGTTGTATAGCTATATTTTTATTGTTTAGATTATGGAGTCAAGTTAACTCAAATATATACATATATACGTACATATAGTTTCATAAATAGGAAACGATATATAGAAGACGGTGTCATTTTATCAATGCGATGTATTAATCAACAAATACTGGCCTAAAATCAGCTGAGCTGCCGATACAGCGCAACAAAATAATGGCGTAACTACATTATTTCAAAAATTCACGTGTTTGTAATTTGAATATCTACATGTGTACTGGTCAATGTGAAGAGCTTTCTGATGCGGCCGCCATGCGCCGTGGCGAGCATCACTGATAGTAATAATCAGTCTTTTTGAAATTATATGTGTATTGGTGTTGACAATCGTCGTGTTTGATCCCCGGCCTCCCCGGCGCGTTCCATTGTACTCTCTTATATATGCGTGTTTATGTCCATATTCGAAGCTTTTTGACGTTATCTATCTTAATATATCAAGGTGTATCTTGCGAGTAGATCATATTGTCAATTTTGGCAACTTTTATCCTTTTGGATACAAAACGAGCGTGTTTACAACTAAGTATTAAATATGTATATAAGTATGTAAATGCATATGGTTGCATATTTTGGTGACAAGTTATATAAATGTAGATAAACAGTTGCCACATTTGATACCTTTAACCAAGCTTTCGAATTGTTTTTTGATGATAAAGTTTACATAAAAATCGTTTTAAACATATAAAGTTGGAAATATTTACGATATATGTTGCGAATATATAATATACGATGTGATATCCACCTGCCTAACCTTTGCTAAGACTACGAACTCGATACATATCATCTCTATGTGACTTACATATACATATCATAGTATTTAGTGTGAAATGGTACATATCATAATTGTAAGAGTAGATTATAGGTATTGTTGTTGTTCTTCGGCGCCGCTTCCTGATTCATATGCGATATATTATATTATATTATATTATACTTGACTTATATATTGAATCGTATGCTGTAGTGAGAGCTTTATACGAATCATTAGATAGAAGAATTGTTTAAACATATTATATAAATATGTTTTAGTATATATTTTGTGTTGCAATGTAGCAACAAAATAGGAGAATTAAAAAATATATACAACGTGTTGTTAAGTTCTCAACATAATATAATTATATTAGTATTATATATATATACTTATACTGTAATAAATTATATATAATTGTTTGTTATGCAGTTTCAGAGACTCGTCGATCAGGGAGCGGCTCTCCACTGTTAGCTAGTAGATATACCTACTATTGACTTATTCCTAGTTCTTGTTGAATATTTTGAAAATGAAAAATGTGTAAAAATATGTGTAACGTTGTGAATTCCGCGGTCGCTTCGGCGACATCAAAATAAAACATATAGCATGTTGATGACTTTGTTTTGTGTTACCCGACCATCTTTATTTACTTCTATATTGAGACTTTAGGTGGTGACACTCCGTTTTGTACGGGTAAGATTGAATAATGACACAGTATTAGCTTAATGGCCCATCAAGGAAATACTAGTTCGTAATACTCAAATATTAAACTATTTTTACAGCTCAATATAATATTATGATTTGATTTTGAATTTCAGAGTCGTTATACTTAACATCTGTTCAGTTCAACAACACTTGAAAATATAAACAATAATGTAACTGATATTAATTTATAATAAATAAACCTATCTGACAGTACGTTATTTTTAAATTCAAAAATGCATGCAATGCGACATTTTATGTGTAATCTTAATAGATATTTTTACTGGTAATATTAGTGTTTATCCTACTTAATATTATAAATGTGAAAGTTTGTGAGGATGAATGGATGGATGGATGGATCTTTGTTTCTCTTTCACGCCAGAACGGCTGAACGGATCTGGATGAAATTTGGCACAGAGATAGATTATAGTCTGGAATAGCGCATAGGCTGCATAATGTACGAGTTCGTAAATCACACGGGCGAAGCCGCGCGCTGAAGCTAGTATCTGTATATTTCCAATGAGATGAGATATTCGAGAGCTCGAATGGTATGCGTTATCAATTTCTTGGGAAATTGGATCAGAAAGCAAAAAGTTTGAGGCTTTTTGTGTGTAATAAGTAGGTTTGGGTAAATTTGAGAACTCATCAGTACTTATGTATATATTGGAAACGTATCTAGTTTCCATTGACAGGTAATTGCTATCATTTCTCGTGTTCTGCCTTATTAGTAAATGCATTTTTGGTGTTAACGTATCCACAGTTTTTCGTTTTCAGGGTATGGAAATAAAACAAGCTTCATAATATTTACAAAACGTTTTATTTATACAAAAAAGTATAATTACTGAGTACTTAAACTAAATTTTTGTACAATTTCATTAATTACAATTAAATTAAAATTAATACTTTCAAGCGCCGCTTACTTGGTAAGCAGTTTGCGACGTACGATGATCTTACAGAGACTTCTGTTCATCTTTTAATCACTCAATTCTTTAATCACCGATTGTAGATCACATTTGATTACGAAAATAGACGGAATGCCCCAAGCTATATGGTAACATGACATATTTCACACATTTCCTGCGTATTTTCCTTTTACTCCTTTTTATCGATATTCTACCTAGTTGGACTTCTGATTCCGTTATAAGGTTAAAGAATGGCTCGAAGCATTCCATGTATTTCGCCTTTTTGTAAAAAATCTAATATATAGTTTGTGATAGAAACCTACACAAATACATACATTGACATACCGTTTGTGACATTCGCAACGCCAATACTGAAGATACTGTGATAACTTAATAATTGACTATTGTATATTAGTACTAGGACGCTAGGAGTCTAAAGGATCTAGTACACATAGCCACCGTTGGAGTCGTAGCTCTGGCTGATGGTGGGGGGCACGCCACCGCCACCGCCTCCGTGGCCACCTGAGCCGCCGAAGCCTGATGAACCGCCGGAGGAGTATCCTCCAGAGCCTCCTGATGAGTAGCCACCACCGCCTCCACTTCCTCCGCCGCCGGATGGGTAGCCACCGCCGCCGCCGCCACCACCGCCCGATGGGTAGCCGCCACCGCCGCCTCCAGATGAGTAGCCACCGCTGCTTCCACCTGACGAGTAACCTCCGCTGCCACCACCGGACGAGTAGCCTCCTGAACCACCAGAGCCGCCGCTAGAGTGGCCACCGCCGAAACCACCGCCTCCGCCGCCGCCTGAAGAATATCCACCGGATCCACCCGAAGAGTATCCACCGGAGCCGCCAGAAGAGTAACCACCGCCGCCTCCACCACCGCCGCCGCCGCCGGATGAATGAGAGAATCCTGAACCACCGCTGCTAGGAGCATCATAGCTACTAGTTGGCGCACCGTAAGAACTGGACGGAGAGCTGGCTGGAGCGCCATAGCTTGATGAGGGACCGCTGGATCCAAAACCGCTGCCTCCAAATCCGCTGCTTCCAAAGCCACTGCTGCTAAATCCGCCGCTACTACCACCCGATGAAGGAGCTCCGTAAGATGAGGACGGGGAAGAGGCAGGAGCACCATACGACGAGGATGGAGGAGAAGCAGGGACACCGTACGAACTTGATGGAGGAGAGGGAGCACCGTAAGAGCTGGAAGGAGGTGAAGAAGGAGCGCCGTAAGAACTAGATGGCGGTGATGGTGCACCATAGGAGCTAGACGGAGCGGATGAAGGAGCACCGTAGGAGCTAGATGGTGGTGATGGAGCACCGTAGGAGCTGGACGGAGCTGACGAAGGGGCTCCATAAGAGCTTGACGGGGGAGAAGGTGCACCGTAAGAGCTGGATGGCTTCGATGGTTTAGGAGCACCGTAAGTTGTTGAGGGCCCGGTTGGCACGCCATAGCTGGTCGCGGGTGGTCTTGCTGGAGCTCGGTAAGAGCTGGAAGGCTTAGACGAGGGGGCTCCATATGAACTGGAAGGTTTGGAAGGCGGTGCTCCGTACGAACTGGATGGAGGTTTAGACGGGGCTCCATAGCTTGAAGAAGGAGGGCCGTAACTGGTGGACGGTTTTGGTGGACCATAGCTTTGTTTCGGAGGTCCATAGCTGCTTGGAGGTTTAGGAGCACCGTAGGAAGATGATGGCCTGCCACCTCCATAGCCGCCACCGCCACCGCCGCCCCCGTGGCCGCCACCGCCGCCGCCGCCGCCATGGCCACCGCCTCCATAGCCGCCGCCTCCATGACCGCCGCCTCCATGGCCGCCACCTCCGTGACCGCCGCCTCCTTGGCCGCCACCTCCATGACCGCCGCCTCCATGGCCGCCGCCTCCTCCATAGCCACCGCCGCCGCCGCCGCCACCGCCTCGTGGAGGTGGAAGGTACGAAGAACTCAAGGGAGCTGCGAATAAGGGTATTGGTGCTTTTATTTCATATTGGAAGTAATACTCATATGGGTAGAGCCTCTGTAATGAACTTAAAAATGGGCGTCCAATGTCATTGTGAATATTTATTTTGAAAAACCCACCACCCGCTTGATTCATGATGATTGATGATTTGAGATCGCAGTATGTTATGAACTTCCACTTCGGATGCTGCACATCATCATGATGTGATGCCTGAGTTGCTTTTTGAAGGTGGCCAAGATACCATGGATTGTTTCATTGCAGAAGCTCCATAAGTACAGACGAACCAAGAAATAAGTCTACAGGTCCAACAGATATAAGATGGGAGTTATCTAAAGATCTGATTTATTATAGGGTTTAATGTAAATACGTTTAACTTTTTTATAATCATGAAATCATAATTTCCTGATAATCCTTCATCTATATCTGGTGAAGGCTAAATATTTATCTATTTGTTCGACTGTTCCATATTTTGTGTGGTGGTGGTAGCTTACCTTCTCGCTTGTATGTCCTGGGTGTGGCCGCGGCCAGTGACAGCAGCACCAGGGCTGGCATCACCTGGAACAATGTAAATGGAATATCAGATACTGGGCAGATGTTTGATTGAAAAAGATGATAACGTATGTAGGTATAGAGAGTAATAAGTATCCATCAATGGTACAATTAATATTTTCTATTCTAGATCTTGTAGTTGTGTTCGATTCCCAGGTCGTACAAAAAGTTTATAATATAAAACTTAAAAAATTGTCATTGTCATTGGCAAAAGCTTACGTGCTGTCGTGAGATTTAACAAAAACTGGACTTAAACACAACTGGAAAACTGTCCGACAAATACTTTTCTGCTTATCCCATCTAATATCTTACGTGAATTAAACTATATCATAATACTAGCTTGTGTAGTGTTTTGTGGACGCGTGCTACACTATGTTCCTGCGTCTTAATGACGTTGCCTCACTTTCCCACCGCGAGGCCCTCCTATTGCCACATCGCGCAATTTAGTGATGTACTCGCGATTTTGCGACAAATGACTACAGTGGCAATTGATTTAAATGCGCGGTTTAGTTGGCAACGTTAGATTGCAACCTTGGACATTTAATTGTTTTGGTTTTGGTGCCTTGTTTGGATTAATGGCTGTGGTTTGAATATTAAAATAGTGTGCACAACAGTATAAGTTGCGAAGAAAGAGCCTCCCTGAGTACTTTATTCTATATATTTGGTGGGACAGGTAGTCCCTTATCTATTAGGTATCCTATCCATCCTGTCGTGGGTGCTGATCAGAACTAAAGAAGAGAGCAGGTCATATTACTTATTTATATAGTTCAAGTTTGTAGACGAGTTTAAATATTTAATATTTTGTTAGGACGATTATTAGGGAATATATTGTAACGTCATTTAGATTTCACTGTGTAAAATGTAACAGTCAGTGTTCCGACGATAATTGTAATTATATTCAACTTGTGTACGATCATCAAGCATCTCTCTACCAAACTGTAGCACACAAACCCAAGCAATGTAGCAATTTAATTCAAATATGTTCATAATAAGTCATTCAGTTGCCTCCTCACGGATGTACGAAATCCTCTGAGCATAGATTATGTACTAAGAAATGTCCCAGTCAGTGCGCGTGCGTCGTAAATACTTCACGTGCGTACTTCGTGCGGACTTTCACGGACAAACTGATGTTTATCTCAGTGTGTCTTCACTTTCAATGACAAATACCTTCGTACTTAAGCATAAATAGACATCTTAAGCTGATTCGTGGCAATAGAACTGCTAATTAAATAACATGATCAGCTGTTTTAATGTCCCCAGTGCTGAGAGTTCAGACCTCCTGTCTGAGGGAGGGATAGGATCAACATTACTATGTAGGCCACTGCAGATTGGTGGGTGTCAATTTTAGGATTTGCCATTATATTTATTTACAAAGTCGACAATTTGTTACATATAAAAAAAATGCTAGTCGAACTGCACAGCTAGTGTATAATAACGATATAATTATCTTGTAGACACTTCATGTTCATAATAACTGCAGTTCACAGCGAGTGGGCGCCACCAGCTGATAATTACAGTTATTTGAGTACCTAATTACAGCGAGACTTCGAATGACAACGTGTTATTTATTACTGCTCAATATTTATTACGAATCAATAACATTGTATTGTTGACGTGTCGTATTAACCAGGGTAGTTACATTGATGGATATATTAGGTGCGAGATAATTACAGACATTCATCGTCTTTGTCAGTAAAATAAATGGGAAAGTGAGTATGTCATGTCTATTAAACCGTAGTTAGGTTCAGTCCACTTGAAACCAGGAAAAATGAACATAAAGAATTAGGCAAAGACAAAAACAGACCAATAAAACGAAAACATGGTTTGGGATCATTAAAGGTGAGCCCAAAGCGAAACTAACACCGTCATGGGGGCGGAAATTAATGAATAACTCGGTCTACGCGTTTGAGAGTAACAAATCTGACAGATCTAACACTTAGGTACATACAAGATTATTTTTTGTCCGATTTCTGTAGATTCCGGAAGAGATCAACGTGGTATATGTTCTAACGTACACAGAATCGTAACGACATGATGTAATACGTTCATTTGCGATGACTATTGACCTCCGAGAGAAAGTTGATGACATGCAAGAACTAGCGTTTTTGCTAAACAAGTCATTTGTACACGCACCGTGACGTAAGGCGAGCCACTACTGAGGTCAGGCACATGATGGGTGACCATGGTTAGTTCAAGATTTACGTTGACATGGTTTTCTCCGTGTGGAGTGTAGTGGATAGTGATCGTAAAGTCGCGGGTTCGATTCCTAAGTCGGAATAAAAGATTGTATTTTGAAATTTTCAGCTATAGTCACTGGGTAATGCAACTGGTCTTGTCTTTGGTAAACTAGATACTGTAAAACCACTCTACTCAATCTGAGAGGCGAGATAATTCCCGATGCAGAGATATATTCCTATTAAATACAATCAAACTTTTCCCCGACCTAAGAATCGAACCCGACTAGACAATCACTGGACGAGCGAGGCGATAATCTCAATGATAGCCACTAGCATGTCTTGTTAGTAATTAAGAAATTCTCTCGTTTGTATTCCACGCGGGTAGTTGGTACTGTTATATTAGCTAATGTTAAAATGTGGGTACTAGGTTTTAGTGTCAGGGGCCATGTTGTAACTAATGGTGATTTGTATGTGCACGAGTGACTCGGTTATGGGGTGCAATTATGTTGATGTGAGGCCGAACGAGCTACTGTGGCTGCTGTTAGAAGTACTTTCTTCTCGTAAATGTTGTATGATGTGACCCTTCTAAGTGTTTAAAGAAAGCAATATAACCGATTCTCAAGGTGAATATGTCAATCATTCAGGACTGTTCATTGTACTTGTCTACGAGGAGCGTATTTTCAGCATACAGCACTTGTGCTATGAATGGAACGGGGAAAAATCTAAGTATTATTGTATCTTTACTTCATCATCATCATTATCAGCCAGAAGACGTCCACTGCTGACCGAAGGCCTCCCCCAAGAGGGGGGGGGGGGGCATAATGCCCACGCTTGGCAGGTGGCTTGGGGATTCGCAGTAGCTCACCGATTAGTGAGAGGACGCTGCTGCCCGTCCTCCGGTGTCTGGCCGCAGTTTTAGGACGTACCCAGGTACCCTTCTTTATCTTATCTGTATCTTTACTTGACTTGTCTATATTTCAAAGGTGACTACCGTTTTTAAAATCAATTTTGGGTTTTGTGGACGCAAGTATGGTTGCAGAGCGTGTGGTCCTGGGTTCGATTCCTAGCAGTCCGGAGAGTTGTGCCCGGTAGATAGCAATAACTTGGCGCCTCTATAACCCTGTATCATCCTCTATAACATAACAACACTATTTAATGGATATCACATGCATTTAATAAACCGCCACGGATTAACCTTAAACTAACTTCACTCATAATTATGATAATTAACGTAACATAAGTGGGTGTTACGGAGATAATCCTGCAGTTATTATACACTTTCACTGCTGATCCGCTTATACAACTAATTGTGGTTTATGCTAAACGCTAGATTTTACGGTGTCATGCACAAAGAGGGCAGATTCAGTCTGACACATCGTTTAAAATTTTTAGTTTAATCAATTTTGTTCATCAAAAATAAAACATGTTTTAGTTTTTAGTTACCCTAGATTTGTTAAAAAAGGTTGATTATACGTATGTAGGTATAGAATAGTACCTATGATTATATTAATATGTAGATAGCCAATAATACCTACTTAATTTAGCAAAATATTTTTTTTTTGTCTCGATGATAGACTGCTTTAGTGATAAGTGGAGGAGACCATTTTTGAGTGATGCGTAAAACATGACGTGTAATCACGTCGGCGTCGACGTGAGATGACGTGACGTGTTATAACGTCGAACCGCGATGAAGTGACTAAAGTGAAGTGTATGTTATTGTAGCATTAAGTACAGTAAGTGAGGCTAGGAGAGTAGCGATGGATCCGTTTAATTAAACAAATAAACTGAAAGACAGAATTAAGTATTGTTTATTAATTGATCGTAAATAAATCAATTAAATTATTGTGATCACTGTTTTATGACTGCGTCTATTAGGTTACACTGTTTTACTACATTATTGGCATTTAACGGTTTTTAAGACTTAAGTTACATCGTCAAGTGTATAAGATAAATCTAAGACCACTTGAAACGACTAAAAACTAAGAAGTACTATTTTACTAAAATTATTATCTAACTCAATCTGACCATTCCTAAATCCGCTGTTTTAAAGGCCACACTAACCGCTTCGTTTAACAGTTCATAACGAGTCTATTGTTTTAGATAAAGCCACAATCACTTATCGCCATCTATTCTCGGACTCCCCCCGCACCGGAGCAACCACCTCGAATTACATTATACTATCACATCTACACATTGTATAGAAATCTACGTAACTATGTGATGTAATAACAATACTTGTCGCTATGTGCTGTGAACATAATAATTATGTGATTCTAAAATATTATATATTTTAATGATTGTACGTTACGTGTGTTTATTATGTACGTATTTTCGACCACATATTGTGTGATGAGAATTCGAGATAAGTTATTTTCCAATCTGCTTTATGATTATCCTTTCTGTTGTTCTACATTTTGCTGTACTTATACGCTGTTTGGAGAGAGGGTTATATGCTATTGTAAATACTATATTACATTACAATCACGGGATTAATATCACGTAAGCTAAAATTCTATCTTAACTGTCTCTTACTAAAAATTAAACGATCAGATAAAAATATATTTTACAAATTACGTATCTCTGAATTTCAGATCAAAGTTTTTTTTTTTTTTGATCATCCTGAAAGCCCGATATCAATATCAGATTCGCTCTTAAAAAGCAATCTGCGTTAGATACCATCTTTTCCAGCAAAAATGAGTGACGTTCACTTCCTATCCGCCACAAAGTCGCGGAAATGAGTTCCACTTACGTTTATACTCGTAACTCCGTCACAATCTTATAAGGTATCGAATCTCGTGACGTTTATTGGATGTCAATCTAAGAGATTGTACATTCATGGTTAGGGTTGCCTAAAATTTGGAGTTTATTAAACCTTTTATTGTAGACTTATAGTCTATCAATTTGTTGACCGCTATAGTAATAAAAGTCCGGGTGAAGTTCATAAGGTTCAGATGGAAAGCAGATAGTGTCTATTAAAAAAATTAAAGGTGAAAAACTAGTCAAGATCTTCCAAATGATTTACTTAAGTGACAGACGATAAACGTGTGACATAGGGAAAGATAAAAGTTTATTAGTTTCGCAGCCCATAGCCCTATGCAAGATGATGGCATATACGTCATAGGTCTCACGGGAACTTGGCGCGGGAACCAGCCGTACACCGCCACAATGCGAGTGTGCAACGCAGGCGCATATTGTTCTCGCCCAAACGATGCGAATCCGTAAATACTGAGAGCGTGTTGGGGTTGCGACAGACGGGATCTGAAGCAACCGGATGGTGGAGTAGATTCCTTTTAATTTATAATAGCTTTGTGTGAGACTTCGTTTGCGAGAGCATCATGATTTGAAAACCCTGTTTTTAAACTTTAAAGTCCTCCACGAGTCACGAGCCGTGAGATGTCTGGCGAGCCCTAGGCAGTCAGCCTCGACAGATACTATCAATAATGACTGGCTAATCTTTCCACTCCGGCATGATCGATACCCGTGTGGTAGCTTGCGCCGACACGACAGAAGAAAATTAAAGTGGTTCGCTGCGTCGGATCATCATTATCAACCTATTAATAATCCCACATTTGTTTAAAAAGCTTAGGATACAATTTAAAATTTGTAACGTTTCAAGCTAATTTGTTAATATGCTACGGAATGATACGACAAAGACATTAACATTTTATTTTAAGTAACCGAATGCGGATATTTCTTGAAGTTCCGATTGAATTTAATCCTAGAGATTAAGAGTACAAGTGCATTTCGCTATTCATACAAAAGTTAATACAACTGTAGAGATATTGTCAATTCGCCTACTATCACAATAACACACTTCCCTCATTGAAATAATTGTTACATCTGATTGAAGTAAGAATATGCGGATTCATTAAAGTTTGCGAAAAAACCGCGATACCAGGAATGTATAAGTGTATAGACGGTGAATAATGTTATTTACGTAACCAAAACTATTTAGAAGCGAAGTTTGATGAGGTTTCACATTACATTCAGATCATATCTACGGATATGTTAGTACCGAAATAATTTCCGCAGTTACGTATAGCAGCTTTTATTAATTACAGCGTGAACTTTGAAAAGATTAATCAGTCTTCATTGTAATAGAAGAGAACGCCACTTAATAACCGAGCGAAGCGAAATTAAATTCTAAAACAAACTTCCTCACGTGAGTCATAAAAAACTAATCTATTAATCTTATAAACTGTTTTAACCTTCACACGCTTCATTGTTTACTTTAATAGTTGTTTTTCTGACCCCGAGGAAGACGCAGTTGCGGCGCCATGACACTTTCCAATACAACATAGCGGCAACGTTTTTCCCGCCCATTTTCACCGCGGAGGTTATGCAATTATAATAATGAGTTGTTGTATTGATGGGTTGCATGGCTGGGGTAATAGATTGTTCGTGTTTCGTGCATCTCTGCAAAATTTGCTTTAGATTCCGTTGTTGTTTATTTACATCTTTAACTTCTTGGTAAAAAGGTTATTTATCGACTTATCGACTTCGGGGAATGAAGTAGAATGTACAGTGCATTCTATTCTCACGCAAATGGGTGATTGGTATTCTTTATAGGTGACGGTCTGGCAAAGGCTACCTATCACTTCTTACGCAATGTTATTAGATAGGTACTAGTTCATCTGGAGCTCGTTGACACCGCTAGGGATTCAAACTACCTACGACTACCACTACATACGAATAAAATAGTTATTATATTAGTCATGTCAGAAATTTATTAAAACGCGTGGGATATGAATAAAACGCCTTTCAAGGAGTAATATATTTATAAAATTTCGAAGTTCCATAAAACGGCTCTTGAATCGATATTACCATATTGGCATATTGCTGATATTGATAACATAAAAAGCGATATGCTTACATATTCACCAATATATCTTCATTTAAGTACCTAATTATATATTAATGCTACCTTTTAACTTTTATCATCCGAATTAACATTTTTGAACGCAATCAATATTTAAATTACATGTCAAAATCAAAAGTAATGGCGGACAACTGTCAAAATGGAATGTCAAATAAAAGAGCGAGTACATATCTCAGTAATTTTATAGTTTTTATGTAACAAATAATAATATCTGGGTTGGCGACGCAAGTGACCATTGCGATCGCGTTAATAATATTTATTATGTGATATTTTTTGCATGAATACCTGCATTTTATTTCATTTTTGGTCAGCTTTATTGATATTAAGGAAAGTTCGCGCCATAATTGTGATTATGTCAGTTTTGAGATTATTTTTACTTTTGCAATGATATGAGATTTAAACATTTAGGTCTGTAATACATAAAATAAAAGTGTTTTTTTAATTAAGTTTGCTTGTCCCAATCAGAACGCTCATTCGTAAATTGTATTAAAACACGTGCACGGATATTTAATTGGTCATCAGAATTATATTAAAATCTAGGTGAATTACGATTGATTGCGATCGTATTCGTGTCACTAATTATTTATAGTTAAAAATATTTCAATTAATTACCCTCCATTAGCATAACTGACTCAAATATGAATCTCGAAAGCGGGTCAGTAAAACGTAATTGAATCAAATAATTCGCATGAAACTGGAAATACATGACAGCTGTCATACTTATGTCAAACCTAATTCAAGTAGGTAATGACTTGTTTATTGTAGGTACCTATAGAACCGATCAGAGATCATTACCTTCCTGATTTTATGCATGTGTCCATAAAAGAAAGATATTCATATCTCGTTCCTACATCAGAACTCTGACATAATAATCATCACGTGAACACTTTTCTCATAGCGAAAGTAAAAGTTCTTAACCATTCAAAATATTGCAGGGTCCATCTCTGGCTTACAAAGGGATTGCCTCACCATGCACGTATAGAAGTGACAATGTATGTTGCTCTTAGCGATAGCGTCGTATTATGCAAGGCTTTATGCCGTGACCCGAAGTTTTTATGAAGGCGACCTGTATCACAGATACACAGTTGTTTTGTTCGTAAAGTAAATGACATGGATATTGCTTCACATATATTATGAGTTCTGTGGGGTGTGGGCTGTGCTATGACTGGAGTGTGATTTCCCTTTATCAATTTATTTGAAAATCCTCCTTTTTGGGTTATGTCTGTGTTTAGCAGTGGTCCGCTATATCGACGGTGAAGTGTCAATATATAATAACTAATATTTTGGGGATTTTCGTTTTATAGCATTTTAGTATTATACATAAAAATGGGTTATTGCTCTAATCATATAATTTCTATAAACAAGGGTGATCGTCTATTGTGTATATTATACTTTTAATTGAATTACAGAGTAGGATAAAGGATTTTTATGTACAATAATCGCCAAAATGTTAGCTATTATATATTGACAGTTCACCGTCATTATTCTGTTAAGCAGTATTTAGTACTGACACTGCCCGGTGTTCTAACGCTTCTTAAAAGAAGTCTCAAGCCAAAAGAAGAGAATGGGCAGTCTGTCTTGTGACGAACTCCTCGCACTGGTTAGATTTTCCACGAAATATGTACATTAGAAACATTAACACAGGTTTGTTCACGATTGTTTTAGTTATTGTAGTACATACTATCCTGAAGTTGTATGATATTATTACATCAATATGGATGATTACCCAAGAGTGTAGAGGCTGGAAATCGTTTTTGATAGTGAATTAAATTACGGTTTCTGTACACATAGATTAGATTTTACTGAGTTGGCCATAACAGTCCCAAGATTTTATTACCTGGGTAGATAATAGAGCTTTTCAGAAGAAAACACTAAATGGAACTTTAACAAAGGCTGTATAGAATGATATAACACTAAAATAATGATTGACATCAGCGACAACCATCAGATAAGATCTGCGGATGTACGAAAGTGACTCGTTGCCACTCACTCTCACGAACATTCACGAATTCTTACGAAGATTCACGAGTTGCTACAGTTTCGCAACTCTGAGCCTTGTTTGATTCTATCAATATTTGTTTTGTGGAATCTGTTATAATTTATTCCTACTTTAAGCAATCAGTATTAGTTACCATCAGGGTTACCATCCTCAAATTTTGAAAAACACTTGAAAGTGGAAATACCAGGCATTTCGGTTTAAAAACAGAACTCAATATAATAAAAGTATAAGAAAACAGTGTCAATGAAACTCAATAAACAGCAATTACAATGTTTTATGAAATTATCTTCAATTAAATTATATATTATAAGAAATGAAATGAAGGATTAAATTATAAAATAACGCCGATGATCAAACGTAAAGTTCGAGGCTGTAGTGGAGCGCGAATAATAAAACACAGGACCTTACAAAGATTCTTTAAAAAACCCAGGACACTACATAATAACTATCCAGGACAACCCAGGACACTGCAAAAAGCAAGGCATGTCCTGGGAAAACAGTACGGTTGGCAATCCTACATTATATTAACCGAAAAGAAAAGTAACAGGAGATGAACCCACTCTCAGTATTTGAGAAATTTGACTGAAAATATGTAAAAGTAAATAATATGAAGAATTTATATTTGTCGTCAGTGATATTGATTAATTTATTGTACTTATACACTAGATTGTCAACCGTATAAAATTGGGTACTTCGCGGGACATCTAACCGATCGCGCTAGTGTGACCAGGAGTTAACGAAAGCCTAGAGAAAAGCCGAAAGCCGAAAAAATCTTGTGGATGGATAATTGGATATGTCACAAAAGTCTAACAAGAGGTAGGAGGTGGGAGCTTATAGTGAAATTCAGAGTAGGGTATAATGTATTCATGTATGCTGTAACACTGGTAGTTATAGTGCGGCGTAGGGAAAGTAGTACCTATTTACTTACACAAAGTACAAAGTACACGTTAATTTATACAATATTTCTCATCACCTACTAAAATGTTGGTTCCGTAAGTGCGTGTGTCGTAGGTATTGTTGTAACTTTGAAATGTATGAAGATTGGAATAACATTTTGTCGCCTAATTGGGATTGTTGTATTTTGAGGCAGAACATAATAGATATTTTTATGTAGTGGCTCAAGATCATATGAGTTGAAATAGTCATTTATCTAGAGTTAAATGATGATACATTAATCTGGACCGAATGCTTACTGGAATGATAATACATTTTTTTTTTTACTTAACACCCTTTAACATTGAAGTGACAGTTTAGAAATTACGATAGGCTTCCTCTAAAGATTACGAAGCTAATATAAAACCTGGTACGAGACCAGTTTGTCATAAAAAAGCCTCTTTCAAAAATCTAGCTCACAATAGGACGCTTCCCTGCCAAAAGCGTTCAGAAACGAGATAAGAATGACGCAACTCATTGAAACTCTTCCGATCTACTACTTCCCATTGATAAATGATCGCGGACATGTCGGCAATAAATCATGATGTTCACACGGCGGCGCACGAGTTGCTTGATCTCGCGCAGGCGCACTACACACTGTAATGATTTTTAGTTAATAATATATATTTTACGTTCGTTGGTCTTTCTTGGGCATTATGGTCGATACGTTATTTTATTTTAAAATATTCTGTGTCTCCGCTATGGCTTGAGCATGGAATTGAGCTTGAGCTGTCTGCCAAATGGCCATAGATAAAGCACAGTAAGTGCACAGTTATGACTCAAATACAGCAAGTAGGCTCATCGCTTACCTATAAAATATTGTATTAATCTCAACTCAATCTATCGCACTCCACTGTTGGACATAGGCCGTTTCCCAGTCGCGCCACAACACCCGGCTCTCTGCCTCCAAATTAATTATATATGCCGTGTTAAAACGTCGGTGTGTGGCGCGCCTTACTAAGCGTCAATTCGTGCTATCATAATAGTCACTTACTCTCAGTAATAACTAATTATTACGCCTTTGTTATTAAAGAGACAAGTACTGGTTTTTACCGTCTTTATTATTGTAATAGTTTAGTTTTGTTCAATGATTAATTAGGGTCATTGACACTGTTTAAGACGTAAGTAAGGTATGGCTGACATATCAGCGTACAGCCCACATCGCAGCTATTATAGGAGGAGGTTCCTTATAGGTCACAAGTAATATCCATATTGGACCCTAAGATGATGTCGCTAGTATCGATATTTGTACAGGATCCCTAGTGTCAGTTTCTTTTGACAAATTCGATTTACTACATCGAAAGCGTTCGGCGCTTCGATTGATGGAAAGCACAAAGCGGACCAATTGGAGCGCCGAACGCGTTCGATGTAGTAAATCGAATTATTCGAAACAAACTTACACTAGGGCCTCAGTTCAAGTTATCAGGCTTTACGTTAAAAGTAGACAAAGATGAAGATAAAAGATAGAAGTGGAAGAAGACTAGGTACTTGATTTAGAAATATCCCTAAAGATTGAAAAGGAGGTTCAAAGTTAGTATGGAAGGAACTTCATGCGGTCGAAGTTGCCACTAATCTTAATACAACAAATGGTTTTTATTGCAACAGTTCTTGGAATGTTAAAGAAAGCTTGACATAGACACACATTTAAAAAAGTTAAACGGTAATTTACCAAGATGTCAGCTGTTATTTCTATACATTCTAAGTTTATCACATAAAACATACCTATGCAATATGAAGAACGTGTTTAATACATACTTACAAACCAACTGCAAAATTCTAGCAGTAGGTCATTCACTGACACGCATAACTGACATATTTGCAATGAGATGTTTTATTGTGTTATTACATATATATAGGTACATCAAACGTGTTATATAACATTTTTAGTACCACGGCATTCCATAAGTGTCTAAAAGCTTAAAACGGACAAACAATGGCTTGATGTCAATATGCGTGGACGCATGATTTTTATAGGGTTGGTAAAGTATTTGAAGTTGCTATTGACGATTCATAGAAACGGGTTTTATTAAAGATAGATGATGGATACCGAAATATGAAAGAAAATTTAGGTAATAATTAAATGGTTATTAGTGTAGAAATTTAAGGTCGCTTTTCATATCCAAGAAATTAAAAATATGAAGTAGCTAACGTACTGAGTGTCATTAATGGCGATCATTTATTAAAAAAAAAAAAATAAGCTTACAGTACTAACACCAAAACACATTTTTAATACTTATATAATATTTAGAATAATACAAAGTAAGCATTAAACAATCGTTTAGTATTATCTAATTGCCTCAAAGTTCTCAGCTGACATTGACCTGACCGGAGAACTCGCAAAAAAACCTACTGGCCAAGTGTGGCATAACACTGACAAGAGTTTTTGGTGTCGGCATAATTAGTAAGTAGGTAATATAAATAATACTTCTAATCACTCGCGGCAACCCTAAGTTTCACCGTATGACGTAATGCACGGAAGAGATTCGTCCTTGACCTTATTGACACTTTCTACGGCGCGCGCGCTGGCCAATTACGTCACACTCGGGTCGGCGGAAACAACCGAACATTCGTATTCGCTGAACACTCACTCCGTAGATTCATTTGCATTTTTATATGCCTTTACCGAGATTTTTTTTCTATTTTTATAACGTCTGAGCTTGTGTGTTATCATTTATATGCATTGCATGTAATTGAAGTTTATTTTAATGTTTTGTATTTTTGATGATATTTTTCAGTTACGTAAATATTTTTTTAAGTCTTTTTTAGGTTGTGTAAGACGTTCTATTACAAAAATACAAATAGTAGAATATAGAATTGTTTGACTCGTAATATCTTCAGTGATCAGCCCATTTATCGTGCACAAATCTCATTGATTTCATGATCATGCATATGCTTTGCTATAAGAAATCACAGTATTATATTTTACACAAAAACAGCTCGCAGTATAAAAAAAGGCATTTTTTGTTCCTCAAACAATTAAAATTGGTTTTGACGGGACATTATGATGATAAATTAGAATTTATTCAAGACACTAAATACTAAACTTAAGGTGAATAGAAAAAATTGCAGACAATAGCTCTCTTTCAAAACAAGAACGTTTAAAAACATAAAAAATAATAGTTTGGAACAAAACTAGGGTTGTACGCAGAACAAAGATGAATGACTTGTAGGTGTTACCGTGTCTCGTGCTGCTAAGTGCCGTGATGCAACGCGGCCTGCGGTTACAATAGGGCTGTCTCACTAAAATGTCATGTCTCGTTATGCTCTGTTTTAAACGTTTAGTATAAATACGTGTGTCGTAACTTGGCCACGATTAAAGGCACATTTTTAGATTTTGTAATTACTTTGGCACGTACTGTTTTTTAATTCGTACCTACTGTAGTTTTTCGTTTCTTTGACAGTAGGTAATGTAATGAGACTGTATGTACAATACTATATGATGATAATTTTTGCCGGTCGGGTTTAAGTTATTAATTATTATTTAACTATAAAATTGACCTAAGTTAGTTTTCCCTACACAGCAGCCCTAATATAAAGCGCACGGCAGTGCGGTGTGCGCGAATAATTGTGATGCAACACGCGCCACCGCGCGACATCAGTGTGATGTTGCCCTTATGTGTCTGAATGGAACGTGGTTTAACTATTTATAGTGTTAGAAAAAAAGTTCTTTTTTATTTTTGACATGTATTATTCAAACACTTATCAAGTAGATATTTTTAAATAAGTGAGAATTTATTTCCAGAATTAAGGCTGGTGATGGATACACGCATTATTTTTTCGTTTTATCATTGCACAGTGGATTAAAACAGAAAGTATACCGCCCTGGTCACCTGCCCGCATGCACAGCATTGATAAAATTGATGATACTTAAGTATTACGACATTGAGGTCGTTGGCTTGTTATGTTAGTAGGTAACAGATTCCTGATTTAGGAAACAAGAAAAAATATTTATATTGGTGCCTAAAAAAAGGTTTTGAAGGTCAGGTTTTGAAAATGTGATTTAGTGACTGTAATATACATATAAGAACACCTAAGTGCCTACGTTTTATTTTTAATTTAGGATTGTGGATCATTATGAATATTTTCTTGTATTTTATTTTTTTATTTTATCCCTAGAATAGTATAATAAATGTTATTTACGTTACGTTCTATATAAATATACGAGTATACAAAATTAGTAAATATTTTTTTATTATGTTATGCAAGAAATTCAGAAATAAAGACCATACATGTTAAAGTGGTACCTATCTATCATGATATTATTAATTTTAAGATCTAAAAGAAGATGCAATTTGTCGATAATTATTTATTAAGTAAGAAGTAAGTCATCATTACAATTAAATAAACGATACTTAACTTATTGCAACTTGGTTAACATCTTTATTAAAAATATTGCAACTGACGTAAATTGCACATTAGTTTAATGTAGATAAATTAAAAATTATTACTATATTTTATTTGACATTTAAAAGTCTGCTTTATTTTTATTATATTGACGAATTTATTAATGACGAAATTGATTATAATATTTACGAGAAAATTATGGTTTTATATGGATTTACAACAGTTTTGTTACTGGTGTTTGTAATTAAACGTTGTTATATTAGTATATAGTAAAAACTGAATGCTTTATGTATTCTGAATTTATGTAAGAAATAAACATTTCAATTGATTTTCTGACCATATTAATAATAATTTAGCCCATTACTTTCCCACAGCTGAATACAGACTTCATCTCAGAATAAGAAGGGTTAGGCCTTAGTAAACCAGGCTGGCGTGGTGCGGGTTTTACACGAAAATAATCTAAAGCTTTCTATAGGTCTTCAAAACGCCGTTCTACTGATATAAAAAATGGTTTTTGTTACAGTCATACATTAGTCTCACTGCCCAGTAGAATAACCTCGTTACTGTACTTTTCAAACTTTGTATGGGAGGTCTGAATTTCAGCCGTATATTTAATTCCACAGATTGTGATAAATTACTTTTGGGGCGAAAGTCCACGCGTAATCCGAGTACCAAACTTTGCCCTTATCTCGACTTTGATAAATATAATTAGATGCTACTTCTGTTTGTTTTTTTTTTTAAGCAAATCAGTTGCACTTAGTAGTATAGAAACATTTTTTTTTAATTTGTCAAATTTTAAATTTTAGAGAAATCTGTTACATACAAAGAGGGCTTAAAACTATTAAATTTATTTAAAGCTTTTAACACTTACCGCGAGCTTAATGTGTACCATCTTGGGACACGGGTGGTTCCTTCTGTAAAAAAAAACATTGCAATTAACTTATGGTTTAATTAGGCTAAACTCTTTGAGGAGCACACGAGAGAACTAATTATAAAGCTATAAACCCTACTCTGTTTTCACTTTCATACATTGTGAAATGAGGCTATTAAATATACTGGGACTTTACTTAGTGAAACTAAGTAAGGATTTTTTAATATCGAGATTCCGTATTTTATTTACTTATGAAATATATTTTTCATTATTTAATTATCACACAAATTTCATGATCAGCAATCAGAATTTAAGCTCAATACAAAATGCATATATGTATTTAGCTTGTATAAAGTTCCATTATTGTTATTAATCTATTAGTTAAAACACTGAGTTTAATTATCCCCCGAGTCCTTAATTAGCCTTATTCTAGTATACATTGTGTCCTTTTAGATGCGAGGAAACCTTTCAGGGCTGATTATAAACTTCACGTCTATGACATACATCAATTAGACACACAAAGATAACAACATACATAGTTTTGGAAACAGGTTATTTGTCTAAAGTACATTAAGTATGTTAGTAAATGTATCCCATTTTTTTTTAATATATTTAAAAACATTGCCCCACACTAGGAATAATTCCTGTATCGTGGGTGCGTTTACAAACATATATTTCTCATACACAAAGACCCGGACCCAAAACAACTATCTGTAGATCATACAAATATTTGTTCTGTGTGGGAATCGAACCCGCGACACGCAGCGCAGCAGTCGATCACTCAACCACTGCGCCAACCGTGCCGTCAATTTTCACATACGCCTGTTTTCAGAATACACTTGAGCAGCGTTTTTAATAGTTTTTGTAAACTCAGCTGGGCTACTAAAGCTCTTTATCACAGTGGAATGCACAATATTATTACCATAATGATAAGTTATAAAAATTAATTATTTAAAGTAATTTGCGGTGAGATGACAGTACCCACAGCTGGAATCACGAGTCTATGTTTTCGTTATTGTCGCAACTTATAATTGTACTCAAAATGTTTCACAATAATAAACTCTGTTATTATTTGCTCGACGATTTATTTAAACAACAATTTTGCAAAATGGCTACATCGCTGTTAGCCACATTTTTCAGATTTAATTGTTATTTTTACGACATAAAATAATGTGTATTCTTAGTTGTAGATTACTAATGTTTTCTCTTAAAAAAAGTATTAGTTTATAGTATATGTATTTTAGGTATTGCATCTACATATGTGGAAGCTAATTATTAGCAATGCTATTTTATATACCTTATGTAAGCATATAAGCTTTCCGAACAATAAATAAATAAATAAACTTTAAAAAAAATCAAAATCTTTTATAAGTACAAATATATTCTTATGATTTTTTTTTTCAAGTTAGAAATCTTAGTTATTATATTTTTAGAATAACTTATGTTAGTTGGATTTGAGTATTATGCTGCAATTGTTTTATTATTAACACGCATTTCTTCGCAAAATCTCTTTCACGGTAATTTTTGTTAATCACGCGTATACCGCAAGTACCTAGCAGTAATTCAGCTTACAGTTAAAAACGCAAACACCCACGAACTTACCAGTAGATCACAGAATCCAAAAAGCACAGAATACGCAAAACAATAAAATTCACAAACTTCGTAAAATGTCGTAAAACTTCGGAGCGATTCGCCCACGTGACGTGCGCACGCGGCGATGCTGTGTTGCGGGCTGTAAGCGCGCATCTTCGCTTTATACGCAACCCCCCTCCTTCTGCGGCTGTGAGGATATGTAATGCTACTAAATATGCTCTAATAATTGGTCTAATGATAGGCTCGATGATGGGTTTCAGCGTTCGAAGGGGAGTGAAAGGTCATCAGATGATGGGTTAGCTTCCACATCTCCAGTGCTTTTCCGAAGTTTTTCACTTAAGTGTGAGGAATATGTGAGTTTTACGTAAAGCTAAACGACCAAATCTTATTATCAGTACAGTTTTTCATTAGCACTTACGATATGGTGTAACTTGAGATATAATCTTAATATAGACGAGCTAAGGGTCGAGCTAAGTTCGAGCTAAGTTCCTATCCACCTGGGGGAAGGGGGGGATGGCAAAGGAAAGAAAATAAGCAATACCTATAATACCTGTTTTCAGCAGAACATGCAACTCACAGGAAGGTCCACCTGCATATTCTCATGTAATCTCTTAATTTCCTGGAAATCCCCCAGGAATCTATAATTTTTCATAATATTTCCAAGGTCAATGTGAAGAAATATTACGTGGGCTCATAGTTGTGTGTTGCCATTATATGCTAGATAAATCGCCGTTTATTATCATTATTAGTGAGTACATGAAAATGAGAGAAATTGCAGTCAATAATCCGGGTAGCTATTAATTACACGCATGTATACAAACAAGCTTACTGAGACAACAAATCTAATTTAAAAATTAAGGAGCTGTTTACCTATTTAGCTGATTAGGGCTAGTAATAATAGAAATGAAATTAAATTGTTTATTTTGCGATTATGATTTTTCAATCACTTTTACACGACTTTTTTTAACTAGATGGCGTCAGCATTTTCTTCGACTATCCCTGAGAAGAGACGCCGAAACAAACTCAGTAACTCCTCGATCGATTGTGACATCATACGAGAGATTAGGTGTCCTATATTCAGCCTTTGTCCCCGATATTTATGAGCTTGACGTCGCGATGTTGTGACATAACTTTAAGTGGCACCGGCGGACAATGTTAGGCCCTTTTGAATTTCAGCTTACTTTGTAAAATAAAATAGGTTGTAAGTAAAAGTAAGGTTTCCTTATGTATTCGAATGTATATAATGTAAGTTTATGGAAAAAATAAGAAAAATAACAAATCTTTGAGTTATATTTTCCTTGAATATTCTGTAAGACAGTCTCATTTTATTCTATCTAGTGAAAAACTGATGGGATCGGACTTTTCTGTTGAATAATCTCAGTAGGAAGAGTAATATTTTTTTTTCACAATCTTTGCACCACACTAGGATTTCTCCTGTATTGTGGGTACAGTTTACAAACATGTCACATGCACAAACGATCAGACCCTAAACAACTTTCTATATATCTCAACTACAAATATTTGTTCCGTGCGAGGATCAAACCCGCGACACGTAGCGTAGAAAGCTAATCGCTTAGCCACTGCGCCAACCGTGTCATCGTTAATTAACTATAATAAAAAAAATGTAATAAATCACCTGCCAGCTTGAAATAATAAAGCAATTTGTTTAAAAATAATAATTAGTACGAGTGTACCTATAATACAATATCGTATGTGTATACATGTGTTAAGTCGTGCTGATTGTATCTTGTTATAATTATTTTCCTCGTTACCTTATTATTTTCTAGCTGGAATTGTATTAGTTTCATATCAAGGATCTCACGTGAAATTGGTTATCACGTGAATGTTACATACTAGGGACTTAGGAAATCCCCGAACATTTGATTTTAGTAAGACGGATCTAGTTACAATGGCCAAAGCTTTCATGCGCTCACATATTAGTAGGTAATCTGTCAGGGGAACGATTATTGTGAAACAGTGCGGATATAAATCGCCTACCTTTTACCAAA
This sequence comes from Shargacucullia verbasci, assembly GCA_947562105.1. Classification (NCBI taxonomy): domain Eukaryota; kingdom Metazoa; phylum Arthropoda; class Insecta; order Lepidoptera; family Noctuidae; genus Shargacucullia; species Shargacucullia verbasci. Next base: position 14,323,572 of record OX387291.1, on the reverse strand, counting down.
TTCTCGTAAAAATCTTTGTATGAACATTAAATATGTATCTTTAACACTCGATATGCAACTAGAGTTTTTAATGATCCTTTATAAAAGTAGAGGCGGCTATCTTATAAAGTACAGTTGAGTTAAAACAAATCTGTTCGCAAAGGTTGTGGTAATATTGCTGCAAATGACGGCCGTTCGGCATCTCATGATGTGTCATGTAAATGTATTTAAGCGGTAATAGCTCAGGATCAGGATTCGGACTGGGGAATGAGAGGTTGTGCATTCGATGTCCATCCACAGCACTATTGGTCACTCCTACCTAACAAGCATTTTTTCACAGGGAGAATACTAGTAACGTAAAACTGTTATCGGATTATCTGTAGGGAAATTCTCAGCATCAGCCCAGACTGACTGATGCGCTACGTATCGCGAGTTCGATTTCCACACGGAACAAATATTTGTATGATCTACAGATAGTGATTCAAGGATTGGATTGTTTGTCCATTAAAAAATAAAAAAAAGAGTTTGGAATTGTTACCGTTAGATGGATGAATAGACTTGCCTCCTTACTCAGTACTCAGTAATGGCATCGGTGGAATGTGGGTGAACAACAAAGGATGTACACCTCTGCCTAACCCTTAGGAGACTACAAGCGTGATGTATGTTCAGTAAAATTTAATGCAAATTATACCCTGGACCGTATACGTGAAAATGTATTCAATAAGCTCTAAGCGGGTCTCCAAAGTTTCAACAGCTAAGTGATGGTAAATTGTCGAGTAAACAGCCTCTCACTAATTATACACATTTGCAATCTTTGGAGGTTGTAAGGTCATTGCGAATTGATACTTTTTTAATATTTTTGACTTTCAGTTCTTTTTTTAAATGTCTGATCATTATGTAAATGATTAGTTATTATAGCTGGGCAATCTTTTGTTTGTGATACTCTGGTTATTCGTTTTCTACATTCATCTTCTTCTATGGGAAAAACTTGCTCCGTCTGATAGAAAAAACTTGCTTTAGTTTTTGATTTAGCTCTAAGAATTAGTCCCCTAGATAGATAGATAGATGTACGCTTTATTGCACATGACACAATTATTCAACAACATATACATAAAAATCACAATTAGCATGTACGGCGGCCTTATCGCAATCAGCGATCTCTTCCAGGCAACCGTCCTATAATTGTATATTTTCCGCGAACACTCCACACCTTACCTTCCTGATATTCTCATTTATGTTAAGTAGTAGTCCGTTAACAATGACTTTTAACCTTTAATCCTGCAAGAGTCGTAATATTCCAAGTTAAATAAAAAGACAGTGATATAAACGTTAACATTACGAGCAACGCCCGAGACATTTTAAAACAAAGAGAATACACATCTTCAATCAATCTTGTCACAATAAATGAATACTATTTGGAGGCTTGAAAGAGATTGCTTCAAAAATGCAATTAAAAACTGAAAATGCCGTTGAAATGGCGTCGTTGTGCTCGCATGTCGTTATTGAACAATAAGTTGGCGTAGTGTCATGTGAGGAAGTTAAGTGGGTTTTCTGTAATTGTTTTTGGTGTGGCTTTACATTTCATTCACCAAGTTATAAGTTTTATGAAATTTGTTTATGTGTCACTCGCAGGTCACAGCACACACCACATCTTAATATATATCATTCTTCTGTACGTGTGTTTGTCACCTAACTCCTAAACGGCTGGACCGATTTGGATGAAATTTTGTGTGTATATTTCAATGGGTTCCTGGATGGTTTGAAAACAAAATTGGATACGATAGGTGGCACTGTGATCGAGTTATAGGATTATATTTTTTTGATTCGCAGGACAACATGTCGGGTCCACTAGTATTTATATAAAAAGGAATGTTTTTATTTTATTACGAGCCAGATAAACATTTTGAATAACTCAAGGCAGTGTAAAAGATATAATGACACTGTCAAGGGTAGAATTGTGGATTATATTTGGTTTTATAGCAACTACTAGGTACCAAAAAGTACTCCAGCGCAATCTATCGGATTCAAGAGACAACTGCAAATAACTAGTACTAATCTTATAATACGCTATGAAAGTTTGCAATTATTCTAAAGCACGAAAGTCCTTCATCAACCGTCGGGTGTCTGCTCGGAGGATCCTCTTGCAATGGACGAACACTAAACCTCGGTACTCCATAGTTATTTTCAGCATTAAAATATTCTTTTACCCTTGATTGATGAGGATCTGGATCCATCCAGATTGTCTGATGAAATACTCTAGACTAACCCCTTATGATATTGCCATGACCCGGAGAGAGCTCTGCCATGTTTGGCAAACGGTTGGTACATTTGCCAACCATAGACACTATTACTAGAGATGCAATACCAGGTTTTATAGACACCTGTAAAGTGTTCTGTGATAGAACGTTGATGATTGATATATTAATCAAGTTACATGTAGAAACATGAGATAATAATATTATAATTATGTTGCGATGGAGTATCCTATGGCGCCATTTTTAACTGTGTGTGCGTGTTAATGATTACTTGTAAACATACAAACATTACGCACACATCTATCATAGTCACAAGGCTTTTTTTTGACAGGTTGCCTCAATTTCTCACACATACACACCTCATTCATCATCGTGAGACTGAAATAGCCTGTAGGTGGCCACAGCTATAACATGAATAAGTGGACATATTGATGTTCCCAGGATCAAAAAGACCTACTTTGTGTGGTAATTCTGAAAACTTTTATTCTCTGTTCTTAATATCATTCAATTCGGTTCAGCTATTATTACGGTGTTACATACATAGCATCACGCCTGTATTCCTTAGAGGGTTAGGCAGAGGTGTACTATTGTACACTCAAATTTCACTGATGCTGTTATTGAGTCCCATGTAATAGGAGGCGAGCCTATTATCATCTACCGGGAAGTCATTATGATGCTATTAAGTTGCAAACATTCAAACAATCATTTCCTCAATCGCAATAATATTAGTGAGGTTCAAATGGGTCAAATCTCCCATTTCCTTTTCACTTGGTGTATTTTGGTGAAATGTAACCAGTTCCGGTTTGTATCAGATGGACGGCGAGATAAATCATTGGTCTCAAGTTCTAGTTTAATGTGGCAGTTTGTATTCACTGTCAGCGCGAGAGTCGCGTCGAGAGCTGCCCACGCGCATGCCAAGACGCGACGGCTCTGCAGTGCATTTTTAGCGTTCTTTTTTTGTGCTTTGTCTATATTGCTCTTTTCTAGTTATTATATCATTTTCAGATTTAATCATTTTGGGGATAATTGTTGTTTAACACTTTCTGGACGTGTCAACTAGAAACAAAATTGTTTAACAAACTTTATTGTTTCCTTTACAAATGAAACAGCTTTTTGTTACAACAGCTCATTTTCATCATAAGGTAAAATGTTCTCTATTACAAATTCTTCAATTTATTTCTATTATACTATTATTTACTTTAATAGGTAATTTTATATAATAGTTAATTTTATATTCCTCAAAAATATTGAAACTACTCGCGGATGAAGGCGGCGTTTCCTACAAGAATATTATTGAGAAGATGAAACGCTAACCAATCTAAAATGATAAGAGTTGCTAGAACAACTTCGCTCTGTGAAAACTTACAATTGCATGAATAAACGAGGAGTTGTCCCAGTCTGCTAATCAGGTTACAATAAGTTCCTTTCAGCTAAACTATGGGAGGAAAAGCTGCAGGGAAAAATGTTCTATAGGAATATCTATCTAATTTTAACGAAGAGTGAAGTCCCTAATGTTGATCACCTCATTGGTCTAGGGATCACAAACGCGACTGCTGAGTGGGAGACCCTGGGTTCGATTCCCGGGTCGGGCAATGTGTTATTGGGTTTTTTGATATGGAAATTCCCAGCAGCAGCACGGAGTCTGGAACTATGCCCGGTAGATGGCAATAGGCTCGCCCTCTATTACATGGGACTCAATAACAGTATCGGCGAAATCTGGGTGTATGTACAATAGTACCAACACTTTTGCTTAACCCTTCAGGGAAAACAGGCGTGATGCTATGTTATGTTATGTTACTTTCTTCCTCTGCGGTGTTTCGTGGTTTAGCCAGCAAATTTTGTAACACGGCTGTCTGGTTTCTGGTGCTGGACTAGTTCAGGTGATTTCTTCTTCTTTTTTCTTTTTTAAAACATTGCCCCACACTAGGAATAATTCCTGTATCATGGGTGCGTTTACAAACATATATTTCACATACACAAAGACCCAGACCCGAAACAACTATCTGTAGATCATACAAATATTTGTTCCGTGCGGGAATCGAACCCGCGACACGCAGCGCAGCAGTCGATCACTCAACCACTGCGCCAACCGTGCCTTCTCAATTAAAAGTTCAACTACAAAGCTGTACAAGGGTTTTAAAAGTATTCCCCTTAAAAGTCCCTACCACTAGAGTGGCGACTACCCCTCCCGTTAATGGGCCGTATCGTGATATTTTTCATTTTTCTCGAAAACCGTTAAATCTAAGGAAATGGCCACAAGCTAATGTCATTTCAGTTTAATCATCCACAAAATGAGACCTAAATCATTTCGATAGCACTTATAGTTTTTGAAATATGGGAATTTTCCTTCCACCAAATTTGTAATCATAGAGATAGTAGTTACCTCCATAGTCCAGGGTCTATGGTTACAGTTCAAGGTTATTTAGAGCCTGTACTGTAGGTAGCCATACGTGTGCAGTGTGGCAAAAACATGAGACGTGCCAAACTGGGTGTGATGAACCTTCGTAGAACCTTCTAAGTATGAGATAATATCAGGAGACGTGACTGTACGTCATGTGGGTGTCAACAGCCTCGCCATCGTTTTATTACGCTCGTTTTGTGGTCCTTGCCAATATTCTAGGAAATGTAAAGCAAACTGACTGCATTGTTATATGATTAGTAATGCCGTAATTTATATTTCTGGTTGTTTGTGGCCTGTGGGGGATATTACCCGATCCGGCAACTTTTTAGACTGGGAGCTGACTCCATCATAGTTTGCGGTGGGGAGTGAATGGACAGGGAAGGCGGTAGGTGTGCCAGGCGCCCAGCAAGGATCCCGAGCTGAACACAGAGTCGTTCCACCGAAGGAAGACTAGGCTGGAGACCGCGGCGACGCCTGAACCCCCGAATCGTTGGTAAAAACCTAAACTTATGATTTAATTACATCACTAAATTAATTAAAATCATATTTATAATTTAAGCCCGACATGTTAGTTGTGAAATATAATATTCTACCTGTATTCCCCGAAGGGTTAGGCAGAGGTGTACCTACTTTTGTACACCCACAAAATCGTTATTAAGTCCCATTATAATGAAGTCGTAAGTGTAACCATTCTCTAAGAAAAATATGTTTATATATTTTAAAGGTGTCTTGTTTGAAGTGATCATAACTTTTCATTAATTAGCTGATCACTGATTATGAAACGTATTGTTCTACATATCATACGGAGCCTGTTGAGCCACGTTTTCCTATAGAAATTCTGAGAAAATTTTATTGAAGGTAAGGGTTAAGTTTGTGGCAGGTAGTCAATTGTTATTAAAACCAGTTTCCGCTTTTGATAACAGAATATATGATAAGACGGAGACGTACATTTACATAATGTATTTTTTTCTGGGAATAGTTCCAAACTTTGACGACACGGTTGGCGCAGTGGCTAAGTGATTAGCTTTCTGCGCTACGTGTCGCGGGTTCGATCCCCGCACGGAACAAATATTTGTATGATCTACAGATAGTTGTTTCGGGTTTGGCTGTTTGTGCATGTGACATGTATGTTTGTAAACTGTACCCACGATAAAGGAGAAATACTAGTGTGGGGCAAAGTTTTATAAAAAAAGCAAAAAAAAAAAACTACACTACTACTGCGAATTTATATACAGAAAACCCCCATAACACTTTTTCGGACCCGGGAATCGAAACCAGGACCTTACGCTCAGCGGTCCATAATAAAACAATATATCCAAAAAAGCACCTATTCATAAGTCTAAATTGCTTGTTCAATAACATTAATTGACGCACTCATCTTTTAAGTACGCATGCGTGCCAATAATAAGTTTCAGCACAGTGGGAACATTTCACAATTACTATTTAATCGATTTACTGCTTAATGCTGGCGTAGTATTTTTATGTAGTTTCGACATTTAATTTTGAGGTTAATTTACAGACAATCACGAAGTTCTATTGTTGTGGCATTTTATTTCTATTTTAAACATCGTTTTTATGGTAATTTGGGACTAGATAAATTAGGTAATACGCTTTTTATTACTGGCTTACTGTTTTAAAACTTATATAAAATAACAATTATGTGCAAGTGGATACAATTTTAAAATGAAATCAAATTCTATATCATAAAATCTTTTTTATTCACATAATCTAAAGGCATCAAAAGTCACTTTTTCACGCTGTATTGTATTAATACTTAACTTTATGCTATATGAACTGTGAAATCTTGCATCTTGATTTGACTCGGCATTACGCTTTATCCATTCGTAAACTTCATCATAATTGACCCATCAATTTAGTGACATCGTACAACAAACACACAAACACATTTTCCATCGTCACTGTAAACACCAAACGGTAATAAATATTACATCAGCCACGTGCCGTGACGTAAGCATTACCACGGTAAACAGTTACCGCGGTAATCGATTTACCGCACATTGTGCAGATGACACGGTGTAGTGTGAACACTTTGTCTGGGTGTTGCGTCATTGTAGCACTGTGCACTGTGACACCTGGTGTAGTTGATTGATGGATTATGGAAATGGATTCAGTTTTTCATTCAATTATTTCCAGTTATATGGGCTAGTGTGTTGCACTGTGCAGGTTGATTGATTTACTGGATTTACTTCATAATGTAACGAGATAGAAATTACATGAGATCAATCACTTGGTCCGTCTAACTTTCCGATGTAAATTAGGCCAATCACTTTTCTAATATGTGTCTTTAAGTGTGGGTGAAGAGCTGGGTATTCTTTTGTTTTAATATCGCGGTCACCCTGCAGCAAGGGAGGTGAGGTGCAATATAATTTGAGGCCATTAAAAAAAAAAGAATCATCCCAATACTAGGAATAGTTCCTGTATCATGAGTACGTTTTTTTTTTCATATTCTTTATGTGCATTATGGACCCTGTTTGGGCACAGCAAAGTTAGACAATTATACAAGTTAATATTTCTTACATGCTAACAGTGATTTATAAAACATAAATATAATTACACATCTAATATATTATATTAAATATTACTATAATATATAATAATTTTCTTTTGGTACACTGCATAGGCCTTTACAAACACATATTTCACACATTCACATACAAGACACAGACTCGAAACAACTATCTGTAGATCAAACAAATATTTGTTTCGAGTGAGAATCGATCCCGCGCAGCAATCGATCTCTCAACCACTGCACGACCGTGCCGTCATTCAGAGTATTTTTGAGTTAGCCAGGTAGGTCAACGAGCTGAAGAAAACAGCTGTATCCTAATTACGAGTCCTCCTTGACCTTGATCCTAAAAATATATGAAAACAGCGCGCTGAGCGTGCGCGCGTTTTCGATAAAAGTCCATTCTAATGGCCGTTGTTATTCATACATTTTTGTTTGCAGTCGAGGCCGAAGAAAATGTGCACATTGGGTTTTGAACAGACTTTACGCAGAAAGACGAGAGTTTAGGTTTTAATTTTGTATTTATTTTGTTGAGTTTATTAGCGAATAATTTTTATTGCCATAATAATACATTTATAAATGATAGCCTATTTGTACGCCGCAAAGGCAAAACATGACTAACATTGAAATAATTTAACATCTCGCATGCCATGTGTGTATGCTCATGTTTATGACAAAAAATGATCTTGTATCTTGGTATCTAGGTGCTACTTAATAGGCGCCAGGTACAGTAGTGGACCGCGCTAGCATAAAAAAGCAAGTCTTAACAAAATCTCAACCGCGTTCTTTTGTATTACGTAACTAGATAATGTTAATATCCTTTCTAAGTAGAGTACTTTCAAACTTTGGCAAGTGCGATATAATAACGACCGGAACTCCGTATTGTGAGAGATTTTAATGTCTCTGCGGTTTTGACACTATAAGAGATATGAATTGAAGATAAAGTCATTTCAGAATAGAAAAAACATGATAAGCGATGCGCTTGCGCGATATTCTCGTACTATCAAATTAGAGGTATTTATACTTCAGAAGTTCGAAATTCAACAGTAGTTTGACACAGTCGAGATATAAGAAGTATTATTCTATAGAGAAATAACATTTTTTTAATAGGGATTAATTTCGAAGCGGGCGAGAATTGCGCCCCTGCGAAACTGCTATTATGGACCTCAAGACCTGTACGGAATTTTGGGAAAATTTTTGAAATGACGTAATGTTTTAGCGCATAGTATGATAGTACTGCAAATGTTCTTAATATAAACTACAACCATCTTTCTTGTAGGTATTCGTATTTTTTTATAATTGTAGTGAGCGTAGATAGAAGTATATATAATACCAGTAGATGGCAATAGGCTCGTTCCCTATTACATGACATTTAATAACATATACAATACAATACTAGATTTCTACCTCACCCTTCGGGAAAAACAGGCGTGATGCTATGATGTGTTTATGTTTTTTGTGATGACAAGAGGGAAGCACATACATAACAATGTCTGGTCCCGTCTTTAGAAGTTAGACGGTGTAGTACTGACTATGTAATAGATGAGCCTATTGCTTACCCACGAAACATTACAAACTCGGACCAGCTGCGGAGCTACACACAATTTATTTATGAAAAAATCATTTGATATTGGAAAATCGTGAAGAAATGTTGTCCAAGAGAGTCATTCTGTACTGGATTCTAACCACTGGAATTGCAGTAATTTCCCGTCGTCAACAGTAATGTGGTGCGCAGGTCAGGTGAGGGTCATGAACAGGTCGTAACGCGCGAGACTGACCCAGACCGAGATCGCACGCGGCAAGGCTGTTACAGATGCGTCTGCGACTCAAAACATACACGTTGTTAGTGTATTTTGTAGGATTTGATTTTTAGTTGTGATATAGTTGGATCTTTTATAACAGCTAAAAAAATTGAAAAAAATTATAAGTTTACTAGCTTTTGCCCGCCGGTTTTGCTGGCGTTAATTTAGAATTTCAATTCGGGTTGTACTCTGCTTGCGAAAGACACGTGGCGCCATTTATTATCATAAGAACGTTATTATTGTTTTCCTCGGGAACAGTACTTTTATTCGGGATGAAAGGTACTCTATGTCCATTTCTGTACACCTGACAACGTATATGCAAAATTTCAGGCAGATCGGTTCAGTGGTTTAGGCATGAAAAGGTAACAAACAAACAAACAAACTTACTTTCGCATTTATAATATAAGTTACGAAGTTAGGATAATAATTACACCTAATTTAGTTATGATAGTCAAATAATATAGGTACTAAATTATTATGATCTTTAGTAAAAGGGATTATGTAAAGAGCAGATAATATAGGGGAACGAAATAAATACACTTTGCGTTTTTGGTCTAGTCGTTCTAAGAGCGACTGTTGAACGTGAGGTCTTGGTTTGGATTCCCAGGATTCGGAGGGGCAGCCCGGGGTTTGTGGAGAAAGCTGGGAGGCTCACCCTTGGTTTAATTTAATTTTAAACTTAGACACTTCTTCACTTAATTTAATGAAAATACATCTTATGGCTGTATTTACAAAGTCGCATCGTTATCGTAGGTTGTTAAAGGCTTCATTGTGGCCAATGATTAAGTGTTGCTCGCTTATAAACAAATAATAACACCGCGGAGGTCACACAACTGTGATTATTTCCAAGAATAAATAACAACTTAGAACATATAACAGGCGCTTGGGTTCTTTGGTAAATTACATTTTTTATTGCGGATTCTATGGTGTCCAGCTGGGGAAAACATTTATTAGTACCTACCAATCAAATAAATCTTTAGATTTGGGGATTATACATAAGTTTGTGTGCAGTATCGCCTATCTGGGGTGGGGCCGTATTAAAACTAGTCTTACTGACAGTTCCACAAAAACTATAGCTTGAGACTGGCAAATGACTGGCAATTACACATCTTTTTAGCGTTTCCTCTCTCTTCTACAGTGATGAGAAGGCAAGTGGTAACTGAAAAAAAAAAAAAAACAGTAGCCAATCGTTTTTGACAACGAAACTGCGCTTGAGTGCTTGACCAATAACTTTATCCATCACCTCCATCTTTATGTTTATCAACAGTCGCAGTCGCCTGAACCAGTGACTACTTAAACGATATTGTTACGGCTAATCAGTGCCGGATTAAGCAAGCGCCGGGCCCATAGCAAATCCTATCCGGGGCCCTTGATCTGCTATGGCCTCTGAAGTATAAAGGAACTTTTTGTAGAACTTGTGCGTTTACCGTATGAAATTCTGTGTTATATTTTCTTAATAAGTTTCACCCAAAAAATTACGCTGAGGCGGAGGGTGTGGATACGCGGGGCCCCATTTTGTGCGGGGCCCGTAGCAATTGCTACTCTTGCTACGTGGTTAATTTAATGCACTGCATTTCATCACAAGATATTATGCGACTTATTTAAACGAGCATTAAGGTTTGCTTTTAGATGGTACTTGGCCCCATTCTACGGAACCATAAAATACCTCATTGTACCATAACTGCTCTTCATAAATGACATCACGCGTTGCGTTATCGTCACCTCGCGTTGGTATATGACCTTTACTTGGACCCTATTTGCTGCGTTTCGTAATGGCCTGCCGTGATCGTTGTTATTTTGGAGACGATTAGATTTGATGGGTATTTAATAAAAATGACAATTAGTGGGTTTATTAAATCTCTATGGCATAACATATTTAAGTAAGCCTGATATTCCCGTAACATGTGGCACAATGTACTTTTCTTGTCGTGTCACGATGAGCTCTAGAAATTGTGTAGTGGTGAAAAGCTTACCCAGTTGACGACACGGTTGGCCTAATGGTTGAGCAATCGGCTGCTGCGCTACGTGTCGCGGGTTCGATTTCCTGATGGAACAAATATTGTATGATCTACATATATTTGTTTCGGGTCCGGGTGTATGCCCATTAACATGGACGCACGTGTGTTTGTAAACGCACCCACATACAGGAATTATTCCTAGTGTGCTGCTATTGAGAATTTCTATTCGGAAAAACCCTATAACACTTTTTTCGACCCGGTAATCGAACCCGGGACCTCCCGCTCAGCAGTCACGCTTGTCCAGACGAATCAGGCAGGAGCTTGCGACCAATGCGTGGAAAAATTGATTGATTGGAATGATCAATTCCAATAAAATATTGTTAACTCCAATATAAGGTTTGCCAACTTCATTAACCGGCGTTTCCATTGACAGTTAAGCTTAATCCTCCTAATGCTTCTGCGCATGAAGTCGTGCGAGATATTGCGTAACGATAAGATTTAATCTTATAGAGGGCGCCTCGCTCGTCATGCGAGAGTTATGAGGTGTGAAGTTACGCGTTATGTACATAATTAACTGGTAGAGGGTAAGCAGTAACATTTTCATAGATATTTCGTAAAGTAAATGTATTTGATTTTGGATGTATGTATTTCGCACCTGACGTTTTGAATTCATATGCGCGCCACTTTGATTAACTATTGTCAGTTTTTTTTTGTTAGAAAAAATATTTAATTTATTCTCCTGTGCTTGTAAACAAAAATGTATAATTTGAAAAATAAAAATGTTACTCGCATATTTACCAATTTTTTCATATTTTTTATTAATATCTTTTCAATACCGTGTTTTAGGCCGGTAAAAAATACCGATTCGTTTAAGCTTAATTAGAAATAGCAATGTCCGTCCCTATTGTTGATCTATCATATTAGCAGCTTCCACCCAGGGCTTCGCTCGTATGTAAATTTCATCCAGATCCGTTCAGCCGTTCTGGCGTGAAAGAGTAACAAAGATCCATCCACCCACCCATCCATCCATTCTCACAAACTTTCATATTTATAATATTAGTAGGATAGTAGGATTACATTTATCAATGTCTATTTTGAAAGTTAAATAAAAAAAAAATTGGTGTGTCCACTGGTAAACCACACCATTATATAAGCGTTATTATTTTTGACTACTCCAGTTGAGGGTTAAGGGAATTATTTGAAATGGCAACCGGGAACTGGGAAACAGAGTGTTGCCAGCTCAAAATTTTTGGAAATTCGACCTAATTGTGGTAACAAGCGGCTCTCAATGGGAAACAGAACCAGATATATCGAAGAGAGAGATGTCCACAGCACCCTCGATCGTCTTATAGGCGATACTCATGACACACTGTAGAGCTACGAATATTACCCCACACCAATAAAGTTATGGTATATTAAACACAATTCCCCGTGCAACACGTGTTGCAACATTTAGCCATAACGCACAACGTCACCGTTTTGTGTGTTGCAGTAATTAGTAGCATTACATTACGTAATGCGCTGTAACGACCATTAGACGGCTGTTATAGCTATTTTAAGTGTTACTGGGATCTTAGGAGGTCACGGGGTCGTTGGCAAAATTTGTTGAAATGTAAAAAGTTAATTTGTCTCTGAATTGAGGGTTTGGTTGTGGGGTCATCTATCGAGTGTATTGTATCGCGTTATAATTAGACCCCATCATATATCCATTAGGTATTTAACTCGTTTATTACTTTTTATTCCTCATTTTGGTTGCCTCGTTAGGCTAGTGGTCGCAATTGCTGAACGTGAGATTCTGAGTTCGATTCCCGGGTAAAGTGTTGTTGGTTTTTTTTTTGTATGGAAATTCTTAGTAACAGCACGGAGTCGGGAACTGTGCCCGGTAGATGGCAATAGGCTCGCCCTCTATTATATGGTACTTTATAACAGCATCAGTGAAATGTGGGTGCACAATAGTACGCCTCTGCTTAACCTTTCGGGGATACAAGCGTGATGGTATGTTATATTTGTAAAATCTTTTTTTCTTTCTTTCATTAGCTAATGAGCAGACATCTGAAATAGCTACTTTTCTTCAGCATTACGGACTCTACATCTAGAGATATGTAAGTCTACCAGGTGCCTTCTTGGAAATCTGGCTAGGTGGCCTTCCGCGCCATGTGTCCGCGGAGTATGCTTAAAAGCTCGTCTGCTTCAGCGGGGAGGATTTCCACAGACACGGCCAGCTCACAGCCAGCAACTTAATCATCTTAATCATCTTCGGAGAAGGTCACTCTTCTCTTCTGGACAAGACGATATCCGAATATATGCGAATAAATGATGGACGGTTCTGATACGGTGTACACAGTTTAATTGACCAGATAAAAATCTTAACGAGGTAATTAAAATATTAAACGACTACCTTCCGAATTCGCAATCAATCCTGTTCAGTCAAAACTGCCAATTTATCTGCGTCGTAAATTAAAACTGGTTCGCGCAAAACTTTCAATTTATTTTGATTCAATATATTTTTAATTTGCATCAAAATGGATCTCGTATTTATGTAATGTAGGGCTTTTGTATTATGTAACAAATATGCCTTTAGACTCCGGACTCCGGTTAATGTTGATAATAGTATTATACCTTAGGATTAATAGAAGCTGACTACTTTATTTGTCTAGTCGCAAGCAACTGATGAGGGTCAGATTCTGGGTTCGAATCCCGCTTTGGGCAAAGAGTTATTGGGTTCTTGGAACCGTGCCTGGTAGATGAGAATAGGCTTGCCCCTATTACATGAAACATAATAACGGAATCGGCGAAATGTAGGTGTGAAATAGTACACCTCTGCCTAACCCTTTGGGGTAATGAAGGCGTCATGCTATGTAATGTTATATTTCTGATGAACACAAACTACTCAAGACAGAAGACTACCTCACCGGAATAGCGGTTACAAGGGCAGCTGTTGAGCGTGAGGTAGTTGAATTCGTTTCTGTTAGAAAACGATATTACATGCGACCCTCTACCGGATGAGTCTCAATAACACTCAACAACACACCTCCTCCTGACCCTTCAGGAACTACAGGCGTGAAGATGTGTGTGATTAATAGACACATATATGCTATTTATTGTTGAGTGAGCAGAATCAATTTCTATCCAATATGTGGTCTTCAACTAGGGTTGCCAACCGTACTATAATATATAGTATTTTACTGTATTTCGGGTCTGCGTACTATATACTGTTGAAGAAATATATAGTACGCAAAAATACTATATTTTCAACATCGAAATCTAACAAAAATATTCTTCGTTTTAAAATGCAAGAAGTGCAAAAATATATTGTTTTTATAAAAATAAATAAGTAAGAAATATTATCTTTGTCTATTTTTTGCCTTTGCCATAAAATACTATATTTTTTTTAAGTGTACTATATTTTTTTATAACTAAGTTTGAAAAATACTATATTTCACCGAAGAAATGTTGGCAACGCTATCTTCAACCCATACTTAATAAAAAAATAGAAAAATATTTATACTCTGTATTTTTTTAAAGTAGGTCATTTCAGACCTCTTTAACTTTTATATTAAATATTTCTCTTTTCACACATCCATAACCAATTCAAGAACTAAACACATGTTATTTGAAACACGTCATCAAACTCTAGCTAGAGTAAAACCAAAGATAATTAGCGTTAAGTAACATTATGTTCTTAACTAGAGAAATCAATGTGAAGGCGACTGGTCATTGTCTCGTTTGACCCCATCTGATCTTTATGGGCGTCAACCATACTCCAACAATGATTGATAGTTTTGGAACGCCTGCAAATAATAATGTAATAATTTTGACGTTTGTACCTAGAGGCTATGGAATATTTTTTAATACATAACATTATGGAAAGTCACACAATTTTTAGACGGGTTTGTAATGCTTTTATATTTGTGAATGTATGCTAGAATTTGTTGTTGAAGAATAATTTCGCTTTCTACTAAAAACTAATAGTGTTTTTTTGGATGCCCTCTGCCTAGATTTCTCTTGAATCTTGGGTATCTACATTACATATTAGCCAGACCCGGAAAAACAATTTTTAGGTTATATTACAGATATTTCGTTCCGTGTGGGATTTGAACACGTTACCCCTAGCGCAGACATCCAATCGCTAAGCTACTATAGATGATTGACAGCTCTTCTATGTACCAGGTTATTTTTCTTCAAAAAAGTTCTATGATGTGAATAAAATTGCATCAAAATCTGTACAGTAATAATTATATACTAACTATCAACAATCAAGACACGCACACAGACGCAATCCGATATTTCATTTTGTAATATACGACCGAATCTTAAATAGTAATAATTGATAAAATACGTCCATATATCAATTCTCTATAGCGGAACTACTCAAAACATATATAAAACAATTTGCGCATCAAAGTAAATGGGTTTTGCATATACATAAATACACATCTAACCTCAAATGCCTCGTTCAGTAGGGTAATTCTATGCAAACGCGCCATCTAACGGATAGGCATGGCGCAACGATGACGTAAGCAATGTTTACGTACATACGTAAGACTATCGAGGGTCATGCTGTCATGCGAATATTTTTGACAGTTGACAGTCGGAAACCTAAAGATATCACCCAATCTTAACCAGTTAAAATAGGAACCGTGCACCTAGACTTTTATCTTTTAAAAGTGCCTACAAAGGCCCATTTGAAATAAAAAACATAGACTTTGAGTAGGACTATAACACCAGTATAGGTATCACTATTGAGCTGAATACATAGGTACATACATTTCAGTCTGCCTATTGTTATTTAAGCGCGTAAAAATTGCATACACATTGGAAGAGAAGAACGGTGGATGGAGTCACAGAGATAAGTAGAGTAGCTCAACGGTTATGGTAAATTAATAATTAATACTGTTATTAAGTAATTAATCTGAAGTAATTCTGCAGCGTAATAAATTTGATGGTGGATAATTTCCTTTTTCCTTGGTAATAAAGAAAGGAAAGTTTGCGAATAGTAAACAAATAATTTTAAATAATTAATTGCACTTGGCTCGCGTTCTTTTATACAATGTAAAAAAAAAAACGCGAGCGATTTAATATATTATCCCAAATTCTTTATCAAAAGGCATACAATTTAATAGCTTTTAGGGCTACGTGCTGTGTGACCTATCACACATCTAGACCTTTTCACGCAACATCTACTTGTGTTCAGTTCCGGATGACATTCGAACACGTATGGCGATGAGCGGCCGGTCCAGTCTCAGGTGTCGTTTAGTAGTATTTTTTAGTTATTGTTTTTTTGCAGGAGGGGGAATCCTCATGGACACCCAGACCATCCCACAAGTGAGACAGTCTGGGTAGTGCCGGACTCTTACCGGCTAAACCCTAACTCCTGCATTTCACAGTTCCCCTGACAAGGGGATCAGGGACTGTTTTGGCTGTATGTTTGGCATGCTGCGTCATTGTTCCCTGCGATCCGTTCAGGAAGTTGGATGTTATTTTTCCGACTTTTCTCGACCCGACTGACGTGTCTGAACGCTATATTCATCGCTGCTTTGATGGCACGCTTCATCGAATGCACTGGTCATGTGTGTACAATTATACATATGCTGAGGGTGACACAGGAAATCGGAGGATAAAGGGTGAGATGACGGGATCGAACAAAAATTACAAAATAAGTAAACTCATTCTATATATTAGATCTTTTAAATCAATATTATTAAATTGTATACAATTTCATGATGAAACTGAACAATTTAAACTATTAGCTAAAATTATCCAAAAAATTATCCAAATTACATATGTCAAAATTCACAAACATAAATATTAAAGTAAATTAACTCAATTTTCGTAAGAAACGTGCGTTAATTAAACTATAAACTAATCTTCTAAGCAAAACTTTCACATTCTTTATTCCCTATCTAAATTGTAACTCACTCAACATTCGAACTCGTCACCATCACCCAAGACTCACAATGTATGTTTAGTAGTATTAGTTTGCGGGAGGTAATGGTAGTAACTGAGTTTATTATACTGATATTCATTCCTATGGATTATGACTAGCAGCTTACCCAGGCTAATAACTAGCTTTATACTTTCGCGTACAGTTAGTAACAAAAGTAGATAACGATTTTTAAAACTCTGTTTATGAATATTCTAATAGTTATAGAATAGATACTGCAGTATACACAATGGACTAGGACGCGGTCGGCGCAGTGGCTAAGCGATTAGATAGCTTTCTGCGCTATGTGTCGCGGGTTCGATCTCCGCACGGAATAAATATGTGTATCATCTATAGATAGTTGTTCCGGGTTGGCTTTTGTGTATATGTGACATGTATGTTTGTAAACTGTACCCACGTTACAGGAGAAATTCTAGACCAGACCCGAAACAACTATCTGTAGATCATACAAATATTTGTTCCGTGCGGGGATCGAACCCGCGACACATAGCGCAGAAAGCTAATCGCTTAACCACTGCGCCAACCGTGTCGTGATGTCATCAAAACCCAATTCACACAAAGAATTAAACATTCCTTAATAACATTTCTCTCGGATGTGTAATAATTTGACACATACAACATAATATTATGAAACAAAGGGTCAGCAGTCATAGAGGTCTCTATATATATTGCGTGGTCGTCCATCAATGTTTACGTCATCATATGGTGGTTACGTCATCACTTTGTTTGGTCATGTTGTTGACGGAGTACACGCGGAGTCAGGGATCTGAGGTAAGCAGTTGTTGTAATTATAAACGAGGGCTAGAGGGTAAGCGATCATTTTGACCGTTATCACGT
Organism: Shargacucullia verbasci; assembly: GCA_947562105.1. Taxonomy (NCBI): domain Eukaryota; kingdom Metazoa; phylum Arthropoda; class Insecta; order Lepidoptera; family Noctuidae; genus Shargacucullia; species Shargacucullia verbasci. The sequence continues at coordinate 14,305,869 of OX387291.1, read as the reverse complement.
GTGTTAGTGGAGGTAACTATAGTAAAAAATAAGATTTGGTAGGAAGTTCTTATCAATATGCAATTGGTCTTAAATTCTCTTCTTTGACTGCCTCATTCGTGTAGTAGTCACAAGTGCGACTGCTGAGCGTGAGGTCCTGGTTTCGATTCCCGGGTCGGGCAGTGTTATTGGATTTTTCTATATGGAAATTCTGAGTAGTTGCTCGGAGCCTGAAAGTGTGTCCGGTAGATGGCTATAGGGTCGCCTCGTATTACATGGGGCTCAATAACGGCATCGGCGAAATGTGGGTGTATAACCCTTCGAGGAATACAGGTGTGATGCTATGTGAGTATGATCTCTTCTGATCGATTGATTTCTAGCCCGCAACTTCAGAGAAACTTATTGGAGGCTGTTTTTTCTTTTTTTTACTTTAAACAACATTGCCACACACTAGGATTTCTCCTGTATCGTGGGTACAGTTTACAAACATACATGTCACATGCACAAACAACCAAACCCGAAACAACTATCTGTAGATCATACAAATATTTGTTCCGTGCGGGGATCGAACCCGCGACACGTAGCGCAGAAAGCTAATCACTTAGCCACTGTGCCATACGTGTTTCGTGGATACTATTTGATTAAATATGTTGTGTGGTGGACAAAGTCAAGTCCCTAGCAATGGGCCAGTTCAAATCCCATCATGATGAGGTCCTGCTTGCAGGATCTTCGCAATATTTATAAAACAATTGTTTTGAACAGATACCCAGGTCCAAGTCACTATATATGCAGACATACAACGGCCTAAGGCTAGTCACATAGCTTACGTATCATACAGTTCATTCAAACCTCTCTCGCTCATACTTCAGTATTCGCTAACTTCGCGGCCTCACCTTTCTCCGCAAACACTTTATCAATTAACACTTATTTTGCGCGAATATCGCTTAAACGACATTTATATATCTTCCGTGTCTCCTATTTAACTTATCGGTGGTAAATAAGGCTATAATAAGTGCAATACTTGTGGTTTGTGTAAGTAAAAATTCCACGTAAAATATAGGTGTGATTAAATTGCGGAATCTCAATGTCACTTTTACTTAAACACTTATGATATAATCATGTATTGTTTATTAGTTTTCAAGGTTTTATTGGCAAGTATAAAGTTCCTGGACCTACTTCGCAGAAATTGGAGCCATTTTAGCGCCAATTGTTGTTGTTGTTGATTAAAAAAAAACATTGCTCCACACTTGGAATAATTCCTGTATCGTGGGTGCATTTACAAGCGTATAAAATACCTACTAGTTTTAGCCCGCGGCTTCGCCCGCGTGGTTTACGAAACCGTACATTTTTCTGGGATAAAGTGTGCTATTCCAGACTATAATTTATCTCTGTGCTAAATTTAATTCATTAAAATTTAGTAACAAATATCTATCCATCCATCCATCCTCACAAACTTTCACATTTATGAATCTTTGTTACTCTTTCACGCCAGAACGGCTGATCGGATCTGGATGAAATTTGGCACAGAGATAGATTGTAGTCTGGAATAGCACATAGGCTTTTTATCCCCGAAAAATGTACGGGTTCGTAAACAACGCGGGCGAAGCCGCGAGCGGAAGATATTTCATCAATAAAATGTGTCAATTACTTTTAGAACTTCGACACTTAAAGATAATTTAGCAATACATTCTAGTGTGTATTATATACAGGGTGGCCCACTCATGTGCAAAGCTACGAAACATTTCCGAGCTTTACCTTACATCCTTACGTAGAGTAAATAAGATGGCTGATGTTATTATTTCTTAAGGTCAACACTTTATTATAATTTTATAAAAGCCTTTATTAAAATGTTGCCAGGTATTTATATGAAGTTATGCGCAAGCTGTTTTAATTTTGTTGGCAATTTGGGCTGATTAAAAAAATAGTATCATTAATTTTTATGATCATTATATGATTATTTCTCATCCGGGATATGAAGAGGTACCTTCATACCTTTTTCCGCGCGAGGTGAGCAGGGTCTCAGGTAGTGGGACATTTAATTAAGTGTTTCGACAAAATTCAAAGGATTGTTTATTAATTAAGGTTTAAAATAATAAGTTGCCCTAGATAGGTAGGTCCATATTCTATTGCAGACAAACTGGAAATTTAATTTGATAGACTTTAATTATTGAACGAGATAACAATCCCCTTCAGCCGTCATCGGATTTAGTTTACCAACAGGTATTTAGTAAAAATACTTCGTTCGCCGTTTTAATTTACGCGTTACGCATGTTTAAGTAACTTGTATCACTTAAGCCCACGGCCTATCGGGCTTAACTAAGCTAGGGACAAGATCAACCAACAGTGCTGCAACTGTCATTTGTACGCACACTGTTGTGGAGGTGACCATGTGGACTGAATACACCATCAACTCTTTTATGAAGTACTTATAATGAGGTAGCCAGATGTGTACTATGTCCTATGGAATATGGTGTGAATCAATTACCGTCTATCGCGCACAATTTATGAAATAATAAAATCGAAACTGCTACTGGTAATTTTCTAAGAGAAAACACTATACACTGCCTTTGCAGATAAATAAATATCTACTTGGCCTGGCTAGGAACTGAACCAAAGGTTTCATGCATAGCAGCTACGCTTGCGTTGGTCATCAACGACCACACAACTATACTCGAGGCTGCTTTAAAGAAATTCTTTACAGCGAAATTCAATCACACTATTCCCAATTTGGGATCCGATCTCAGAACCTCAGGCTCAGCAGATTCCGGTTAAATAAGAAATATACTTAAGCAATGTCTAAATCTCTTATGGTATTGAGCACCAATTTCCCCATATTTGTCTTGTGATGTAACTCGTCACAGTTGTGAGTTTTACGCATGTTTAGAATTAATCATTATTGCGCCTGCGCATTGTGAGCCGCGGATGGCGCCGTTGGATTCAAAGATAATATTGTAATTAATTGTTGACACGCGCAACAACGTTACGAACAAATTGCCTAATTGTTTCGGCAATCATCATCGTTACTATTACAACTCGAAAAACTTGGCCGCCTATGCAGGACCCATGCATGCATCGTGACGCTTGAATATTATTTTCGGCGTCACGGCGCTTGACTATTATTTTCAGCGTCACGACGCTTGACTATTTTCGGCGTTCCGACACTTGACTATTATTTTCGGCGTCGCGACACTTGACTACTATTTTCGGCATCGCAACGATTGACTATTATTTTCGGCGGCGCGACGCCTAAAATATTATTTTCGGCGTCGCGACACTTGCATATTATTTTCGGCGTTGCGACGCTTGACTATTATTTTTGGCGTCGCGAAGCTTTCCTATTATTTTCGGCGTCATAAATATTATTTTCGGCGTCCCAGCGCTTTACTATGATTTTCGGCGTCGCGAAGCCTTCCTATTATTTTCGGCGTCATAAATATTATTTTCGGCGTCCCAGCGCTTTACTATGATTTTCGGCGTCGCGAAGCCTTCCTATTATTTCCGGCCTCACAACGCTTGAATATTATTTTCGGCGTTCCGACACTTGACTATTATTTTCAGCGTCGCGACGGATACATATTATTTTCGGCGTTGCGACGCATATATATTATTTTCGGCGTCGCGACACTTGACTATTATTTTCGGCGTCGCGACGCTTGAATATTATTTTCGGCGTCGCGAGACTTGCATATTATTTTCGGCGTCGCAACGCTTGAATGTTATTTTCGGCATCGCAACGTTTGACTATAATTTCCGGCCTCGCAACGCTTGAATATTATTTTCGGCCTCGCACCGCTTGACTATTATTTTTGGCGTCGCGATATTTGACTACTATTTTCGGCATCGCAACGCTTGAATATTATTTTCAACGTCGCGACGCTTCACTATTATTTTCGGCGTCGCGATGCTTTACTATTATTTTCGGCCTCGCAATGCTTGAATATTATTTTCGGCGTCGCGACGTTTTACTATTATTTTCGGCCTCGCGACGCTTGAATATTATTTTCGGCGTAGCGACGCTTGCATATTATTTTCGGCATCGCGACACTGGACTATTATTTTCGGCGTCCCGGTGCTTTACTATCATTTTCGGCGTCGCGTAGCTTGAATATTATTTTCGGCCTCGCGACGCTTGAATATTATTTTCGGCGTAGCGACGCTTGCATATTATTTTCGGCGTCGCGACTCTTGCATATTATTTTCGGCGTCGCGACACTTGACTATTATTTTCAGCGTCACGACGCTTGAATTTTATTTTCGGCCTCGCAACGATTAAATATTAATTTCGGCGTTCCGACAATTGACTATTATTTTCGGCCTCGCAACGCTTGAATTTTATTTTCGGCCTCGCAACGATTGAATATTATTTTCGGCTTTCCGACACTTGACTATTATTTTCGGCGTCGCGACGCTTTACTATTATTTTCGGCGTCACGACGCTTTACTATTATTTTCGGCCTCGCAACGCTTGAATTTTATTTTCGGCCTCGCAACGATTGATTATTTTCGGCATTCCGACAACTGACTATTATTTTCGGCGTCGCGACACTTGAATATTATTTTCGGCGTCGCGACGCTTGAATTTTATTTTCGGCGTCGCGAGACTTGCATATTATTTTCGGTGTCGCAACGCTTGAATGTTATTTTCGGCCTCGCGACGCTTGACTATTATTTTCGGCGTTGCGACGCTTGAATATTATTTTCGGCGTCGCGACACTTGACTATTATTTTCAGCGTCACGACGCTTGAATTTTATTTTCGGCGTTCCGACAATTAACTATTATTTTCGGCGTCGCGATGCTTTACTATTATTTTCGGCCTCGCAATGCTTGAATATTATTTTCGGCGTCGCGACGTTTTACTATTATTTTCGGCCTCGCGACGCTTGAATATTATTTTCGGCGTAGCGACGCTTGCATATTATTTTCGGCATCGCGACACTTGACTATTATTTTCGGCGTCCCGGTGCTTTACTATCATTTTCGGCGTCGCGTAGCTTGAATATTATTTTCGGCCTCGCGACGCTTGAATATTATTTTCGGCGTAGCGACGCTTGCATATTATTTTCGGCGTCGCGACTCTTGCATATTATTTTCGGCGTCGCGACACTTGACTATTATTTTCAGCGTCACGACGCTTGAATTTTATTTTCGGCCTCGCAACGATTAAATATTAATTTCGGCGTTCCGACAATTGACTATTATTTTCGGCCTCGCAACGCTTGAATTTTATTTTCGGCCTCGCAACGATTGAATATTATTTTCAGCTTTCCGACACTTGACTATTATTTTCGGCGTCGCGACGCTTTACTATTATTTTCGGCGTCACGACGCTTTACTATTATTTTCGGCCTCGCAACGCTTGAATTTTATTTTCGGCCTCGCAACGATTGATTATTTTCGGCATTCCGACAACTGACTATTATTTTCGGCGTCGCGTCCCTTTCCTATTATTTTCGGCGTCACGACTCTTGAATATTATTTTCAACGTCGCGACGCTTGACTATTATTTTCGGCGGCGCGACGCTTTACTATACGTTTTCGGCGTCGAGACGCTTGAATATCATTTTCGGCGTTCCGACACTTGACTATTATTTTCGGCGTCACGACGCTTTATTATATTTTCGGCGTCACGACGCTTTACTATTATTTTCGGCCTCGCAAAGATTGAATATTATTTTTAGCGTTCCGACAATTGAATATTATTTTCGGCGTTCCGACACTTGACTATTATTTTCGGCGTCGCGTCACTTGGCTACTAGTTTCGGCATCGCAACGCTTAAATATTATTTTCAGCGTTCCGACACTTGACTATTATTTTCGGCCTCGCACCGATTGAATTTTATTTTCGGCCTCGCAACGATTGAATATTATTTTCGGCGTTCCGACACTTGACTATTATTTTCGGCGTCGCGACACTTGACTACTATTTTCGGCATCGCAACGCTTTACTATTATTTTCGGCCTCGCGACGCATGACTGTTATTTTCGGCGTTGCGACCCTTGAATATTATTTTCGGCGTCGCGACTCTTGCATATTATTGTCGGCGTCGCGACACTTGACTATTATTTTCGGCGTCGCGACGATTTACTATTATTTTCGGCCTCGCACCGCTTTACTATTATTTTCGGCCTCGCGACATTTCACTATTATTTTCGGCCTCGCGACACTAGACTATTATTTTCGGCCTCGCACCGATTGAATTTTATTTTCGGCCTCGCAAAGAATGAATATTATTTTCGGCGTTCCGACACTTGACTATTATTTTCGGCGTTGCGACACTTGGCTACTATTTTCGGCATCGCAACGCTTTACTATTATTTTCGGCCTCGCGACGCTTGACTATTATTTTCGGCGTTGCGACGCTTGAATATTATTTTCGGCGTAGCGACACTTGACTATTATTTTCGGCGTTGCGACGCTTGAATAATATTTTCGGCGTAGCGACACTTGCATATTATTTTCGGCGTCGCGACACTTGCATATTATTTTCGGCCTCGCGACACTTGATCATTATTTTCAGCGTCACGACGCTTGAATTTTATTTTCGGCCTCGCAACGATTGATTATTTTCGGCATTCCGACAACTGACTATTATTTTCGGCGTCGCGTCCCTTTCCTATTATTTTCGGCGTCACGACTCTTGAATATTATTTTCAACGTCGCGACGCTTGACTATTATTTTCGGCGGCGCGACGCTTTACTATGCGTTTTCGGCGTCGAGACGCTTGAATATCATTTTCGGCGTTCCGACACTTGACTATTATTTTCGGCGTCACGACGCTTTATTATATTTTCGGCGTCACGACGCTTTACTATTATTTTCGGCCTCGCAACGATTGAATATTATTTTCGGCGTTCCGACACTTGACTATTATTTTCGGCGTCGCGACACTTGACTACTATTTTCGGCATCGCAACGCTTTACTATTATTTTCGGCCTCGCGACGCATGACTGTTATTTTCGGCGTTGCGACCCTTGAATATTATTTTCGGCGTCGCGACTCTTGAATATTATTGTCGGCGTCGCGACACTTAACTATTATTTTCGGCGTCGCGACGATTTACTATTATTTTCGGCCTCGCACCGCTTTCCTATTATTTTCGGCCTCGCGACATTTCACTATTATTTTCGGCCTCGCGACACTAGACTATTATTTTCGGCCTCGCACCGATTGAATTTTATTTTCGGCCTCACAACGAATGAATATTATTTTCGGCGTTCCGACACTTGACTATTATTTTCGGCGTTGCGACACTTGGCTACTATTTTCGGCATCGCAACGCTTTACTATTATTTTCGGCCTCGCGACGCTTGACTATTATTTTCGGCGTTGCGACGCTTGAATATTATTTTCGGCGTAGCGACACTTGACTATTATTTTCGGCGTTGCGACGCTTGAATAATATTTTCGGCGTAGCGACACTTGCATCTTATTTTCGGCGTCGCGACACTTGCATATTATTTTCGGCCTCGCGACACTTGACTATTATTTTCAGCGTCACGACGCTTGAATTTTATTTTCGGCCTCGCAACGATTGATTATTTTCGGCATTCCGACAACTGACTATTATTTTCGGCGTCGCGTCCCTTTCCTATTATTTTCGGCGTCACGACTCTTGAATATTATTTTCAACGTCGCGACGCTTGACTATTATTTTCGGCGGCGCGACGCTTTACTATACGTTTTCGGCGTCGAGACGCTTGAATATCATTTTCGGCGTTCCGACACTTGACTATTATTTTCGGCGTCACGACGCTTTATTATATTTTCGGCGTCACGACGCTTTACTATTATTTTCGGCCTCGCAACGATTGAATATTATTTTCGGCGTTCCGACACTTGACAATTATTTTCGGCGTCGCGACACTTGGCTACTATTTTCGGCATCGCAACGCTTTACTATTATTTTCGGCCTCGCATCGCTTGAATATTATTTTCGGCCTCGCACCGCTTGAATTTTATTTTCGGCCTCACAACGCTTGAATATTATTTACGGCTTTCCGACACTTGACTATTATTTTCGGCCTCGCGACACTTGACTATTATTTTCGGCCTCGCACCGATTGAATATTATTTTCGGCGTTCCGACACTTGACTATTATTTTCGGCGTCGCGACACTTGGCTACTATTTTCGCCATCGCAACGCTTTACTATTATTTTCGGCCTCGCCTCGCTTGAATATTATTTTCGGCCTCGCAAATATTGAATATTATTTTCGGCGTTCCGACAATTGAATATTATTTTCGGCGTTCCGATACTTGACTATTATTTTCGGCCTCGCGACACTTGACTATTATTTTCGGCCTCGCACCGCTTGAATTTTATTTTCGGCCTCGCCACGATTGAATATTATTTTCGGCGTTCCGACACTTGACTATTATTTTGGGCGTCACGACGCTTTACTATTATTTTCGGCGTCGCGACGCTTGAATATTATTTTCAGCGTTCCGACAATTGACTATTATTTTCGGCGTAGCGTCCCTTTCCTATTATTTTCGGCGTCACGACTCTTGAATATTATTTTCAACGTCGCGACGCTTGACTATTATTTTCGGCGGCGCGACGCTTGAATATTATTTTCAACGTCGCGACGCTTGACTATTATTTTCAGCGTTACGACTCTTGAATATTATTTTCAACGTCGCGACGCTTGACTATTATTTTCAGCGTCGCGACGCTTGAATATTATTTTCAACATCGCGACGCTTGACTATTATTTTCGGCGTCACGACGCTTTACTATATTTTCGGCGTCGCGAAGCTTTCCTATTATTTTCGGCCTCGCAACGCTTGAATATTATTTTCGGCGTTCCGACACTTGTCCATTATTTTCGGCCTCGCACCGCTTGAATTTTATTTTCGGCCTCGCAACGATTGAATATTATTTTCGGCGTTCCGACACTTGTCCATTATTTTCGGCCTCGCACCGCTTGAATTTTATTTTCGGCCTCGCAACGATTGAATATTATTTTCTGCGTTCCGACACTTGACTAATTATTTTCGGCGTCGCGACGCTTTACTATTATTTTCGGCGTCACGACGCTTTAATATTATTTTCGGCCTCGCAACGCTTGAATATTATTTTCGGCGTTCCGACACTTGTCCATTATTTTCGGCCTCGCACCGCTTGAATTTTATTTTCGGCCTCGCAACGATTGAATATTATTTTCGGCGTTCCGACACTTGACTAATTATTTTCGGCGTCGCGACGCTTTACTATTATTTTCGGCGTCACGACGCTTTAATATTATTTTCGGTCTCGCAACGCTTGAATATTATTTACGGCGTTCCGACACTTGACTATTATTTTCGGCGTCACAACACTTGGCTACTATTTTCGGCATCGCAACGCTTTACTATTATTTTCGGCCTCGCAACGCTTGAATATTATTTTCGGCGTTGCGACTCTTGCATATTATTTTCGGCGACGCGACACTTGACTATTATTTTCAGCGTCAGGACGCTTGAATTTTATTTTCGGCATCGCAAAGATTGAATATTATTTTCGGCGTTCCGACAATTGAATATTATTTTCGGCGTTCCGACACTTGACTATTATTTTCGGCGTCGCGTCACTTGGCTACTAGTTTCGGCATCGCAACGCTTAAATATCATTTTCGGCGTTCCGACACTTGCCTATTATTTTCGGCCTCGCATCGCTTGAATATTATTTTAAGCCTCGCACTGCTTGAATTTTATTTTCGGCCTCACAACGCTTGAATATTATTTTCGGCGTTCCGACACTTGACTATTATTTTCGGCGTCGCGACACTTGGCTACTATTTTCGGCATCGCAACGCTTTACTATTATTTCCGGCCTCGCAACGCTTGAATATTATTTTCGGCGTCGCGACTCTTGCATATTATTTTCGGCGTCGCGACACTTGACTATTATTTTCAGCGTCAGGACGCTTGAATTTTATTTTCGGCCTCGCAAAGATTGAATATTATTTTCGGCGTCGCGACACTTGAGTATTATTTTCAGCGTCACGACGCTTGAATTTTATTTTCGGCGTTCCGACAATTGACTATTATTTTCGGCGTCGCGACGCTTTACTATTATTTTCGGCCTCGCGACGCTTGAATATTATTTTTGGCGTAGCGACTCTTGCATATTATTTTTGGCGTCGCGACACTTGACTATTATTTTTGGGGTCCCGGTGCTTTACTATTATTTTCGGCGTCGCGACGCTTGAATATTATTTTCGGCCTCGCGACGCTTGAATATTATTTTCGGCCTCGCGACGCTTGAATATTATTTTTGGCGTAGCGACTCTTGCATATTATTTTTGGCGTCGCGACACTTGACTATTATTTTTGGCGTCCCGGTGCTTTACTATTATTTTCGGCGTCGCGACGCTTGAATATTATTTTCGGCCTCGCGACGCTTGAATATTATTTTCGGCCTCGCAACGCCTGAATATTATTTTCGGCCTCGCACAGCTTGAATATTATTTTCGGCCTCGCAACGATTGAATATTATTTTCGGCGTTCCGACACTTGACTATTATTTTGGGCGTCACGACGCTTTACTATTATTTTCGGCCTCGCACCGCTTGAATTTTGTTTTCGGCCTCGCAACGCCTGAATATTATTTTCGGCCTCGCACAGCTTGAGTTTTATTTTCGGCCTCGCAACGCTTGAATATTATTTTCGGCCTCGAGACTCTTGACTATTATTTTCTGTTTCACGAGGCTTTACTATTATTTTCGGCCTCGCATAGCTTGAATATTATTTCCGGCGTCGCGACGATTTACTATTATTTTCGGCCTCGCACCGCTTTACTATTATTTTCGGCCTCGCGACGATTTACTATTATTTTCGGCCTCGCACCGCTTTACTATTATTTTCGGCCTCGCAACGCTTGAATATTATTTTCGGCGTCGCACCGCTTTACTATTATTTTCGGCCTCGCAACGCTTGAATATTATTTTCGGCGTCGTGACGTTTTACTATTATTTTCGGCCTCGCGACGCTTGACTATTATTTTCGGCCTCCCAACGATTGAATTTTATTTTCGGCGTTCCGACACTTGACTATTATTTTCGGCCTCGCACCGCTTGATTTTTATTTTCGGCCTCGCATCGCTTGAATATTATTTTAAGCCTCGCACTGCTTGAATTTTATTTTCGGCGTTCCGACACTTGACTATTATTTTCGGCGTCGCGACACTTGGCTACTATTTTCGGCATCGCAACGCTTTACTATTATTTTCGGCCTCGCACCGCTTTACTATTATTTTCGGCCTCCAACGCTTGAATATTATTTTCGGCGTCGTGACGTTTTACTATTATTTTCGGCCTCGCGACGCTTGACTATTATTTTCGGCCTCACAACGATTGAATTTTATTTTCGGCGTTCCGACACTTGACTATTATTTTCGGCCTCGCACCGTTTGAATTTTATTTTCGGCCTCGCATCGCTTGAATATTATTTTCGGCCTCGCACAGCTTGAATTTTATTTTCGGCCTCGCAACGCTTGAATATTATTTTTGGCCTCGAGACACTTGACTATTATTTTCTGTTTCACGAGGCTTTACTATTATTTTCGGCCTCGCATCGCTTGAATATTATTTCCGGCGTCGCGACGATTTACTATTATTTTCGGCCTCGCAACGCTTGAATATCATTTCCGGCCTCGAGACACTTATTATTTTCGGCCTCGCATCGCTTGAATATTATTTTAAGCCTCGCACTGCTTGAATTTTATTTTCGGCGTTCCGACACTTGACTATTATTTTCGGCGTCGCGACACTTGGCTACTATTTTCGGCATCGCAACGCTTTACTATTATTTTCGGCCTCGCAACGCTTGAATATTATTTTCGTTGTCGCGACTCTTGCATATTATTTTCGGCGTCGCGACACTTGACTATTATTTTCAGCGTCAGGACGCTTGAATTTTATTTTCGGCCTCGCAAAGATTGAATATTATTTTCGGCGTCGCGACACTTGACTATTATTTTCAGCGTCACGACGCTTGAATTTTATTTTCAGCGTTCCGACAATTGACTATTATTTTCGGCGTCGCGACGCTTTACTGTTATTTTCGGCCTCGCGACGCTTGAATATTATTTTCGGCGTAGCGACTCTTGCATATTATTTTCGGCGTCGCGACACTTGACTATTATTTTCGGCGTCCCGGTGCTTTACTATTATTTTCGGCGTCGCGACGCTTGAATATTATTTTCGGCCTCGCGACGCTTGAATATTATTATCGGCCTCGCAACGCCTGAATATTATTTTCGGCCTCGCACAGCTTGAATTTTATTTTCGGCCTCGCAACGATTAAATATTATTTTCGGCGTTCCGACAATTGACTATTATTTTCGGCCTCGCAACGCTTGAATATTTGTTTTCGGCCTCGCACTGCTTGAATTTTATTGTCGGCCTCGCACGGCTTGAATTTTATTTTCGGCCTCGCAACGCTTGAATATTATTTTCGGCCTCGCAACGATTGAATATTATTTTCGGCGTTCCGACACTTGACTATTATTTTGGGCGTCACGACGCTTTACTATTATTTTCGGCCTCGCACCGCTTGAATTTTATTTTCGGCCTCGCAACGCCTGAATATTATTTTCGGCCTCGCACAGCTTGAATTTTATTTTCGGCCTCGCAACGCTAGAATATTATTTTCGGCCTCGAGACACTTGACTATTATTTTCTGTTTCACGATGCTTTATTATTATTTTCGGCCTCGCATCGCTTGAATATTATTTTCGGCGTCGTGACGTTTTACTATTATTTTCGGCCTCGCGACGCTTGACTATTATTTTCGGCCTCGCAACGATTGAATTTTATTTTCGGCGTTCCGACACTTGACTATTATTTTCGGCCTCGCACCGTTTGAATTTTATTTTCGGCCTCGCATCGCTTGAATATTATTTTAAGCCTCGCACTGCTTGAATTTTATTTTCGGCCTCACAACGCTTGAATATTATTTTCGGCGTTCCGACACTTGAATATTATTTTCGGCGTCGCGACACTTGACTATTATTTTCAGCGTCACGACGCTTGAATTTTATTTTCGGCGTTCCGACAATTGACTATTATTTTCGGCGTCGCGACACTTGACTATTATTTTCGGCGTCCCGGTGCTTTACTATTATTCTCGGCGTCGCGACGCTTGAATATTATTTTCGGCCTCGCGACGCTTGAATATTATTTTCGGCGTAGCGACGCTTGACTATTATTTTCAGCGTCACGACGCTTGAATTTTATTTTCGGCCTCGCACCGCGTGAATTTTATTTTCGGCCTCGCAACGCCTGAATATTATTTTCGGCCTCGCACAGATTGAATTTTATTTTCGGCCTCGCAACGCTTGAATATTATTTTTGGCCTCGAGACACTTGACTATTATTTTCTGTTTCACGAGGCTTTACTATTATTTTCGGCCTCGCATCGCTTGAATATTATTTCCGGCGTCGCGACGATTTACTATTATTTTCGGCCTCGCAACGCTTGAATATCATTTCCGGCCTCGAGACACTTATTATTTTCGGCCTCGCACCGCTTGAATTTTATTTTCGGCCTCGCAACGCCTGAATATTATTTTCGGCCTCGCACAGCTTGAATTTTATTTTCGGCCTCGCAACGCTTGAATATTATTTTCGGCCTCGAGACACTTGACTATTATTTTCTGTTTCACGAGGCTTTACTATTATTTTCGGCCTCCAACGCTTGAATATTATTTTCGGCGTCATGACGTTTTACTATTATTTTCGGCCTCGCAACGATTGAATTTAATTTCGGCGTTCCGACACTTGACTATTATTTTCGGCCTCGCACCGCTTGAATTTTATTTTCGGCCTCGCATCGCTTGAATATTATTTTAAGCCTCGCACTGCTTGAATTTTATTTTCGGCGTCGCGACACTTGACTATTATTTTCAGCGTCAGGACGCCTGAATTTTATTTTCGGCCTCGCAACGATTGAATATTATTTTCGGCGTTCCGACAATATTTATTTTTTCGGCCTCGCACCGCTTTCCTATTATTTTCGGCCTCACAACGATTGAATATTATTTTCGGCGTTCCGACACTTGACTATTATTTTCGGGGTCGCGACACTTGGCTACTATTTTCGGCATCGCAACGCTTGACTATTATTTTCGGCGTCACGACACGACTGTTACTTTCGGCGTCGCAACGCTTGGCTATTATTTTCGGCGTCACGACGCTTTACTATTATTTTCGGCCTCGCAACGCTTGAATATTATTTTCGGCCTCGCAACGATTGAATATTATTTTCGGCGTTCCGACACTTGACTATTATTTTGGGCGTCGCGACGCTTGAATATTTGTTTTCGGCCTCGCACTGCTTGAATTTTATTTTCGGCCTCGCACGGCTTGAATTTTATTTTCGGCCTCGCAACGCTTGAATATTATTTTCGGCCTCGCAACGATTGAATATTATTTTCGGCGTTCCGACACTTGACTATTATTTTGGGCGTCACGACGCTTTACTATTATTTTCGGCCTCGCACCGCTTGAATTTTATTTTCGGCCTCGCAACGCCTGAATATTATTTTCGGCCTCGCACAGCTTGAATTTTATTTTCGGCCTCGCATTGCTAGAATATTATTTTCGGCCTCGAGACACTTGACTATTATTTTCTGTTTCACGAGGCTTTACTATTATTTTCGGCCTCGCATCGCTTGAATATTATTTCCGGCGTCGCGACGATTTACTATTATTTTCGGCCTCGCACCGCTTTACTATTATTTTCGGCCTCGCGACGATTTACTATTATTTTCGGCCTCGCGACACTTGACTATTATTTTCTGTTTCACGAGGCTTTACTATTATTTTCGGCCTCGCATCGCTTGAATATTATTTCCGGCGTCGCGACGATTTACTATTATTTTCGGCCTCGCACCGCTTTACTATTATTTTCGGCGTCGTGACGTTTTACTATTATTTTCGGCCTCGCGACGCTTGACTATTATTTTCGGCCTCGCAACGATTGAATTTTATTTTCGGCGTTCCGACACTTGACTATTATTTTCGGCCTCGCACCGCTTGAATTTTATTTTCGGCCTCGCATCGCTTGAATATTATTTTCAACGTCGCGACGCTTTACTATCATTTTCGGCCTCGCAACGCTTGAATATTATCTTCGGCGTCACGACGCTTTACTATATGTTTTCGGCGTCGAGACGCCTGCATATTATTTTCGGCGTAGTGACGCGACGCTTGAATATTATTTTCAACGTCGCGACGCTTGAATATTATTTTCAACGTCGCGACGCTTTAATATTATTTTCAGCGTCACGACTCTTGAATATTATTTTCAACGTCGCGACGCTTGACTATTGTTTTCAGCGTCACGACTCTTGAATATTATTTTCAGCGTCGCCACGCTTTACTATCATTTTCGGCCTCGCAACGCTTGAATATCATTTTCGGCGTCGCGACGTTTTACTATTATTTTCGGCGTAGCGACGCTTGCATATTATTTTCGGCGTCGCGACTCTTGCATATTATTTTTTGCGTCGCGACACTTGACTATTATTTTCAGCGTCACGACGCTTGAATTTTATTTTCGGCCTCGCAACGATTGAATATTATTTTCGGCGTCGCGACACGACTGTTACTTTCGGCGTCGCAACGCTTGGCTATTAGTTTCGGCGTCACGACGCTTTACTATTATTTTCGGCGTTCCGACACTTGACTATTATTTTCGGGGTCGCGACACTTGGCTACTATTTTCGGCATCGCAACGCTTGACTATTATTTTCGGCGTCGCGACACGACTGTTACTTTCGGCGTCGCAACGCTTGGCTATTAGTTTCGGCGTCACGACGCTTTACTATTATTTTCGGCCTCGCAACGCTTGAATATTATTTTCGGCCTCGCAACGATTGAATATTATTTTCGGCGTTCCGACACTTGACTATTATTTTGGGCGTCGCGACGCTTTACTATTATCTTCGGCCTCGCACCGCTTGAATTTTATTTTCGGCCTCGCAACGCCTGAATATTATTTTCGGCCTCGCACGGCTTGAATTTTATTTTCGGCCTCGCAACGCTTGAATATTATTTTCGGCCTCGCGACACTTGACTATTATTTTCGGCGTCCCGACGCTTTACTATTATTTTCGGCCTCGCAACGCTTTAATATTATTTTCGGCGTCTCGACGTTTTACTATTATTTTCGTCCTCGCACCGCTTGAATTTTATTTTCGGCCTCGCAACGCTTGAATATTATTTTCGGCCTCGCACCGCTTGAATTTTATTTTCGGCCTCGCAACGCTTGAATATTATTTTCGGCCTCGAAACGCTTGACTATTATTTTAGGCGTCGCGACGCTTAAATATTATTTTCGGCCTCGCGACACTTGACTATTATTTTCGGCCTCGCACAGCTTGAATTTTATTTTCGGCCTCGCAACGATTGAATATTATTTTCGGCGTTCCGACACTTGACTATTATTTTCGGCCTCGCACCGCTTGAATATTATTTTCAACGTCGCGACGCTTGACTATTATTTTCGGCGTCGCGACGCTTGAATTTTATTTTTGGCGTCGCGACGCTTTACTATTATTTTCGGCCTCGAAACGCTTTTTATATTATTTTCAGCGTCGCGGCGCTTTACTATCATTTTCGGCGTCGCGACACTTGACTATTATTTTCGGCGTCCAGACACTTGACTATTATTTTCGGCGTCGCGTCGCTTGACTATTATTTTCGGCGTCGCGACGCTTTACTATTATTTTCGGCCTCGCAACGCTTGAATATTATTTTCGGCGTTGCAACGCTTGAATATTATTTTCGGTGTTGCAACGCTTGAATATTATTTTCGGTGTCGCGATGCCTTACTATTATTTTCGGCCTCGCACCTTTTGAATATTATTTTCAGCGTTCCGACGCTTGAATATTATATTCGGCGTCGCGACGCTTGACTATTATTTTCGGCGTGGCGACGCTTTACTATTATTTTCGGCCTCACAACGCTTGAATATTATTTTCGGCGTTGCGACGCTTTACTATTATTTTCGGCCTCGCAACACTTGAATATTATTTTCGGCGTCACGACGCTTTACTATATATTTTCGGCGTCGAGACGCTTGAATATTATTGACCCTTATTTTGTACTTGGGCGTTGCGGCATGTTTTTTTTACATACTGCGTCCTACGTCTACTGTAACGATTAACCCCTTATCTGCATCACAGAAGATCTCAACCTCACCACTGACAACTAAAGAGCCGTGGGTACCTACTGATCTAAAAATATAATCTGGCTATTGATACAAGAGGAATATTGTATAACTTGTTTTATATATCTTACTAACCGATACTAAAAATATATTTACCTATACAACCTATATTTCACTTTTTAAAGTTGGCACAGATCCAAAACGATTAGAACTTCAACGAGTGAATTTTGTGCGAATTTTCTGCAGTTGCCGAGTCAGAACTGGTATAAACTAGACTGTTTAGCAGAATACATACATTATACTTGTATGCCATAAACTATGTGAGTATACAATGAGATATTTATATCTTCATTGTTCAGCTAGAGGTGGGCTTATAACGTGCTTAACGTACACGTATAGGTACAAGTCTGTGAGAGACAACACGGGTTAACATGGCTTTCCGAAAATTCCCGCGGTGACAAGCAAAGTCGTAGGAGATGGAGACAGCTGGCTTTACCATAACTACAGAGCCGGATTAACCACGAAGCAAGAGTAGAAATTGTTACGGGCCCCGCGCACAAGGGGGGCCCCGCGTATCCAAACCTCTACTTGAGCGTAATTTTTTGAGTGAAACTCACTAATTGGTGGATATTGTATTTACTTGATGTCACAAAAACGTGAAACGTTACACTTGTTTTCCGACTAAAAGCATCCACATCAGACAATCGGTAACCGATTATTTTGGTGGCGAAAATAAAACAAAATTTCATACGGTAAACGCACAAGTTCTACAAAATGTCATTTTATACTTTTAGGAGCCCATAGCAGATAAAGGGCATCGATAGAATTTGCTACGGGCCCCGCGATTGCTTAATCCGGCATTGAATAACTAGAATGATTTGAATTTTACTAATTTTACTCAGACCGATTACGATAAGACTCTGGTACTTTCTGGTCGGTGCTCAACAAGAGGCTGTATTATTGAACATATCAGATACCATCACAAAACAATTTGCATTACGCTTCAAACTCCTCCAGTAGTACACAAAGCTGTTCCAAAAAATATATGAAGCAGTGATAGCTATTAATGCTGGTTATTTGTGAACGAACGCTGCTACCAATCTGCATGATATAATTCCTCATTCTACCTCCCACATTCTTCTGCATATTTTTTTTACAAAATAATGTAGACAGATCTATTTCCAACGATAATAGAGATCACAATCAACCGCTACACTCTATTTCTTTGTTTAACTGTTAATTACAAGACGAATATATGTAGATAGTATGTTAATAGCCTAATATTATACACTACTACACTTAATTAAGAATACTTCACGTGTTACTACAATTATGTAAGTTTTGCTATGTTGGTGGGAGGAGTATTTCAATTTTGGCAATGCATAATGATACACAGAAAGCCTGCCATTGTGTTTTGGTAATGAAATGTAATTGATTTTAATAACATAACATAGCTCCACGCCTGTATTGCCTGAAGGGTTCGGCAGAGGTGTACTATTGTAATATTGTAGACCCACATTTCGCAGATGCCGTTATTGAGTCCCGTGTAATAGGGAGCGGACCTATTGCCCTCTACCGGGCCCAATTCCAGATTCCATGCTGCTACTGAGGATCTCCATACACAAAATCCAATAATACTTTGCCTGACCCTGGATTTGAACCCTGGGCCTCACCTCATGAAGCAGTCGTTTATTTTAATGACTCTACAAATAAAGTATGTATGGGTTATATAAGACACATTTTTGAAATACTTCAGTTGACGTAGATAAGATGTCTGCCTATCCTCTAATACTTAGTGTCTCCCTTAATACAAGAGGACTTATATATATATACTTATACGAGTATTACTTACTACATTTACAAGTAAACACAATGAAAAAAAAAAAAAAAAAACTTTTATTCTCTTCTGTCAAAATATTTTTCCATACCATAAGATACAACCCGCGACCTACTAGCGTAAAAGCCAAGCGGTCAGCGGCTGTGTAAATCGCGTCGTGTTATTTATGCTTAGCTCACGCAGTCCACAGCGCTTTCACATAAGATTTTTTTAAGAGGGTTTACACTTGTATTCTCTACTAAAGTGCCTTGACAGTGGAAGCAAAGGAGGCTGCTTTAGATAGTAGTAGGATCGCTATATTATCAACTAGCGAAAAGCCCCGGCTTCGTGCAGGTAGCAGAGCATATACGCCTATTTTATTTATTCTGAAACGTTGGTCTAATTTAATTTAATAAGGATATATAACTCTATTGGTTTATGCGGCGCGGTTTCTCCGATATCTTTAACAATCATGGTTATATTTCAGCCATTTTACACAAAATCTTAATGAATTATACACTTTAACTTTCCTCATGAATCACTCCGTCCATTGGTGAAAACCGTATGAAAACCCGTTCAGTAGTTTTTCAGTTTATCGCGTTCAGACAGACAGATGCGGCGGGACTTTGTCTTATAATATGTATTGATTCATCACACTAGTTCGTTGACACATTACTGACCATTTACATAACTTCCATCAATAACATCGCTACCTAACCCTTTGCTGAATAAAAGCGTGATGCATTAAAGATAAGCGGCTTAATGTTTTAAGAGAACTGTCAAAACCATAAAAATATGTACACAAGAAATTATAGACATCTTTAAATAAATTGATGTACACTTTCTTGCGTACAGTAAATATGAATGACGCAACACGACCCGACTGCGCGGATTAGGTAAGTGTGTTTGACATTATGTACTGGCACATAGTGTGAACAGCAGTTACTGGGGATTTGTTAAACTAATATTTGTATGATGAACTAGATTTGAAGATAATGTTCGAAACGAAAAAGGTGACGACCTTTTTGTTTATTGCAAATGTGTGTGTATTTGACCACGTTTACAACCATAATATACATTAAAATAGCATCTCGCTTGTATTCCCCGAAAGGTTAGGCAGAGGTGTACTATGTCTATCCACTTTCCGCCGATGTTTTTATGAAGTCCCATTAAATAGGGGGTGAGTCTATTGCCATCTACAGGGCACAATTCCAGACTACGTGCTGCTATGAGAATTTCCATATAGAAAAACTCAATGACACTTTGCCCGACCTCGGAGTCGAACCCAGGACCTCACCCTCAGCAGTCACGCTTACTACGCGACCATAAGAACAATGAAGCAGTCAATTTCAAACAATGTTATATATTTTGAAATTCTTTATACAGCACAATAAAATAATGAACAAAGTTTGACAGCAGAATTTTAATTTTATGATACGGTTGGCGCGGTGTTTGACCGATCTATTTCTGCGCTGAGATTCACGGTTTGAGTCTCGTGTGAAACAAATATTTGTATGACCTACAGATAGTTATTCCGGGTCTGGATGTTTGATCATGTCAACATTTGTATTTGCAAAGGTACCCGCGATTCAACGTTTAAAAAAATGGTTAAATATTGAGGATAGAGGGGCAGAGAGTGACATCGGGTAAACAATGAGTCAATAACGAAAAGTTTGCCGTTCTGCATGCAATGGATGGATGGATCTTTGTTACTCTTTCACGCCAGAATGGCTGAACGTATCTGGATGAAATTTGGCACAGAGATAGATTATAGTCCGGAAAAACGTACGGGTTCCTAAACCACGCGGGCGAAGCCGCAGGCGGAAGCTAGTATTATAAATGTGAAAGTTTGTGAGGATGGATGGATCTTTGTTACTCTTTCACGCTAGAATAGCACATAGGCTATTTTTTATACCGGGAAAATTGACGGGTTCGTAAGTCGCGCGCGGAAGCTAGTATTTCATATAACCATTTTCATTTGACATTAAAATGAATTATGTTTACGTTTGAACTGGCTTTTTATTAGTATTGCTGCAACAGGTTTTACTTACCGTGAGGTGTTTAAACTTTTAATGTAACAAGAACTGAAAACATATTTAGTTCAACGTAAAAATTTAATATGCAATACCGGTTGCCATTTTGTAATGTCTCATAATTCTTGAAGTCCAAGTTCTTGGTTAACAACAAGTTTTAGACAAATTCTTTTTTTTTTTTAACACGTTTCCCCACACTAGGATTTCTCCTATATCGTGGGTACAGTTTACAAACATACATGTCACATGCACAGATAACCAGACCCGAAACAACTATCTGTAGATCATACAAATATTTGTTCCGTGCGGGGATCGAACCCGCGACACCTAGCGCAGAAAGCTAATCGCTTAGCCACTGCGCCAACCGTGTCGTCGTGTTCTATGATAACTGTTACTGTTAGTCATCTCACTTACATTGGTAATTATATAAAAACATGTTGATTATAAAGTTGAGATGTTATCTTTGACTAGCTTTTGCCCGCGACTTCGTACGCGTGGAATTTAGAATCTGATATTTTCCTGCGGTAAAATGGAGCCTATATTTATAGTTAGACATCTAGCAATACATCGGTGAAAACTGCATTCAATTCCATGCAGTAGTTTTTGCGTAATGCGTGTACAAACATACAGACAGACAGACAAACAAAAAAAAATTCTAAAAACTGATGTTTTGGCTTCTGTTGCTCTAATAAAGACCCCCATATTAGTTTTTCTCCAATATCTATACTATACAGACATTGGCCTGTTATAATTTTATTATATGTATAGATTTTGAATCAGTTTGATGTGGTCAAACCCACTGTACCAACTGTGAGTGTTCCCACGAAAGACGTAATAATCAAAATATTGTTATCTACTGAAAACCCTTCCATAAAATATTTGTATTAACAAAAAGATAATATTGTATCTTTAAATGTTCATAGCGTTGTTAATTTCGGATAAATATTGGGTTGGAGATGAGTTGGCGCGGAAGACAAATTCAATTAAACAGTTTGGTTGGTTTTTTCAAGTGCTATTACTGTGTGAACAATCAAACTACCGGCCTAATAAGGCTCAAGATCACTAACAATATAACAGAAATACACAAAACAGCCCTCTGACATGAACTTTTATATGGGTAAACCGCCGAATTCATTTTAAACAATTCTTATAATGTTGGTCGACATGGCCCTAAAAGTCGCTAGTGCCAACCCTAATGGAAACATACATAATTTTTCATAAAAAAGCCTGATTGTAATAACGTGTTCGTTAACCCAGCTGAAAGGCATAGCGCGGAGCCGAGTGGACCATACTATTATAATTGTTTACTTTTGACACAATTGCAGACGCTATTAAAGTGTTTGTACCCTGACAGTTTTTAATTAAACCTGACCTTTGCACTACAAGCTTTTCCAAACCTGGTTGTATGCCTTGCTCGTTAATGAGCAGTTCATTCATCGTTGATACAGCTTTTATGATGAGCACAGTACGCCAAGGGCACAGCAGAATTGCACAATGATTTGAGTTAGGTATAGATAGATGGTCTTCTTCTCCCTCTCGTTCCTTCTGTTGGATAAAAGCAAAGGTTGCTGTCTTGTCATATTGAGGTATAAGAGACTGCACTGGAAAGAGTTTTCTCTTTCCATTGTAGAGGAGAACTTCATCAGCTATACTTACAAGATTCTTAAATAAGAAGAAGGAATAGACAGAAAAGGAGTTTGTCGGTCGAAAGTTATTCGTGTGTTCCTGTAGTATATGGCCATATACCAAGTTTCCTCTAGGCGAAGAGATCAAACTTCGCCTAGAGGAAAGAAAAGACACGAGTGAATTGAAGAATTTTTAATATTATTTCCCGTGGGCTTAATACTGATCCAATTTGATTGATTTTTTTTATGATTTACGTTTACAGAACGTGATAATAAATGCATGGTTTCATTAAAATGTTTTACTGGAGATGATACCCTGCATAACATCTATGAAAAAAGATGGTGTTTCCGATGGGACATTGGCTTGCATTGTTCACGCATGGTTTTGGCTGTTAAATTATATTATATTATATTATACGATTTTTATTTAAAAAGAGCTTCGCTCAGTAGTTTCGCTCTTTACTAGCATTAGCCTCGCCTCCTATTATATGGGACTCAACGGCATCGGCGAAACGTGGGTGTACAATTAGTACACCTTTGCCAAACACTTCGGGAAATACGGGCGTGATGTTGTTCTATTATGTATTTTAAAAGAGTTACCATGGAGTTCTTGCCTGTGTCTTCTACATAGGACCTATCCCCACCCTCTGGAACCGTGTTAGCATTACGTCGTTTTAAAATAACCTGCAAATACTTGAAATAAAAATACTTTGACTTTGGTTCGGTTTATCCATAGATCGCTTACTATCCCTCGTAAAATATGTCCCGCCCAAGAATCGTAAAGGTTCCATTAAGGTATTCAGGGTTATGCTTACTGCTTTATTATGTTAAATAAAATATTTCAATAACCATTGTCAATAAGGTCGCCTTACTCATAACATGTAATGTTAAAAGATAAAACGCTTATTACTGTAATAAGTTAACAAGTACCGAATTAATGGTGAATGTTCTGTGAAGCAAATTATTGAGGCATCGTATAATTAGCGGCACGGTGTGCACCCGCCAAGTTCGTGTCGATTTATTTTATTGAGCTGTTCGGTAAAGTTTGTTGAGTATTTATTGTTGTTGTTTTTTTTTTGTTGAAAATGGAACCTACTTTATAGTAATAGAACTAGTTAGATTTAAAACGTTACTATAAAAACTAGTTAGAGAGCTAAACTAGGTTCTTACTTTTTTAATAAATCCACGTAATCTATCGTTATTTTTTTTAAACTTACGCAATTATCTATGAAAATTCATCGCGATTACGAAAAGGAGAACGATTTTTTATCCCATTTGATCATTAAATTAACAAACAAAACTTTCAAGCCATACACCTGAATTGTTTTATATTTGTATAGCGGATATGGAAACACCTACCTATATTTTACGAATAAAAGATTTTCTGTGCAATATTTATATATATATGTCCAGGTTATCAGTTAGACAACAATAGAAATAGAAATAGTTTTATTGCAGAAACTTGTACAGCTTTTACAGTAAATCTTACGTAGGAACCTCCTTTTAAGAAAAAGATATACCTTTGCTAACAATCTTATAAATTATTAGTGAGGAACTTGGCTCTTCACTATGAACCAACAAATAATCAAATAAAGCCAGAAGGGTAACACGACAACAATTATCGGCAATCCCCTCAAAGATCACGACTGATCGCAATCAGGTGTAAGCAGGCACGAGAATAAGGCCTTGGAACAACAATTTTCATTTTGACAAGGATAGTAAATTAATAATGAATCCGTATGTCTGTACGAAACCTCCGAAATCCTCGGAAATCCCTGAAAAATGTCTATATCCAGAAATATTAAATACTAGTGACTCGCCCCGGGTTTGCACGGGTAGCAGAGCATATACGCCTTTATTTATTTTTTCGTAGTTTCGTATCACCCTGTTAAGTCGAGCATTTACTTGGCGTATGCCAGTAAAGCTCCCAGTCGGCATGATTTTTTCCGACATCTTAAACAATCATCATCATATTTCAGCCAATTTACACGAAACCTTAAAGAATTATACACCTAACCCTTCCTCATGAATCACTCTGTCCATTGGTGAAAACTGCATGAAAATCTGTTCAATAGTTTTTGAGTTTAATGTCAACAAACAGACACACAGACAGACGCGGCGGGGGACTTTTTTTATAGTATGTATATTAGAAATAGTATTAAAATCGCATTCTAAACGGTTTAAACATTGGTTGATAAACACAAGTAATATCAATAATATGTAATTTAATCATTACAACTTAAAACGTGATATTATTTATGTTTTTTTATTTTTTCTGAGCATCAGATGTTTCAGACCGTTTTAAGTTTTTAGAGCAGGTTAGTTTAAAAACTTTCATAACCAAACAGTTCACAACATCCAAACAACAGGTTACATCCAAACTTCTATAGTATCTTGTGTCAATCTTCTTTTCATACAAATTCTATAAAAAAAATATTTACCAAAAAAACATTCAATAGCTGAGTGAGGTCCAGGAGAACTGCTAGTATCCTATAAATCAGCCGTCGTAATTATGTAAACTATAAGGCAAATTACTGACAAAATAACGATTGGTAAGTATGGAGCGCAATGGCTCTCGATCGACCTCTGAAGGTCCCTTTTAAGGAAGCTTTTAATTATTTATTACAATATTGATTCATCATGGCCGCGCATTTTATTGTAGTATAAGTGAATACGAGAACGATTGACACTGACATTAATATTATAGCAACAACAACTTAACATAAGATTATCATCACGCCTGTTTTCCCTGAAAGGATTGGCAGAGGTGTAGGTTTACACTGACATTTCGCCGATGCTGTTATGAGGATATATCTTCAATCATCAAGTGGTGGCAAGCGCGACTGCTGAGCGTGAGGTCCTGGGTTCGATTCCCGGATCGGGCAAAGTGTTATTGGGTTTTTTTGTATGGGAATTCTCAGTAGCAGCACTGAATATGGAACTGTGTCCAGTAGATGGCAATAGTCTTGCCCCCTATTACATGAGTCTCAATAACGGCAATCGTGAAATGTGGCTTCTGCCTTACCCTTCAAGGAAACCAGGCGTGATGCTATGTTTTGTTATGAAATCTCTTAAGAGTTAATTACAATTTATTACCAATCCATATATACTTTAAACCAAATTTAGATAGAGATAGGATCGTGGTTTGTAGCATAACTGTGGGTGCGTTTACAAACACATATATTCACATGGACATACACCCAAACCCGGAACAACTATCTGCAGATCATACAAATATTTGTTCCGTGCTGGGATCGAACCCGCGATACGTAGCGCGGCAGTCGATCTTTCAACCACTGCGCCAACTGTGCCGTCAGTACTTTTTTATATTATATTTTTAAGCATACATAAAAGAATATAATAAATATGATATAATGATATAATAAATTTATATCTAAATACATAAAAATCAATTGCCAAAAATGTTTGTATGCGCATAACTTCAGAACGGCTGCACCTATTTGGCTAATCCTTTTTTTGTTGTGTTTGTAATTGTCTGAATTGCACCCGTGCGAAGCCGGGGCGGGTCGCTAATTTTAAATAAGTATAAAAGTAAAAACATCTAACTAAAACCAAACGGTTTTTTTTTATATTTGCGTAAGAACGCATTATATTTGTAATAGCATTAAAATAAATGACTAATTATTAAAAAAACAAAGAGCTGTGAAGTAAACAATTAGCACAAAGTAGAAAGTATGTATGCTTAGTTGGTATGGTGGACGCTAGCGAGATCCTGGGTTTAAATTCAAGGTCAGGCAAAACGTATTTGGGGTTTTTAGCAAAGATTTTCTTAGTCGCAGCTCGGAGAAGAACAAGACAATGAAATGAAATTATTTATTTTGCAATTAGGATTTTTCAATCACTTTTACACGTCTTTTTTAAACTAGATGGCGACGGCATTTTCTTTGACTATCCCTGAGAAGAAACGCCGAAACAAACTCAGGAGTCACGGTCTATTTTAAAGGCAATAGGCATCGGCTAAATATGGATATAATATGAACTCATGTACCTACACGCCTGCCTAACCTTTCGGATAATACAAGCCTGATGTTATGTAACATTATAATTCAAATCTTATAACATTCTAACTTCGACGAAGTAATTAAGTATATGAATTTAATTTTAGTTAATTTTAACGTTGAACACAATAAATTAGATGTAGTCTTAATTAAAATTGACTCAAATGAGCAATTAAATTTACATCATATTGCCCCATATTGCTCTGGTGTGGGGAAAGTGAGATTACGCAAGGATTACGATTTTGATCTACTGAAATAGTACAATATTAAACATTATGGCACGGTTTCTAGAAAGGGCCTCCCCGAGAGACTGTAGCTAATGACGTCAGTCTGACCCTGGGGTCTTATCCGCATGTCAAAAATTGTCACACAGGTCAAGTGGCCCAGACGACTCAGGCGACAAACGTAGTTCAAAGTCAAAGTCAACGTTTTTTTATTTCAACTGGGCCTTTGCAGGCACTTTTAAAACGTTATGAATCTAGGCGCACGGTTCCAAAGTGGGTTGGTCATATGGAGAAGAGACCGGCAAGAAACTCCATGGATACTCTGTTCAAAATGTTGGTTTACAATGAGTTGAAATTATTTTTAAGAACATGTTGCGATTTTAAAATAATAAAATAAAATATACATACAATGCAATATTACATTACATGACACACAAGGACTAACTACTAATAAGATTATAAAATAAAATAAATTAACACTTTCATAATAAAAGCTCGTCAATAAAAGTTACACTTATAAGGTGCAGTTAGCTCATTATTTGGGTAACATTCATCGTAGAAGAGGCCGCGACAGAATGTTGTCATGACGAGACGAAAGAATGACTTTAAATCTACCGCACGATATAATGTGACGACAAAATTATGTCGCGGCGTAAAGTAACAAGTACTAAAAAGTTGTCAAACGCCTATCTGGTATATAATTCTCCATAGGACCTACCCCCTTTTGGAATCGCATTTAGAGTCTCGAATTTATAAAAGTGCTTGCAAAGGCCTAGTTGAATTGAAAAAGGACGACAATAACTTATTTTTTTTTATATCTTTGCCCCACCTTAGGGCTTCTCCTGTATCGTGGGTACAGTTTACAAATATACATGTCACATGCACACACAACCATGGGAATGATTGATTGAAATAGTTTTTGCTTCGAATGCTTACTAGTCCTTCTGCTTATGAGAAAATTAGGATCTATTCTTGACACAGGACTATACTTACTGCTGCAAGAGATGACAATTTTTAATCTTGACGAGTATCTGGTTACGCCATCTGTCGGCGTAGTATCAGATTTGCCTTGAGTGAATATGCGAATTTTATCACTATTTCTTCTTTATTTTTTGTATTAATTGTTTGTTTGTGCTTATTAACTTATTCAGCTGTGTTTACAAGAGTAAGTATATTATCTTTAGAGTCTAAAGAATAATCGAGAACCTATCATGATAATTTAATAAAAGCTTTCTTTACAAAAAAAAACTACATAGATTTCATATAAACGGACATGATGTTGAATGCTTAAGTTATTTTTGTAAATACATAATGTGTTTAAACTATACATTTATGAGCATAGCAGAACCTGACGAACGGGCGTACGTTTGAACCTAAGCGTTCGATTTTACATACCTATGTACCAATTTAAAGTTAAGTGCCCATATCTAATACTAAAGTGTGTTTGATTACAACCTGCACGTTGCCCAAGTATCTTAATAACAGAATACCCCACAAACCAGTCACCTGTCATTATTAGGAATCGATCATGAATGATAAGCCTGATTGAACCGATATCAATCGCCGATCACCACAAAATCACTAACAACTATCTGTTAATCATCGGATTGGAGCCGAGGGGGTGAGGCTACCGGGAGGGGGGAGGCGTGGTGCGGCTGCGGGGGGAGATGCGGTGCGGGGAGTGCGGGCAGTGGGCGTGGTTGGTCGATACTGGGCGAAGGGACACGCTGAAACTTTGGCTGTAATGTTGGTATGTAAAACGAATGATTAATGATGTTACAAGGTTAGTAAGTTGGAGGGAATGTTTAAGAAGGAAGGGGCTAGTGGATATTACGGTGAGTTTCAGGCTAATTGGTGGAATAATCTACCATTTTTTCAGATACTATCCAATGAAGTGACGAACCGATTGAAGGCCAATTGAAGATCGCCCAAGGGGCCTTTTAGTTCTCTTACTTCTATCAGTCGTGTGGTAGCATGGTAGCATAATTATCTGACTATTAATGTACAACTGTCACGCACGCCTCCTCTCTGACAGTCCTCACATAACCAAATATTTTAAGAAATACAGCTATTTACATTCACACTCTCCATAATAAATTAAAATTTTAAAAACTAAAGTCTGAACTTCTATAAGTACTTGTGTAGGTATAAATAAATAAAAGTCTCATGTATCTTAGGTTATCTCATTCAATTTTTAATTTCCCAGCTGCCCGTTGAGAGCGAGACAGTAGATTAATTCCGCAGACATCGTTCTGAAGCACAGTGCTACCTTGGCCAGACAAGATTGGAGAAAAATCTTCATTTATATTGTTTTATTTTTTATACTACAATATGCATTAATGCCATTCCAGAATTTAAATAATTCCCGAGCAAATCACAAGAAAGATCTAAGGTCATCATCATTTGCTAAGCTTTTTTCCGCCTACATTGGGGTCGACTTCCAGTTGCGACCCAAACCGGTTGCGACTAAATATTATTTTACACGGTGCGACTGCCATCTGAACTCCACTAATCAATTACTGGAAGACACTGATACTCGAAGGTTAGACTGGTTGTTGGCCTTTTTGGGATATTGACGCTGAGGCCAATAACGTCTCTTATACCTAGGTATTCATATGACATTCGGGACCAACTGTTTAACGAGCTTTCCGAGGAACGGAGGGGAAGGAGGTGAGAAACGATTACCCATCGAAGGATTTTCTTTATCAAGCGCTGCTTAAACACGTAGATCCACTATTCAAATTGGTAGCTATGAGCCCGTCTAAATCAAAGGAAAGATCTTAGATCGAAATAATATTTTGGTTTAGCTTTTAATATTTTTTTCACGTTTTGAAGTTAAATATTGTTCTGCTAACAACAAGTAGAAAAATAAGTTGAACAATGACTACTAATAATTCTATTGTAAAATAATTTTGTCCTATTTTTTTCACAAGAAGCAAGCACTGTGTGTGGTTCATTGAAGCAAACCTCTTTAAATGTATTACGTCACTCACAATGGTCCGGGAATATTATATTTTGTACAACAGAATAAACAAATATATTATATTTACAATAATAGAATATAACTCACAGGAATTCTGTTATGAATTGACTGTTATTATAATAAATAGCTGTCTGGTTTCGAGTGAGTAATAATGTAATTAATAAAGTCAGGCTCTGTTATGGAATATTTATTTCTAAGTAGCTTTGCCCGCATTGATTACGAACTCGTGCATTTTATCGGGTCGCACGTAGCGCCATCTAGCTTCCTAAAGCAATTGTAACCGTTGAAAGTTATTCTTCTTTCCCTCGGGAACAGTTCTTTTTTCTGGATGAAAGGTACCCTATGTCCTTTTCTGTACTCCTGACAACTTATACGCAAAATTTCATGATGATCGGTTTAGTGGTTTAGGCGTGAAAAGGTAACAAACAAACAAACTTACTTTCGCACTTATAATATTAGTTAGGATAGACTATCTGTAACACTTGAGAAGAATAACTTAGTAATACACTTCTAGTGTGTATTTGTTAGTAGGTACCTATAATTATGTGTACAGACTAGCCCTTAAGTCGAGAAGGTTCGGCGAAAGAAGCGTAGTGTTGTCACCTGACATTCGACCCAGGATCAGAATAAGGCAGCAGGGGTGAAGTGGGTCCCCCGAGAAGACGGCGATACGGTGTGGTCCGTATCGCCGTGCACATGGCACCCAGTGAGGGTAACGGGGGGACCTTTATACAGTCTCCCCCGGGACGTGCACGAGGGGGTGGCCTCTTTACCGTCACCCTCTTCGGGAAGTGACACTTGGCACGACACCGTGGTGGGTTTCGGTGCGGTCTTCTAAGAGTTCCTGAAGCCCACCATATGGTGTCGAGGCGGACCACCGTGGTGAGTTTAGCCGGTAGGAGTCTAGTACACCCCTCCGCCCCCGCCCCCCCTAGGCGGAGGATAACCCATGATGGGTTCTCACCAGGCTAAGAAAAAAAAGGGGTGAAGTGGGTGCAGCTTCTGTACCTATGGAAATTATTAGTAGCAGCCTGGAATTTAGAATTGTATCTGGTCGATGACTATAGTCTTGCTCTTTACATGGGACCAAGGCCAGATTAAGCAAGCGCGGGGCCCGTAGAAAATTCTATCGAGGGGGCCTTAACCTATGAGCTATGGGCTCTTAAATATAAAGAGACTATTTGTAGAACTTGTGCGTTTACCGTATGAAATTTTGTGTTTTATTTTCGCCAGTAAAATAATCGGTTAACGATTGTTTGACGTGGATATTAGTCAGAAAACAGGTGCAACGTTTAAAGTTTTTGTAAAATCAAGTAAGTAAAGGTAAAAAATTACGCTCACGCTAAGCCTAGGTAAGTTTGGATACGCGGGGCCCCCTTTTGCTCGGGGCCCGTAGCAATTGCTACTCTTGTTACGTGGTTAATCCGGCACTGGGACTCAATAACGACATCACAGTCTGTGGGTATATAACAGTACCCCTCTGACAGTCCTCTATCTCTCTACGATATACAGGCGTAATATTCTGTTAATAACATTTGCAATTGCTTCATTTAAGACATAATGAGTTTAAAAATATAAACACAAAGTAACAATAATACACTGGAGCACTTAACAAAAATCTCGAACATAAAGAATTGAAAGCATTTTAGAACGTGAATACGCGATGTATTACAGAATGCATTTCGGTCAGTTATAGTATTTTATTACGGAACCATTTTGCACGGTAGCGGACGTAACGGGATCACTTTTAGGGTACCGTACGAGTTTCGAATTGTTATTCAAGAGTTGTTCAGGGGACGTCGTTACTGGGCACCCTAGCTGATTTGATTTTGTGAATATGATAACAGATGTATGTTTGTTGGTACCATTTGGTACAATAATTTTGTAAGGCCGGTATTTAATGAGTTTGTTTCGGCGTTTCTTCTCAGGGATAGTCATAGGAAATGCCGACGCCATCTAGTTTAAAAAAGACGTGTAAAAGTGATTGATAAATCCTAATTGCAAAATAAATAATTTCATTTCATTTAAAATGCTTTTACAAAAACCCCGTACGTCTGTAAGTCGAATCAGACATAATATATCAGCTATTAATTTGGCGAAATTGAAGCTTATAGTTCAGGAAAACGGTGATTTGTATCATTCAATTTAAATCACTGTGTTTTGTTTAGGATATGTTAGGAATCCGATTGGTTAGGAAAACTACCAACACTACACACAACCGACTGTTAACCGTCCTCGCCAGCGAGGCCCGTCGCGAAGACCCGTTCACTCTCCACCCCGACCCTTGCTCGAGCCAGCCCGTGCTGTGCCAGTAGTAATAAATCAAATGATGATCCAGCAAGTCCTCTCTTGTCTGTCCCCTCAGTAGCGCCGCTAAGCGACCGAGTTTCGAAATCGAGACCCACTATGGGACGCCCTGAGCAGTGTTGCTTAGTATTATTTATTTTTTTCGGCTGGAGGCTCTTCTGGTCTTGCCATTAGCAAAGCTCCCTGAGCTAACTGCGAGAGATAATTGTCAAAAAAAGTATGTTTTATGCATTTGTAAGCAATATTAGTAATAATATTTTTTTTTATGGCATAGGCGCCAAACGAACAGAAGGATCGCCTGATGGTAAGCGATTTTTGGCGACTCGATTGGCGTAGTGGTTAAGCGATTGGCTTTCTGTGCTACCGGTCGCAGTTTCGATCCCCGCACGGTACCAATATTTGTATGGCCTACAGATAGTTGTTCCGGGTCGGGTTTTTGTGCATATGAATATTTGTATATGTAAACGCACCCAAGATACAGCAAAAGTGTATTTTTAAAATAAAATATATTTTAAGTCATACATCGGGTTTTTTTTAATCATTCTGTTTCGAATTTCGTTGTATTATAATGTATTAATTAGGTAATATAATATGTTAATATGAGACATTCGAATTTTTACGTCTAAAACCTACATTATAATAAAAAAAAAAACATATATATTATTTGGAATACAACATAATTTTTCAGTTATGTATTACCAACGGAACCCACACTCAATATTCTAGGCACACCAGCGTTCTCTTTTTTCTATCTCTAATGACGGCAGCGACTTCAGCTCTCATAATAGAGCGAGTTTAATGACTACAGAGGGGGGTGCAGGTCGGCGGGGAGGGAGGGATGCATCTATCATTACTTTTAATAAAAAACCGAGTAAAAGGCGATCGTTTTTAATGAATATAATATAGTCAGTGACAGTGGCGATGGTTTTAATAAAGTGCGCCTTTATTGTGAGAGTAAATGGACTGGCATCAAGAATAATATAGACTTAGTAATAATAATATGTACTTCATAAGAATAATATAGACTTCATAATAATAATATAGATTTCATAATAATAATATAGACTTCATAATAATAATATAGACTTAATATAGATTTAATAATAATAATGACTTTGTATTTTTGCCGCTATTACGAACGTTCGTGATTTTTGTTATCACCATTCTTTGCAAGATTAATATAACATACCATAGCACATATCATCACGCCTGTACTCCACGAAGAGTTAGACAGAGATGTACTATTGTACAACCACATGTCGCCGATGCCGTTATTGCGTTCTGTGTAATAGGGGGCTAGTCTATTGCCATGAACCGGGCACAGTTCCAAACCCCGTGTTGCTATTGAGATTTTCCATACAGAAAAACCTAATATCACTGCCCGACCCGGGATTCGAGTCCAGGACTTCACGCTCAGCAGCTTGCGCTTCCGACAACTAGGCCAATTAGGCAGTCATTAGTACATATTTTTAAATTAAACCCCCAATATTGCGACATTTTTAAATGTATTATTTTTATATAAAACGTTGCCGAATACAAGAAGTCATTCCTAAATCGTCGGTCCATTTACAAACACAAATATTCACATGAAACCTGTAAATCGTATAAACTTTTGTTCCGCGCGCGAACTGAATCCGCGACACGTAGCGCAGCGATCGATGGCTCAACCACGGCGCCAGCTGTGTCGTAAAAACTGACAGTATATTGTAAAAATGTCAGTGTCTGGGGCGTTTAGAAACAGCATATTTTATTACCAGTGATCGAACAAAGACAAAGAACAGAGACAAAAACTGGAGACTTCCTTACACCAACATTTTTTTTCGGGGCGTGTAGTGTGTAAATTATGCACTAGCTTCAATAACTTATTAAAGTTAGTGTGTAAATTACATTATATTTTATTAGGATATTGCTTTTATATTTTTTAAAACAATAAAATATGTATCTACTGGTTTTGCGTCAAATTTGGGAAACGAAAACAGGAAACGAATTCAATTGTTTTACTGTGTTAATAACATTAATTATTGAATTTACTTAAGTGACGTCCCCGAAAAAAAAAATGCTGTCGTAAAGAAGTCTCCAGTTTTTGACTCTGTTCTTTGAAGTTTAGGTAAATTAGCACACCTAATAAGACACGAGAATGTATAAGTTTATAGCTTAAACGTACCAGCATAATCCATTCGTACAGAAATACATTTCTCCTTAAGATATTCATGGCAGTACTTAATATTTTAGTAGATTTGTTGAGCGTAATGAGTCCTCTGCCTACGTGTATACAGGGTAGCTGGTTAAACGATGAACATATTCAAGGATAGAGGTATTAATTCATTTATTTGATAATTACCAATGAAAAAATGAAAAACCCATGGACACTGCCCGACCCGGGAATAGAAACCAGGACCTCAGGCTAAGCAGTTTCGCTTACGACAAGTCTAATGAGGCAGTCAAGAAAATTACAAAAATGTCCGATTATATGTATAGTTGTATTAAGATCAGACCGAAAGTACTTACATAATAATATTCCTTAATGTACTTCTCGTTCACTTTTTGTACACTTCGACGATATCTACTTTCAAATAGGACTTACGGCTTCAATATTAAAAGGTAACGATACTTAATCTATCTTATTTTAATGATGTTATCTTAAAATTAATTTTATCTTAATGTAACTTATTTTAATTTAACTTATTTTGTCCTGTGTTATTATTGTATGCCTATTATGGCGGGTTATGACCCTTCTTTATAGGCTGGACATCACTTTAATACTGTAATATCTTAATTTAACCTATGCACCACAGTATAATTTGAATAAATAAATAACCTTTTTAATCCGAGCAATTAAATGATTACAAAAATTTTATCACAGGCGAAAGAAAGTAACTAAATATAAAAATGTTCAACATTTTCATAGTCAGTTTAAGTAATCGTCTGACATTGTCTACAGGTGACCGTTATTCGACTTTAACAATAGTACTTAAAGGTGAAGCCCCAGACTTTATCAAAGTCGTTTGTTAAATAAACGCTACACTTTATTGATATATTATGCGAAGAATTACTTACGCATGAACTCACCTCAGAGACCTGTGGTTTACAGTGAAAATAAATTCAAATGAACGTGAATAGAATTTCATCAACATTTAAGGAGTAAACACATTTATATGAAACTAGCGACTTGCCCCAGCTTCGCAGCACTAATTATCGATACCCATATAAGTAAATAGCTTCCGCTCGCGGCTTCGTCCGCGTGGATTACGAATCCGTGCATTTTTCCGGGATAAAAAGCAGCCTATATGCTATTCCAGACTGTAATTTAACTTTGTGCCAAATTTCATCCAGATCCGTTCAGCCGTTCTGGCGTAAAAGAGTAACAAAGATCCATCCATCCATCCTCACAAACTTTCACATTTATAATATTAGTAGGATAGGATTAAATAAGTAGGATTTGTAGGAAACATATGAATGACACAAAATTGATAAAAAGCAAAAGCAGATTTTTTGTTGTTGATCCGATCGCTACCAAACTTCACAGGATCAGCCGCTGGGCTAATCTGAAGATAACCTAAAAATTTCATTAAAATCGTTCCAGCCGTTTTGGAGTCCATAGGGAACATACATACACACATTTGTTTTTATATATATGTATAGATATAGATAGATGATCTACATAACAGAGCATCAAACCTGTATCCCCTGAAGGGTTAGGCAGAGGTGTACCAAGATTAGACATATGGGAATCTCATGTAACAGCAATATTATTGTCATCAACCGGGCACATTTCCAAACTCGGTGCTGGTACTGAGAATTTTCATACAGAAATACTTCAATAACACTTTACCAGGGATCAAACCGAGGACCTCCCTCACGCACGCCTTGGACCACTTAACCTATGAGGCAGTTACTATTGTAACATAGTTAGATTTTTATTACAGCGAAAACATGGCTTCGTCATTAAAGTGACAGCAGAAACAATAGCAACAAAACAGAAACAAAATATTATTGTTCTACAAAAAATTCGAAGTAAAATAGAATGTAAGTAAAATCACTGCAACGTCCTTGAAGCGAATGTTAGGAGCTAACACAGTATCTGGCCGCAAGCCAAAAAAACTTTGTTCTATAGTGAAAACTAAATTATTTTGTACGATCTTAGGTACCTATGTATATCGTGTTCCTTAAAAACATCTAGTACATAAATCTGTATTAAAAAAATGTTACTAAAATCTCGACTGCCTCCAACAATTAGTTACATTTCGAGCGTATAAAGTAAAAATATAGTATCTCTCATTCTGTATGAGGATTGGAAAAACGGTAGATGAGCGATATAAGGCTTGTTTTTTTGACATAACCCCTTGTTACATCGAGCAGTAATAACGATTCTTGAAGTCAAAACCTACTGATATCACAAATACGCCTGTGTGGTGATTATTACAATACCCCTGACAGTTTATTGTAACGGTTGTTAGGGAGCCTAAGTTCAGCAGTGTATTTTTAGGATCTAATGATGCGAGATAGAGACAGAACAAATTTATCCAACAACTCCAATTCCAGAATGGTCTACGTCCAATCCATAAGTAACGTCGAAACGATTCTAAGTTAGCAAGCGATATAATAAGTTATAGGTAAGATAGTACGTGAGGTGACTGCCAAGTGCCCCTGGGTAATGAGCCGCGCTTGCACCTGACTTGAATCACCAATGATCAAAGTATACTCGGCCAAATATTGAAGGTTTCTCTTTTAAATCAGACGTGAAATTAGGTGATTTATGACGCTGTTATAACCTTGTAAAAGTGTTGTGAAATATGAGATCGGATATACCTATCTAACGTTTTGGATTTGCTTTTTTTTACGTACATCAAGCGATGGCCGATAAATTAATTTTATATAAGATTTTTTTATCCTATGCGGATTTTTTTGGGGTTCTATAGAACCCTTTTATATAATATCTATATAACGATATAACGTTAGATAAAACTTTTATTTATATTAATTGTTTTGTATTTTTTGTCATATCCGATTAAAATAAACAAACACTGAACATACACTTTTCCCAATAATTAATAACTTTTTTTACTATTATGAAATATTATAAAATAATAATTTAGTTATAATGGGATTGACAAAATCGTCCTCAAGTTAAGGATGCTCCACTATGCTACTAAATTACGGGACTGCCACGTGTCGGTACGATAATCCCGTGTAATCCCCGCACTACGACACCATTGCCGCACTATCGTTGTGATCACACACCGCTGACCTGCGACATCGACAGCTTCAAACAAAAATTGAAGAGAGTCATCTTCGAAAAGGTAGGCAACGTACCTGTGGTATCGCTGGTATTGCTGATGTCCATAGGAGGCGGTGACCAGTTACCATCAGGTGAGCCGTCTTATTGCCAATTTATGGCATAAAAAAAAATGTCCCGTATCGCTGAAACACAATTCAGACATTCTCAACATCGACATAATATTAAACTCATCTGTATAATGTTTATTTAAAACGGATCAACACAATTAGTTTAATTAACAGTTGAAATGAGTTTTCGCTTTTACTTCTTAAAATGGTTTTCTGTTTCCAGGAAAACATGGCCAGGTCGACTTCTATTCGTTATATTTAAATCTAGAAGTAATAGCTACAACAACTTTAAGCTTGTTTAGACAATAATGCAAATAAAAACTAGTATTTATTATTTCGGGGTGGTTTATATTTATATTTCTTTAATTTGAACAGCTCCATTTGTTTAGTGGTCGCAAGAGCAACTGCTGAGCCTAAGATTCGGGTTCGATCCCCGAGTCAATGTTAAAAAAATTAACAGTAGTACATATTCCAATTTGGAAAGGCTTGGCACCTAATGCATAGAATTTAATAACCGAATCAACAAAATGTGGGTGTACAATAGTACACTTCTGCTTAACGCTTGAGGCGAAATAAAGGCGTGATGCGTGTAAGTACTTACGTATTTTTTAGACATACAGATTGGTAAAAAACCCGAGAATTTCTAAACAAACTTATCTCTACCCTCGAATTTGTTTTTTTCTACGTACGATCCCATTTTTCTCGCTAAACATTAAGCTTGATATTTTGTGCTTTGAAAAATGTGCGCATAAATCCCGCGGCCGGGAATCGGGGTAATCCCGCGTTATCCCTGCCTCACTGGTTAAACTAGTGCCGAGATTGACACTACTTGATATGTTGGTATTCTGGAAAAGAGATATTGTCGTTATTATTGGTACTTTATCCTTTTCCAGGGTGCACAGATGAGCAGAATGACAAATATGCGTAGAAACACATCCAACTATGTGGAAACAAAGAACATTCTCTAATGATTTATTGAATCATTCATTCATCATCAACCATACAGATCTATTGTAATGATTCAACTGTCAGTTATTAAGCATATAATCTTCATTATTATAAATGCAAAAGTAACTTTGTATGCGTAAGTCTGTCTGTTTGTTACCTAATTATGACTTAACCACTGATCCGATCGTAATTAAATTTAAGCTTGGAACTAGGAGAACATAAGCTTATTTTTACTATTGCAGTACACCACTAAATGGATCATAAATATTAAATGTACGCAGAGGAAGTCACGGGCCATAGTTAGTATTCAATATTTAGACCCGGGTACGTCTTAAAACTGCGGCCAGACACCGGAGGTCGGGCAGCAGCGTCCTCTCACTAATCGGTGAGCAACTGCGATCCCCAAGCCGCCTGCCAAGCGTGGGGATTATGGCAAACCCCCCCCCCCCCCCTTGGAGGAGGCCTTCGTTCAGCAGTGGACGTTTTCTGGCTGATGATGATGATGATGATGATGATATTTAGACTGCCTCATCGGTCTGATCGCAAGTATGTCTGTTGGATGTGAGATTTTAGGTTAGATCGCCTGGTTGAGTAAAGTGCTATTAAAGAAAATTCTTAGTAGCCGGAGTTTGGAATTGTAGCGGTAAATGGCAAAGGCTTGCCCCCTATTACATAATAGGGACGGTGGGAACATAATAACGGCATAATACAATACTCTAGTACACCTCTGCCTAACCTTTCGAATTATACAAGCGCTATGTTAATATTTAATGAGAAAGTTCAGAAAAAAGAGTCAAGAACAAAAATACCACTACAGGTGCTAGCTCAATACTGTTTCTTAGGTAGGTTACTTGCAATGTAAATCAAATGCTTCCAGAACATTAAGCCGTCAAAGTGAAAAAGCTTAAATGAGAGCTTCATACAAAATTCTATCCGCCGCAGAAACTGTAACGTACAGCGAAGACCTGAAACTGCCCGAGAGAAAACATTCGTTATCTTTAGGGAAATGAGTTTAGAAGAAAATTCAACCTTGAGTCGTCAACGTTAAGTCTAAAACTGAATAGCCGAGAAAAGCTAAAGACGTTGCTCTGAGTTATTGCGAAGGGGCTTAAGTTATCACGTAGTCATTGAAAATTGAACTTTAATTTTATTGAAATATACGTGAAAACTGATTCAAAATAATCTCAAGAAAAAATTCAACGTCTTTAGTCTAAGAAAAAAAGGATTACAAGTAGGATTTGAGAACATTATTCTCGTTCAAGTCGTTGTTTTTTCGGTCGTAACGAGGTTGTTTGCAATGTTTTAAATGTTCTGAGTAAGAGAATTATTTTCCTACAATTCTTGTTGTAAACATCCTTGAGGAGTTGAGATTTCTTTTTGTTTAATGATAAGGCAATTTTTTTTTCAAGACGTCCGATCTATTTGAAGAAATTTACCGTGTTCAGGGCACTAGATTGAGAAGGGAGTGATTGCATTAGTACATATATACTATGATATCAAATCAATAAGCACGGTTGCTAAATGATTACTGCTAATGCCCTCCGTTCATACGGGTGATGTTACAGAAATCGATAGAACAATAACTGGAAGCATACGACACGGTTGGCGCAGTGGCTAAGTGATTAGCTTTCTGCGCTACGTGTCGCGAGTTCGATTCCTGCACGGACCAAATATTTGTATGATCTACAGATAGTTGTTTCGGGTCTGGTTTTGTGTATATGTGACATGTATGTTTTTAAACTGTACCCACGATACAGGAGAAATCCTAGTGTGGGGCAAAGTTTAAAAAAAAAAAATTATTAATACAGCATTACGCCATACACCGTT
Organism: Shargacucullia verbasci; assembly: GCA_947562105.1. NCBI lineage: Eukaryota > Metazoa > Arthropoda > Insecta > Lepidoptera > Noctuidae > Shargacucullia > Shargacucullia verbasci. The sequence continues at coordinate 14,265,599 of OX387291.1, read as the reverse complement.
CTGTCGATGTGAACCTATTATCATACAAAAAATACAATTTCCATACAGATAAATCATATAACAATCAAATGACGGTTTGCCCGGGAATCGAACCCAGGACCTTCCGTTTAGCAAACTGAGATTTGAGATAGAAAGGCGTTATGTTCAGCTGTGGGTATATATAAAACAAGCCTTCACGTTTTCATAAAAGCTAATATGTTAAACTTCCATTGTACCACAAAGATGAAGGTAATATTTTAGTGTCGAAACTTTAAGTTTTCTGTATCTTTTATGATGCCCCACTTCTGTGGAGAATCTACAGAAGTAGGGCTTTGTTCAAATAACTTCCACTCGCGTCTTCGCCCGCGTGGTTTACGAACCCGTACATTTTTCCGAATAAAAAGTCTATAAAATAATAAATAGTAAATCAAATTTTTACTATGACTAGATGTCACATTAGCGAATCTCATCCCTAATGTAACCAAGTTAAGAACTAAAATCTCTATCATGAAAATTTACTTTTACTTTGAAAGTGAATAGTAAAAAGCTCATGATAGCGGTACAGATCTTTAAAGTAAATGTGTATCTTCTGTTCGTATTTAAGGATAAACTTGTAAACAACAAGTTTTGAAATTCATGCAGTGTTAATGAATCTTAACGATACTTTACGAACAGTCACATATCTAACGATGACGGAGTATAACAAACAAACAAATAACCAGTAAATAACCTGTTTTTGATTAACAAAACTTCCATGGGAAGTCCCACACATGGTACATTTTATGACACCAGTATCCTTCGCAATGGGTCCTCCGTGTACAATTGTATTGATATCAATTCGTTTCGCCTGCCCTGTCAAAAGTTAGGCTAAATTAAGAGAGAGAGAAACAGATGTATAAACAATAGCTCTATCTCTGTCGTTCTACACGTTTCGGTTCCCAGAGGTGAGGGTGTGTGATTAAGTTTTGTGTTTTGGTAATATCTGATATTTGAATCTGATATCTAGAACCAAGTCATCGTTGTCTATGGATGATATAAGATAAGAAGATTACTGATTAGTATTAAGCAAGATCTACAGTTATCTTTAAGTCACTAATCTTAATTTGACGGCACGGTTGGCGCAGTGGTTGAGCGATCGACTGCTGCGCTCCGTGTCGCGGGTCCAAGTCCCGCACGGATCAAATATTTGTATGATTTACTATGATTCATTTTGTATTCGTGCTTGTGAATATTTGTGTTTGTAAACGCACACAAGATACAAACACGCATAAGTGTTTAAAAAAAATCTTTACATATAAAATTCCGGTGTGAGTATGTTTGTAATTCATATAATTATTGGAGGAGCACACCAAACACAAACTTATATATGTACATTTTCTATTTCTTCAATTTAAGAGCTTAGCTCTTGTCGGTGGAGCAATCGCCACTGCTCTCCATCCTCTGCCTTCGTTTTGACCTTTTGATATGACTCTACCCCTACTTTCTCCTTCACTTGTCGTGCCAAGCTTCGTCTAGATCATCCCCTTCCTCTCTTTCCTTCAATTTTTCCTTCTAAAATTGTCTCGAAAAAGTGATCTTGACGTATCAAGTGGCCAATCATTTTTCCTCTCCTGTTATCTATGATTCTCAAAAACTCATTATGCACACCTATTTGTGTTATTCCATACATATGTGTGCATCCTCTGTTGGAGGGCCAAATATTAATAAATAAATAAATTCTTCCTTAAGGGCTTGATCGATTTTAATCGACGACACGGTTGACGCAGTGGTTGAGCGATCGACTGCTATGCTACGAGGTGCGGGTTCGATTCCCGCACGAAGCAAATGTTTGTATGATCTACAGGTAGTTGTTTTGGGTCTGGGTGTATGTCCATGTGAATATTTGTGTTTGTAAACGCACCCACGATACAGGAATAATTCCTAGTGAGGGGCAACATATTAAAAAAAAAGATTTTTATACTTATGGGGTCATCTGGATGGTTCTTAGATATAGTTGGTCTCAGTAGGTGGCCGACTCAATATAAAAATTATTTTTTTAGTATGACACTATTCTATTATAATGACTTACAACAAGTTATCTGCGAGTATTCATTCCTAAAAGTAACGACCGACAAATATTATAGCTATATATTAGTGAGGTACCTAATATATAGCTATAATATTTGTCCCAAATGGGTATCAAACCTGCAACTCATAGTAAGCTAATCAGTTAGCCAGTGCGCTTACAGGTTGATGCTCATTCCATAGCTATCCCACGGGTACAATCCGTTTCTAAGTTTATACGGCGCACTTGGGGACTACACGAGATGTTTCATACTATTTTATATCACCCTGTATCACTACATCACTACATATTATAAAACAGAGTCCCCCACCGTGTCTGTCCGTCCGTCTGTTCGCGAAAGACTCAAAAACTACTGAACGGATTTTCATGTGGTTTTCACCAATAGACAGAGTAGTTCATGAAGAAGGTTTACGTGTATAATTCGTTAAGGTTTTGTGTAAATTGGTTGAAATATAACGATGATAGTTGAAGATGTCGGAAAAAATCATGACGACTGGGAGCTTTACCAACATAACAGGCTGATACGACACTACGACTGAAAAAAAATGAAGGCGTATATGCTCTGTTACCTGTGCGAAGCCGGGGCGAGTTACTAGTCTATAATATATTATGTGATATGCATGTAAAGTTATTTTATTCTTTATTTTAGCCGCAAACGAACAAACCACTCTAACAACAACATGACCTTTTTGGCATTATAAATTCAGGCGCGTCTGTTTAGACTGAAAATTGACCTTTATACAGTAACAGAATAATGGCCAGATAGATGAGACTAAATTCACGTGTCACGGAGTTCCAAGAATTTTGACTTATTGCCAAGAATACTCAACGCGTAGCTAGCGTAGCTGGTTTATAATCGTAGCTGCTACGGCGTAGCAATATGTAATTATTGTAAACAGATATTATGTAATTGACATACACTAATATTGTGTTTGTCTGGGTGAATTCAAAAGGAGACCAGGTTTTCTTTTAATTTTTTTTGTAGCCTATTTTCTTTCCCACTGCTTGGCAAAGTCTTCCCCTTTTTTCTTCAACTGTTCTCTATTTTGAGCGACTTGCTGTCATGCCTGTCCCGCATACACGTTCTTTTAAAAAAAGCATATTTTTTAATAGCAATATGGAATGTATGTATATTTTTATACGAGTAAGTATGGGTGCCAGGAAAGAGCTTCCACGTGTACGATACCAAAAATCTTCCAGTGCATCCAGGGCAGTCAGCCTCGATACCACCATTGTTAATTGGCTCAGGTTTCCACTACAACAAAAGCGACTCCCATGTGATAGCTAGACACGACAGAAGAAGAACGCGAGTAAGTATTTCAAGTTTAAAAATATAGTTAAGATGGCATGGTTGGCGCAGTAGCCAAGTGATTAGCTTTCTGCGCTAGGTGTCACGGGTTCGATCTACAGATATTTGTTTAGGGTCTGGTTGTGTGTGTATATGATTTGTATTTTTGTAAACCGTACCCATGTTACAGGAGAAATTCTAAGGAGGGGCAAAGTTTAAAAAAAAATAAGTAAAATGAAAGTTAATCGAACAAGGTTTTACCGCTTCATACTTTTTGAATAATTTGGATTGAATAACAATTGCAAAGCACTGTTATCCCTGTTTATCTTTTGTTATTTGTGTTTATTTTTTCGTATTAACATTATAATTATATAGGCTAGGCAACGCACCTGTAGTACCGCTGATATTGCAGATGTCCATAGGCGGCGGTGACCTCTATCCATCAGGTGGGCCGCCTGCTTGTATGCCACTCTATGGCAAATATATAAATATGTCAATATGTATCTATAAATAATTTAAATGTATTTTTAAGTACCTAATCTTCTTCCTCTCTCCTACACATTGCTGTGCCCAAGATGATGTACCATCCTAATTACTATGTGGAATGCAAATTCAGAATATGATTATGTCAGTCTGATGAATATGTAGATGTTGGTTATTTCCGAATATCCCAGCATAAACATATACACTTCACAATCACATTTGACCGCTACAATGTCACCACACCCGACATGTAAGTTATAATGTAGCCTTCAGCCTCCAGCTGCCCGTCTGCGTCTCTTTTAGCGCAATGAATAACTAATCACCGTCTGCGCCGACAATACTCCTCATTTAGCTGCGGAAAGCGCTCGCTTTAAATGCCTTCCATTTTAGTTCAGTAAATAAAGACGGAACAAAGATAAAAATAGTCTTTAATTCATCTATAGTTTTATTTTAGCGTGCCTTACGCAGTGTATTGAATAAGTGATTTAGTGGTTTTGACGCGGTTGCTGAGCATGAAAATGTCGGTTTAAATCCCGGTTTGGGTAGTGATATTGGGCTTTTCGGCTAGATAACACTATAAACTGGCAGTCAATAACTAACGAAATAAATGCGTGTTGTTTATGGAATCACCTCTGTAACGGTTCTTACAGTTTTTTTTTAAAGATCATAACAGTTGAAATTTAAAATATGGAAATGTAATTAATTGGACTCTTCTGCTGATCATTCTGTGCTTAAATAGAGACGTGAACATTAAAAGTTTGGGATTTCTTTTTGGAATTTAACGTCAATAGTTTTTCTAGGTAATAATATTTATTATGTATGAGTAGGTAAATATATATTTATTATATTGAGATATATGTATAAATAAATGTTTATTTATGAGTTAATATTCGTACACCGACCATTACCCTCTATATTTTCTTCCATGATTCTTTCCATGCACTGGTAGTCTGGAAGAAATTGCTTTTAGTGATAAGACCGCCATTTGTACCCTATGTGTAAAATGTATTTTCGCTTTGTTCTTTTTTCTGTAATGTACAATAATGAATACTCTATCTATCTACCTATCTAATATATTTATTTATTTTTAAATAAAACGTTGCCCCACACTAGGATTTCTCCTGTATCGTGGGTACAGTTTACAAACATACATGTCACATGCACACACAACCAGACCCGAAACAACTATCTGTAGATCATACAAATATTTGTTCCGTGCGGGCATCGAACCCGCAACACGTAGCGCAGAAAGCTAATCGCTTAGCCATTGCGCCAACCGTGTCGATATTTGCAAATCTTGACATACAAACCGTTGTTGTACCGTCAATATCTTTCTCTTACCCTTCGACCATCTTCGTCAATTATTAACGGACTCTAGAAGCCATTCTTCCCTAAGCCATTGGTCATCGATCTCAAAAGCCCACAAATTACAATGTACAAATAAATTTATTATTGTGTACTATATACTACACAAGATGAATGAGTTTGGTGGTGTGTACTGCGCAGGCGCGGGCACATCGACCGCCATATTTATAGGCACAGACGAAATAATGCTCCGTATGCCGTTATAGATCTTTGAAGTTGGGCCATAGTAACGGATTCCATGCTGGTCTGTTACTAACATGGATGGATGTGCAAAGACCATATTGACGTGACCGCTTCACGCTTGTATTCCCCGGAGGGTGAGGCAGAGGTGTACTGTTGTACACCTACATTCCTTGATCCCAACCCAAGTACCTAATAGAGAACGAGCCTATTGCCATCTACCGGGAACAAATACGAATTTCCTTATCCCCATTAGACTCTGCCCGATCCGAGAATCAAACCCAGTTTCTCACGACCTGTAGTCATGCTTGCGACTATTGAAAAATTAAACACACAATAACATAAAAAACAAAAGAATAATGATTTGTATTTTGTCATCATATTTCCTCTCATCATCCTGTTGGTCTACAAATGTCATAATATCAAGTTCATTGACAATTCACCAATCATCTGTTTGTCAGTTGGTATGGGGTTAACTAGGAATTAATTACAAGCTTATCTTTAACATATTAATTATAGTTCTAATAGCGACAATTAGTTGACGAGCTCGTCAAGTTTAAGTAGTTATTAGACTAATTTTACTTGAAGGAGTTAATTTCATAGTAGCGATACGAAACTCACATACTTATTCATAAAAAAACTGACGTTATATTAATATTACATCACTACATACATTATAAAAAAATGACCCCCCGTTTGTCTGTCTGAACGCGATAAACTCAAAAACTACTGAACGGATTTTCATACGGTTTTCATCAATGGACGGAGTGATTCATGGGGAAGGTTTATGTGTAGTATAATTCATTAAGGGTTTGTGTAAATTGGCTGAAATATGACGATAGTTGTTGAAGATCGAGAAAAAATGATGCCGACTACGAGCTTTACTGGCGTGCGCCGAGTAAACCTATAGAGTTATATATCCTTATTAAATCTATACATATAAATAAAATTGGAGTGTCTGTTTGTAATATTGAAATAACCGTTTTTTACTACATGCATATGGATATATATACGGTACATACACCAAAATAACATTTTTTACAATTTTTGTCCGTCTGTCTGTCTGTTTGTATAGGCTAATCTCTGAAATGGCTGGACCGATTTTGACGGGACTTTTATTGGCAGGTAGCTGATGTAATAAGGAGTAACTTAGGCTACTTTTATTTTAGAAAAAATCTTTTATTTTAGAAAAAAATAGGATTAAGTGCATTTGGTCTCACTAAAAAATACATTGTTAAGTTCCGACATCCACGCGAACGAAGCGGGCACAGCTAGTTTGAAATATAAATCGTTTAAGACGGCACGGTTGGCGCAGTGGCTAAGTGATTAGCTTTCTGCGCTTAGTGTCGCGGGTTCGATTCCCGTACGGAACAAATATTTGTATGATCTACAAATAGTTGTTTCGGGTCTGGTTGTGTGTGCATGTGACATGTATGTTTGTAAAAATGTATCCACGACACAGTAGAAATTCTAGTGTGGGACAAAGTTTTTTAATAAAAAAAAATAAAAAAAAATGAAGGCGTTTATGCTCTGCTACCCGTGCTAAGACGGGTCGCCAGTAAATTATAATGGTCATTTTCATATAAATAGGCTGCCTCATTGGTTAAGTGGTTGCAAGCGTGACTGCTGAGCGTGAGGTCCTGGGTCCGATTCCCGGGTCGGGAAAAGTGTTATTGGGTTTTTCTGTATGGAAATTCCCACTAGTAGCACCGAGTCTGGAACTGTGCCCAGTAGATGACAATAGGCTCGCCCCTTATTACATGGGACTCAATAATGACATCGGTGAAATGTGGGTGCACATAGTAAAACCTCTGCCTAATCCTTGAGGAATACAGGCGTGATGCTAAGTTATGGTACGTTGCCCCACTCTAGGAACAATTCTCTTATCGTGGGTGCGTATAAATACAAATATTCACATGGACATACATCCAAACCCAGAACGACTATTTGTAGATCATACAAATATTTGTTCCGTGCGGGAACCCGCGACCCGTAGCGCACCAGTCGATCTCAACCACTGCGCCAACCGTGCTGTCTTGTCACAGTAAAGCATGTTGCCTTCAAGCTTCAAGAACGAGTAGACCGGGGCTAAAAACCATACCAAACCAACAGTACGTTTAACATAAATATTATCTGCTTGTAAATGCCAAATGTTATTGCTGTATAAATTCAAGCGATATCCCGATTGTATCAGCAAATATCCAATATCGCTGAGTCTACGTGCCGGCTTTAGTGTCACGCTGCACGCTGATACATCTCCATATCAAACATTCGTAAATATGGTATAGAAACTATTTATTTTTTGACTTTGAATAATCTTCTGAGGTACGAAAAGTGTAAAAAATTGAAGGACCGCTTGTCGGCTATGAGAAAAGCAGTATTAGTTATCTAAAACACCATGATTAGAGTATTGATAAAATCATGCTACAGCGCAAGCAGAGTCATCATCTGGTTAGCGTATTCCAAACTACGTTGGGGTCGCTTGCTCGTATGTAGTGGCTGTGAATTTTATACGGAGCGACTGCCATCTGACCTCCGACACCCATCTGACCTCCGACACCCAATAGGGAATATGCATGTATTTTTTTTATTCGCTCAATAAAATATTTATAATCTTCAGAAAATAATGGTGATTTTTTTTTAAATATCTTCATCAGCGATAAAGTTATAAAGCATTGAAGTGACGAATTAGAAAGAGAGGTCCGACGTGTTATCTAACGTCAAATGACATCACGCCCATAAAACTGCCATACAAAACAGCGTTTTTGCGAAAGAGACAGCAATATTCGTTTAAATTGGTTATATTTCGTTTGTTTTTCGATCAATTTTGATTATGATGTCACTAATGGTATGATATTTATGTATTTTTTCGATTAACTGGTTAGATTACAAATATTTTTTTCATGCATATTCCCTATTACCGTCACTTTAAAAGAACTGTTGTCAAACTTTTTTGGCAGCTTTACCCATAACGACTGGCATAGGTATTAGTATAATATTTGTATTTAAAATAAGCTAAAAGCTGATGACTGACTATCGACCAAATTATATATTGAAGAATAACGTTTAAGTCTCCAACAAATCCTTTAAAATGAAACACTTTATTGACTTGGTTAGTTATAATGGATTTTAAGGGCATAAGTACCGTTTATATGCTTATAACTGCTCGCATGGTGGATTGAAATGAAGAGAATGGCAGAAAAAAGTCAATATAAAACAAAAGTTTTTAGCTGGTTTTTCGGCACGGTTGGCGGAGTGCGCTACGTGTCGCGGGTTCGATCCCCGCACGGAACGAATATTTGTATGATCTACAGATAGTTGTTTCGGGTCTGGTTGTGTGTGCATGTGACATGTATGTTTGTAAACTGTACCCATGTTTTGAGCTAGTTCTTCTCCATAGGACTTGTTATTTGGGAACCGTGCACCTACAGTCCTTTCATTGTGCATGTAATTGGTTTCTAAATAAATAGTGGTTTGTACTTAATGGTACAATATAGCTGCAATCATATATTCAGAGCTTTATTCGGCCAAGAGAACATAATATTTCCAGTCCGCAAGAATTTTATAGTGATGAAATTTTTCAGCATTTCATGTAAGTGCCTCCATATTTCAGTGAAATATTCCCAGACAATATTTGGCGTGAAACCTTTTTATCGTGGGATTGTAAAAGAACACACAAAACTTATTTTATAACGATACTACGGGTATTATATAAAATAGAATGACTGAAAAATGCGTAGGTTATAATAATTTCGGGACTTTTGTTTCAGATGTTTAATTATCTTCTAGAAATAGGTAGTGATTCCATGATTTATTTAAGTATATATAAGAATATTTTTCAGCTTCTTATAACCATTCGAAGAAAGCGTATCTTCATATCATATAAACCGTATTCAGGGACATTATGATGTGCCGAGATTAGGCTCACGGTCCAAATAGTAGGTCCTATGGAGAAGAAGGGGCAATACACGCCGTGGATTCTTGTTATAAATTAATTATTACAAACTCAGACTTATTAAATATTATATACAAGCTAAAAATATATAAACAAAAGTACAAACTGTTAAAAACGGGGAGGGGAAGAAATCATAGGGCATCGTAAAATTCGTCCACATCGCTGTCAACGGGAAAAGTGCCCAGAACGCTGGCGGCATTGTCACGTTGTATGGCAATGCTGATTCTCTGACCGAAGTAGAGGCCAGCCCTCTTGTCACGTGAAGAGTCGACTAACCGTTTGCTGTTTTCACGGAAACTTACAAACTTGTTTAATACAATATTGTGGTAAAAGATTACTTCTCAATAAGATTAATATTCCATTAAATATTTTACTATGTAAATAATATCGTAATGAGTGCCAATACATGGTGTAACTATGTATTTGCTGTAATTACTAAAAATACTCAGTAACAATAAAACTAATGATTCCTATCTGCAGCTTTTCACCAAAAATAATCGTCTTCCATTTACATAACCCTCGAATCGTACATGAAGATACTGGCTCCAGTAATCAGATGAATGTTTGATAGCGACGGCTTCGCCCCATCGACCGACACAACCTATTTTTAGTCATCGACCCGACTATACCTACGTGAAATTTTCAGAAGGCTCTCATTGGCTGCCGAAATGTGACGTCACTTTTACCCGCCGGCCAATAGGAGGGCGGCGTTCTGCGCATGGCCCGAAAGCCTTTTCAGATCACTGTCGAGGCTCGGCAGTTCGGGCGAGGTGTTACCAGGTGCGCAAGTACTCGCCAACACAAACAAAGGTCAATATATTTTTATATTTTTAGACCGCCATATTGATTATCGTTCGGTTTACGAATTTGCCAATATTATTTGTGTTCATTACAGATTTTTTTGAATTTATTTGTTAGTGTGTGTGTAAGGTTAATTATAGCTTCAAATTATTTTGTAAATTGCGGCCGTATTGATTTTTCGGATATCGAAAATCCATAATCTAGTGCCTTTATTTTTGTTCGTGTGTAGTGTGTGTCTTTGGTGTAAAATTGTGGTCATATCGTTATGTCAATGTGTGGGTTACATCATTGTTACGTAATGGGCTACATAATGTTGTGTGTGTGTTTGTGTGATGCATGTATGTGTGGGTGAGGGTTGCAATTTTGCTCTTAAGGTCTTGGAAGGGTTAGTTTATATAATAGCAATAAGGTCAAAACTATATTTATTTTAATTGTATTTATATTGTGTAGGAAAATATATACATTTTAAAGAATAATTAAGAGGTTTATATGGTTATAATCTATTTATACGGAATTTCTTAGGTATAATATTTATATAATTATGATATTATTTACTTATAATAGAATGGACTAATCGGTGCATTCTACCAATCATCTAATGACGTAATTTGTTTTTGAAATACCCAATTCAATATTAATGCAACAGTTTAGAAGGAAATTATGTATTTTTTAAACATTTTCATTTATTTTAAATTAGTTATATACTGCTCCATTCAACCACAGTGTTTCCCTGAGCGGAAAATAGTTTTGGTCCTCGTGCGTGTTTCAACAATCGTACAGACAAAGATTCTGTATTAAATAAAAGACCAACAACCCTTATTCAAAAATTAAATCTAACGACTGCGCATGTTGAATATTTGCACCTAAAGGTATAAAAAGATATATTTTTTTACCGTAGCACTTGCCGGCGGGCCGCTACGCCGAGCGTAGCGCTCCGTAGCCGACGGCTACGCGGTGTCAGCGCTTTTGTAACAAAAGAAAAATAATGCAGTTTTCAATAATTCAATAAATTATTAATACAAGTTGTCGACCATCTTTATATAAGTATTTATTATCTTATTTTAATGAACTATTTTATTGTTCTAGTGGCAAGTTCTGGTTTCAATTCCCAAGTCGGGCAAAGCGTTATTAGGTTTTTATTGAAATTCTCAAAGGTAACAGCCCGGATTTATGAATTGTGCCTGGTATTTGGCTAAAGGCACCTGCATGGGACTTAATAACGGCATCGGAGAGATGTGGGTTTACAAAACACCTCTGCCCCACTCTTCGGAGCATACAGGCGTGATGCTATGTTATTTTATAATATGTAGAATCTAGTATGTTGTGCTATGTGATACGCGATCAAGAATTCAACATATATTTTTCTGAAGACGTCGTGAAAGGTGACTTAAGAGATAATAATAAGAGGATAGGCAGATATCTAAGCATCCAATTGATAAACCTTTAACTAATGGTCCTGTAAGTCAAGGGAACAATGTTTACACATAAATATGAAAGATATTACTTTTTATACATTAATTAATTACGTAGGTAAGTAGGTACTAAAGGCCCTGAGTGTTTTTCCTGCTATTCTTTTAAAAAAACGTTAGCCCCTCATTAGGATTTCTCCTGTATCGTGGGTACAGTTTACAAACATACATGTCATATGCACACACAACCAGACCCGAAACAACTATCTGTAGATCATACAAATATTTGTTCCGTGTAAGATTCGAACTCGTGACACGCAGCGCATAAAGATAATCACTTAGCTACTGCGCCAACCGTGTCGTCAAATATTGCAATAATATTATTTGCTCAAATATAGTAAAAGCTTTTGTTGAAAGCGTTTTGCTACAAATCTATAATTTACTAGCTTCCACTCGCGGCTTCGCCCGCGTTGTTTACCAACCCGTACATTTTCCAGGGATAAAAAGTAGCCTATGTGCCATTCCAGACTATAATCTATCTCTGTGCCAAATTTCATCCAGATCCGTTCAGCCGTTCTCGCGTGAAAGAGTAACAAAGATCCATCCATCCATCTTCATAAACTTTCACATTTATAATATTAGTAGGATAGGATAGGATAGGATAGTAGGATATTAGTGGGATGGTCAGACCACGGTAATAGGATACAGTTATATAATAAACAAATTACCAGACTAGTTAAGAGCGCGTCACAAAAGCGAGATTAAAATGAATAATTTACCTCAGAAGGTGGTAATCACGAAGTCATTAGCAAGCCTTACGAACAACCGGATGTTCCAACACTTTCCTGTTTCGTGCCGCGAAGCCTTCGAAACTTCAAAACTAAATTAACGTTATTCACAAACAAATGCAAAATATATGATTCACAAAAGTTACGTTTTCGTCTCACAAAGGGGGGCGGAAGTCGTAAACCGCGTCTGTTTCCGGCCACAAGATGGCGGCCGGAAGTGGCTCGAGTGGCGGCTTCCTCTGGTACACAACTGTCGCGAAGGCTCTTGACTTAAGATGTGGGAAATGTGATTTTTTTGCTCACGGCCTCTGTCCGTCACGTAGGGCTTATTACGTGGTATTAAGGTATACTTTTATATGCGCAAAATTTGTGATATGGAGAGGCTCGTAGCTATATAGCTACCATGTGGAACAGTCGGTCTGCCAGGTTAAGCAGCGCTTGCTGCGGCCAGGTTTAGGATGGGTTACCATTCTTCATACATCGAGAAAAGCTTGTTAATTAGCTGGATCTGGATATCATATAATACCTATGATAGTCGTTCGAGGTTGTTGCGGGTGTCAGCAGACCAAAAAGTCTGACAACCAGTCTAACCTTAGAATATCAGTGTCTCAAAAATCCGTTTTTTATTACAAATGGGCCTTTGCAGGCACTTTTGTGACTTTAAGAATCTAGGTGCACGGTTCCAAAGAGAGTTGGTCCTATGGAGAAGAGACCGGCAAGAAACTCCATCGAGTCTTTCTTCTTCCTCTTCCTGTACCTATAATATAATGCCCTGTATAATGTCCTCCTGACCGAATTTCGGTCACGGCGGCCAATCTCACCGGAGATTAGCCAACTACGCAGGAGATATTACAGAGCACAAGTGTGTGCGCAAACACAGGTGGTCTCTCTATTTCTTCACTCTCATAGTCCGATGGGACGGCAATCCGACACGACCGGAGAGAGATCAGTCGCAGGACCAACAGCTTTATGTGCTTTCCGAGGCACGGTGTGTATTTACATACACGAAGACCCAGACCCGAAACAAATATCTGTAGATCATACAAATATTTGTTCCGTGCAGCAATCGAACCCGCGACACGTAGCGCAGCAGTCGATCTCTCAACCACTGCGCCAATCGTGCCGTTATAGGTATACCCAGATAGGATGCCGACATAAAGTTTCATGTAATAGGAAGCCTATTACCGTCCACCGAGCTTAGTTGCGGCCACATAGCTTTACATAGTGTATTGGGGCCAATGTCGTGTTCTACATAATGTAAGCGTAAGGTATTGTTATGGAGAAGCGATAGGCTGGCAGCTTGCCATTGTTCAGAACATATAACGTTATGTGTGTGCCGCATGTGTGTGTGAGGTCTTAATATTAAAAAAAGTAAAGTCAGCCTCAAAAAGATGTATACAAATTTAGAAGAATTAGTTAGAAGAGCTATTTAGAAGAATATTAATAATATATAGTATTTTTCTACAGGCTATCTACGTATATAGTGTGTAAGAATGATTGCAACAAACAAACAAACGGAATGAAGAATTTGCTTTTTATGCATTTGTAATACGTAGTGATAGGTATAGAGTAACTGCGATGATTTTGTGAAGTCAGGTTTTTTTTTTTCAGAGAATGGAATCATTTAAGAAATAATACAGTGTCGCCCGTTATTACTCAGTATTAAGTCGTAATTAACATGTGTACTATTTCTGTTGTTACAGACTCAGGCGCACCATGGTGAACAAGCCCCTTACCAATACATATCAAATAACGCACTGACTTAACTAATATTACTCTAATTATACTCTAAAGCTTAAACACGCGATATTAAACGAGCAATTCTAAATTAAGAACATTTACATTTTAAAATTTTAAACTCAAGATATATTCGAATCGACTCAAAATCTAAATTTCGAATCGCTATTCTAAATTTGAGTTGGTTAGCTAGTTCTGTGGGGGAGGTTTGAAGTGTCGACCGTGGAGGCGGAAGGGGGTGCGCTGTTGGGGCGGCTGGGGGGCGCGCTGCGCGGAGGCGCCGCCGCCGCGTCGCCCGCGCGGGTCGCCAGCTCCATCCGGGGCTTCCTGACCAACAAGGTCAACTCGCTGCAGCTGAGAGATACAGGTGAGATTGTCTTCAGCTTATTGAGATCTAAGAACACTTGAATTTTTGTATTCTGAGGCTCATTTGTACTCACAACTTTTATGTCGCGCAAAACGCTGAGAGCTCTGAGTCTGTTACCAAATTATACTTCTCTGGTAACTTGGTGTGCGTTGCATTACTGAATTCACTCCAGTTATTACTGACAAAGGGGCCTGAGGATGGTGACATATGACGATTTCCAGGTCTTCAAAATTGTTAAAGCTACATTAACATTCGTTGATGTTGATATTTATAAACGTTTTTGACCGGTTTACTGCTTATTCCTTGTTGTTTAGGGCATTCACAGCAAGTAATAACATATTCAATAATCATAATAAGAACTTCTTTGAAAATAATCCGAGTACTTATTAGTAGATTAAAATTATCCAATAAAACACCAACCACTTATAAACAAAAGTGTTCCGCCTATCAATCTGATACGGAACCCCAATAATAATTCTCTACAAGCACTCTGCAAACAAAGGAACAAGCCCCCAAAAAGACAAAGGTATTATTATTCACGATGATATTAAGACACAACAGAAAAGCGCGAAGGACCCTTTGCAAACATTCGGGCCACCATCACCAACCATCTGGTTCACTTGCGACGTACAAATACCAACCTTATTATGACGGCTTAAGGGTTGTTAGAACGCCATATGTTTGGCAAAGCTAACGATAAGCAAATATTTGTAGGACAACGTTATAAAGTAAATTGGGGGAGCATGTGACGTAATGTAAATAAAGGAGCAGCCGGCGTTGTGTGAGCGATCGGAGCGATCCTGGATGGTATGAGAGGAGATAACGTGGTAGAGGAAATTGGGAACCATTAGTATAATTAGTGACGAAGAAGTAGGATCAGAAGGAAATATATTATAGGATTAGCAGTGGGCCTTTGAGCTAGTGCACTTGGCTATGAGGCAATAGTCACAGTGACGCTATACTTGTCCACCTTCTTGATGGTATTATCACCGCCAACAATGTGAAAAATATGTCGGTGTGGGCGACTTCAAAGTAGTGCATATACAATGATATTGTTAGTGTCGTGTTGGTACCGTTTAACGTAAAAATAAACATTCCCAGTAAGAATAAAATATAACGAAACCAGTTCCAGAAACTGCCATTTCTAAAACAATCATTGGATACTACTAAACCTGAGCAATGAGCATATTCTTGTAACAGAATATCGTGCATTCATAGTTTTTAAAGCATTCACTGTTCTTTTTATTTGTTTATTCGTAATGTTACATACCCTAGAATGTTTAGACTTGTAACAACCATTCTAGAGAATGTAACACCGTCATTCTTTAAATTGTATTCGAAATTGGAACTCAATCTAACCCGAATTGGGCTACAAATCGAACTCACAGACCTACAGTGCAACGATTAGAGACATAGTTACTGTGCAGAGACGTGTCGAAATATATACCATCATCTATAGATCCAATACCTATGTTAACATCAATTAAATGCCAATCACACTATATTATTAGACAATCTAATTAGTTCGTGCAATCAATGGTTACTGTGGATCGATGGCGGCCGCCTGACGAGCCTAAATAATTAACGTATAAAATGCTTAGTCTCTGAACTCTCTGTAATTAAATGTTAGGGGCTAATTGTATTTGTTCGCGGATCAAAGGGCTTCGGCGTTTGTACACGAATTGATTTGATAAATATATTTTGATGGGAAGAAATCGGGACTATATATTTGACACACTTGTTTGTAGATTGCTTTTGCAAACGATTTGATTGACGTTTTCAGTTTACTTTATATTTCAATAACTTTTATTATTGTTTCTTTAAAACGTTTTAATGAATGCTTTTATAAACACAAAGACCCAGACCCAGAGCAACTATCTGTACGCCATACAAATATTTCCTCCGTGTGGGCATCGAACCCGCGTCGCGCAGCGCTGTAGTTAATCGCTCAGTCACAGCGCCAACTGTACCGTTGTAATTATGGAATAGGGTTATCTATCTTTAAAATGATTATAGTCTTTAATGTACACATGCTCTGATGTCGTTATTAAAGAATAACCCAAGTATTAACATTCAAGACCGGACAAGGTAAAAGACTGTAGAGGCACAGACTCACTGAGTATAAGATATACAACTATAATATTTAGTTTTAATTTCGCCAAAACTACTGCAAGCTTGGGTGCATGCACAGCACCGCCCTCCCGCCCGCAAATATATGCACATGCAGAAGGTGCGATAGAAATAATGTAACATGCAACATGCAACATCTCCTGAGGATGCTCCGTGGAGGGGCGAAACACGTGTCGAGGATCGGTTTGGTACCCAAGCTATCAGTATTTTTGGCGGAATTAAAACTAAATATTCTAGTTGTATATCTTATATATCATGGATTTCCACAAAGTAACGCCTGATTCCATTAATTAGACTCACTGAGACTATACAGCCTTTATTAATTAAACAAGCTATTCCCGCGACTCCGTCAACGTAAAAAGATTTTGCATATAAACTATGAACCCCCATTTTATCTCCTCACGTATAACAGACCACTTTCGACCACAAGACTAATAGACAGTTTTATTACAAATACTGCCCTTGCTAATTAAAATCCTCTCAAACCCATCTCGGAGACCTAAAATAATATACAAGTATTTGTCTGTAAAATCAAGCTATCCTAATACATATTTGTGACTGCCGCGGCCGCCACAAAACCGACCCTCGTTGTCCAATTTCGCCGTCTTTCCCCTCGGGCACTAATTGCGACAGTTACTGTGCCGTGATGCAGGTTCGAGTCCCGTGCCAAAGGGTGGGGGATATTGGGTGTGTTCGTGCTTGTGAATTATTAAAGGTAGTTGTAGCTACCTACTGTAGATGTGTTTGGAGTCTACCCTTTTTGATCTTGTAAGGTGAACGTAAGATAAACTTTAGTCATATGTCTCCCATTATAGAAGTACTGTGGAGAGTCGGCCTTTGGTATAAATACTGGTGAGTGATAAAATACAAGTATTTGAAAATATATCAATGTGTGACGTAATAGACAACATAGCATCACGCCTGTATTCCCCAAAGGGTTAGGCAGAGGTGTACTTTTGTACGTCCACATTTCGCCGATGCTGTTATTGAGTCCCATGTAATATTATCTTGTTGTTAGTATCTATGTTATGTTATCTTGTAAACCTGTCTATATATTTTCTTAATCTATATACAGAAAGAAGTAGAATTAGCCTGATTTAAAAATATAATTGTGTGTCTGTCTATATCGGCTGTTCTCATAAACTTCCTTTCGAGAATTAATACTTTACACACACATACAATATTCTACTGCAGGGGTTCTTAAACTTTTAAGATAACGGAACACTCACCAAATACCTTTTATTTTATGGAACCCCATATAAACGCCTAAAGTGCGGAGTGCGCCCGGCCTGGTCAGAGTCCGGGCTGAATTCTCGCTAACTAACTACCTACTTACATAACAGTAACGGGTTCTTCTCATCACATATTTTGCGCTATTTCAAAATAATATTTGTACTTAACTGTGGTATTATTAAGCCAAACATTTCGCGGAACCCTGGTGACTTTTCTACGGAACCCCTAGGTTCCGCGGAACCCACTTTAGGAATCTCTGTTCTAATGTACACCACAGCTACCAGTCCCGCACCCTCTCTGCCGGCCCCCTTCTCATTAAGCGTGCAACCTAACACTCGGCGCTATAATTTTTCTCAACTAATACCAGTAATGACGTCATTGGGGTGTTTAGTTAATAGCCTATGGGTAATAACCGTTTTTCTAATAAACTTGATGATAAACGTCCCTTGAATTATGTTAAAATTATTCTTAATTATGCTCCTGTTAATTCTTTCTTTCTTCTTTCTTTTAAAAAAAACGTAGCCCCACACTAGGATTTCTCCTGTATCGTGGGTACAGTTTACAAACATACATGTCACATGCACACACAACCAGACCCGAAACAACTATCTGTAGATCATACAAATATTTGTTCCGTGCGGGGATCGAACCCGCGACACGTAGCGCAGAAAGCTAATCGCTTAGCCACTGCGCCAACCGTGTCGTCCAATTGTATTAAAGGAAAGTTTATAATATGAGAATTTTGGTACCTACAGTGTGAAAAGAAGATCAAGATTTTATAATTTTTAAATTTATTTATCACAGCAGAATTTTTATATTCATGGTCTTTATATTAACTTTTATAAAACTTAAGGTACCTTTAACGCTGATATACTAAACTGCATAAACATATCAAGTATTGTATAATATGGGGAATTGCGGATATATTCAAACTAGCTTCCGCCCGGGGCTTCGCCTATGTGCTTTTCCAGATTATAATCTATCTCTGTGCCAAATTTCATCTAGATCCGTTCAGCCGTTCTGGCGTGATTGAGTAACAAACATCCATCTATCCAACATTTCGCATTTATAGTAAGTAAGATTAGAAATAAATAAAATCTGAGTGTGTGGTATATGTAAAACAAAAACCGCAATACAAGTTTCATCCCCCAAAACCATACAACTCTGATAGCATATACAATTCTCTTTAAAAACCATATTTCCATGTCAAGCCAAATCTACAAATCAAAATGCGAAAACAGGATTAACTACCAGGACACTTTCAAAACGAAGAACGTTCGGGATCTGGGTCACGTCGCTTTACATTGCGGCTTAAGTTCGTGATTTGCTGTCATGCCGTCAAAGTAAGCCGGCAATGTATGTTGACATTTAATTTTTAACGTCACTGATCTTTACTGAGCGTTTCGAACGGAATTGGATTTTCTTTCGTTTGTGTTCATGAATGTTAAATGTTAGTCGAAGAGCTCTTTGTATGTAGATTTGTATTACGAGGGCTTTTACGGCTAGGGGGGTAAACAGCAGTGTCGATGAAATGGGTAGGTATTATTTGAAGTACCCTTGTGGTACCTTGGAGGCGTATATGACAGGTGGAATCTTTATTAGGCTATAAACATAACAGTTACGACTATTATCTTGGATAGGTTAAGCAGTACGCTATTTAAGGAGCTTTATAATGGAGAGATTCATCTGCCATTAATTTAATGGTCACATTTCCTATCTCTGTATGAGTAGTGATTTCATACTTGCCTGTCTCTGGAATATTTTAACAAAACGTTATTATCTTTATTAAGGATTTATTTAAACAGCTATACTACTATCCAGACTTCAGGCTGTTACGCGTCTATTTAATAATTGTACCCGTTTAATAATGAATCCGACATACTAACAAACGTCAGTTCCATGCGAAGCTACCATACACACACTAACATTACCGAGGGGAGAGCGGGGCGAACAGGCTCACTCCCTATTTATGAATATTTGATATTGGCTGCCGCGCCCGCCGGCAAAAGTCGAAACTCGTGTACTATGCTAATATCGCTGGCAGACATGACATGATTGTGTTTTGGAAAGATGCTCCCTTCGATCCATGGGTAAAGTAGAAATTGGAAAAATGATACGTTTTTGTTAGCAGGGTGGATTTTTTGAATGTTGAAAACAGTCAACATGTTTAGTAACAAATAAAATGATAATTTATTTATTAACAGATAAGATATATTGCAAATAAGATGTATTGTAAGCTTGTGTATACAATATATCTTAACTATCTAAAACATAAATAGCCTGGGACTAATTTTAACAGCATAATAGTATTCTAACAGCCAAGATTTGTGTTGATGATGTTTTCCTTCATCAAAAACCAGTGGTAATGGAAAATACGCAGATAAGTGATAAATAAATCTGGCTATAACCAAATAAAATAAGTCAATATGTAATCTGGTAAATCCGACTCAAAGGACCAAATCGCAGTAATAATATATACTATAACGAACGACATAATATAACGAACGAACAATATGTTAACAAAAAAAAGCTAAAATTATCCTATTTACTCGCAGAAATTCTTGTTATTCAGTAATACCATATCATTAAACACATTCTAAAAATAAAACCTAAAAGAAATACACTGGTAAGCCGATACGAAGAAAACATTTTCTCGATACTAGTAAATGAGAATCGATACGTTGAAGCGCATTTATTATTTATATTCCACGAACAGCCAGCCCACAGCACGCCAGAGTAATGGGAAATATCGATTCCACAATTTTCTTGCAGAATATTTTATGTTTAGTGTCAGGGGAATTTACGGTAGTGCAAACATTTGTTTTCTCTTCGTCCTAGTATCTTTATATACATATTAAATAAGCTGTACTACTACCGATCCGATATAATAATTAAATATTTAGTATATCTATACATATAAATAAAATTGGAGTGTTTGTTTGTAATATTGAAATAACCGTTTTTTACTATATGCATATGAATATATATACGGTACATACACCAAAATAAGATTTTTTACAATTTTTGTCTGTCTGTCTGTCTTTCTGTCTGTCTGTCTGTCTGTCTGTCTGTCTGTTTGTATAAGCTAATCTCTGAAATTGCTGGACCGATTTTGACGGGACTTTTATTGGCAGGTAGCTGATGTAATAAAAAGTAACTTAGGCTACTTTTATTTTAGAAAAATTCTTTTATTTTAGAAAAAAATAGTGTTAAGTGCATTTGGTCTCACTAAAAAATACATTGTTAAGTTCCGACATCCACGCGAACGAAGTCGCGGGCACAGCTAGTATATAAATAGAATAGTGCAACTGCTGAAAGTTAAATCCTGGGTTCGATCTCCAAGTTCGGTCAAGTGTTATTAGGTTTATCTGTGAGAAAATTCTCAGTATCAGCTCAATGTTTAGAATGTGCCTGGTAGATAGTTATAAACAGTAGTCTACGTATTAGGGTCATCCCCTATTACATGGCACTTAATTAAGCAATAACAGCATCGGCAAAATATGGTTGTGCAATAGCATTCCTCTGCTCAGTCCTTCATGAAATAAAAAGTAACGTCCAGACAACTAAGTCACCTGCTACCCATTGGCACCTGTTGTGGATTCTCATAATCAATTATACAAGTAACCTTCAATTGCTCCATGGTTGAGGTTAATGCTGTTGTCAGCTCTCCATCAATAATGACAGCTTATAAGCTATCCATTTAAAATATAATATTATTATTTAGTTAATAGCTGTGGCCGTGACTTCGTCCGAAGGATTTTTTATCAAAATTTTGAACATTTTTCACAAGAGTATTTCACTTTTGACTCGACTGCCGGAGGAGGGTAATGTTTTTCAAGCATATGTATGTATGTATATTTTTTGGTATGCTCTGTAGTCTTATATTATATATATATTAGATAGATACATTGTAATGATAAATCATTCAAGTTACATTCACTCGGACTTGACTCTTTGCATCCTTGTTTATTATTATTGCATAATTAATATAAATAAAAAAAGATACTCAGTGTTGGTGGATAAAAAAAAAAATAAGCATTTTTCGTCAATTTACTATCCTTACTTTCAATAAAAGACGTGATTTAAAGAGCAGTTCAGCTGCAGTTTTAAAAATACGAGTTTTTGAAATAGTATCTGAATCTAATAATTTTTATAATAATACATATTTCAGTTCAACCCATTGAACCCATAAGTTTTACAATTTATCATATCCTTATACCCATATCAACCGACAATCTCAATACCAATAATTTGAACAAGTCCTTCTATTATTAACTATGTCGGGCACGCGTCGCCCCTCGTGCTGCGACAACGCGTGACAAATGGACTCCTCTGATAACCGACCTGCAGCACGACACACCATGTTCGGTATACCATGCTCTTGTGACGTAATTGAAGCACGGCTGTACAAGGGATTATGAAATATCGTCGCTTTGGTGGTGAAAAGAGTCAAGCCACAACTTGGTTCAAAATGAAATAACTATAGTATTAGAATCAAAACAATGTGATTTTTACGGTGGTGAATAGAGCTAACTGTCTGTGGTTTAGTTACAATAATAATCAGAATGGTGAAGAGATGTTAATAGAACTACTATACATTAGTTTGTACTATTAAAAGGAATACAATCCGCATAGCTTAGTTAGCTTCTTGAAATAGATTATTGGTTGTATTCAGTAGTGAAGAAAGTCAAGCCGCATAAATCATTCGTTTTTGAACGAACTTTGCATTTATAGCGCCATTTTGTATGGCTTGACGTCTGTCATGATCTGTCAAACAGGTCTCGTTTTCGCGCATATTTTGTTGTATTGTGCTATGAACTTGCAATAAATAATTTTAGTGTTTTGTTTTGTCTATTTTTCTTGTAAGTTTCTTGGATTTGTATTAATCTATTGAACAAACGACGATACGGCAAAATGTCCCGCTATAATAATTATCGCTCAAAGTTTATATTGAACATGGTAAACAATACCAAGAACCCGAGTGATCGTGATCAAGTATGTGAGCAAGACTCCACGCATGACTCAAATTTGTGCCTGCAGTTCGATCAGTACCAAGAACCTTACATTGAAACCCCTGTCTACATGGATCTGGATGTAATCACAAGTGGTGAGTTATGTAGACCTTTACTTAGTTAGAACTTATAATAGTTATTAAAATTTTCTAGTAGCTACTTGTACATCCTTTTTTTAAATACCTTTCTCTAAATTCACTTAATAGTTTTATAATTTCAATATTTTTACTGCTTCCACCAGTCAGTATCTCCATAATATAAAAAAAAATTATATAAAGTTAATATTTTTGAAATATAAATAGTTATCTGATATTTTTTTCTGTTTTTAGTATGTGAAGCAAATACTTATGAATGCCCTGATACAAAGAAGTCAAGCGACCATGTTCAAGTATGTGATCAAGAAGCCACACATGACTCTTTGTGCGGGCAACTTGATCAGAGCCAAGAATATGACAGTGAAACCCCTATCATGGAACTGGATTTAATTACTACTGGTGAGATTACTACCTAGAGTCTCTGAGTGATTATTTAGTTATTATCCTATCATCTACTTATGATAAATCAATTTTGGAAAGTGTTGTGGTTACAGCTTATTGTGGATCAACGCAAATCTTGTTGTGGGTATTGTAGGTATGAGGTGACTAAGGGAGATTTCTTATGTAGTGTTCTTGTGGGCGAAAAGCTAGCTACTTATCTCTCCTTGAGATGCCATTTCATCTTGAAACTTCAATTGCTAAATAATAAGCATTGGTATAACTACATTCTTAAACATTAACTTGGTTGTTGAACCAATCTTTGACAAGGGATTTGTAGCATTATGAGTTTATATACATAAGTAAATTTCAAAAATAAATACTTCATTAATCCTTTTATTTAATGTTTCGTTCTAGCTTCAAAGCAGATGAATGTTGATTCAGTTGATCCAGAAACAAAAAGCTCAAACATACATACTAATACTCCAGCTAACTCTTTTGTAGATCCTGAACAAATATTATCAGATTCTGACCCTTTCGGTCAATCAGATTGTTCAGAACATGATCCATGTTATATACCAGAATCAGAAACTTCACATTATAGTGATAGTGAACCTGAAATAGTACAAAGAGGGCAAGAGTATTTAAGAAATAATAGCCAAGATCTTCAAGAGGTTGAAAATAGTAATAGTGAAACAGTGGAAAACATAAATAGCCAAGAAAATAATACCCTGACACGAAAAAGGAAATGTGTACCTCAAGCATGGAAAAGAAATAAAAATAAAAAATTAAGACTTGAAGGTAAAGAACACATTTCTCAGTCAGGTAAAAAAGTGAGAGCAAAAGCAGTTAAAGAAGTACCTTGTAAGTGTCATTATAAATGCAATGATACATTTACTTTGAATGATAGACAAAAAATATTTTCAGACTTTTTGAGTTTAGAAGAAGATAGAGCCAAATGGGCATTTATAAACAGCTCAGTTCATAAAGAGCTACCAAAGAGAAGGTACAGGACGAAAGACTCTAGTTCAATGGCAGTTGATGTTCCTGATAAGAGAAATTATACTCATGTTTACTCTTTGACATTGAATAACAAAGTTCATCAAGTATGCAAGAAGTTTTTTCTTGGCACTTTAGATATATCAGCTAAAAAAGTTGAAACTGCTCTTAAAAAGAAAATGGATAGTGGTGTTACTGAGCATGACAAACGTGGATTGAACCCTGCACCAAATAAAATTTCTGAAGAACGAAGGAATATTGTCCATGATCACATCAAGTCCATACCTGTAGTAGACTCTCACTACTGCCGAAGTTCATCTAAACGAAAATATCTACCATCTGGCCTGACTGAAAACCGCTTATATCAAGACTACATTAAGTATTGTGAAGAGAACGGAGCCTTACCTGTATCATCATATTATTATAAACATATTTTTACTACTGAGTTTAATTATGGCTTTCATAGGCCAAAAAAAGACCAATGTGATTATTGCGCTCAATTTAAAAACAAATCACCAGAAGAAAGACTCCAGGAACAAAGTAATTACGACTTACATTTAATCAGAAAAACAGAAGCTAGAGAACAGAAAAGAGAAGACAAGGCAAGAGCTAAGGCTGATCCAACGTTTTGTGCTTACACTATGGATTTAGAAAAAATCTTACTTACCCCACAGTTAGAAGTTGGTCAATTGTATTACAAGAGAAAATTGAAAACTTATAACTTTACCATTTATGATCTTGGTATAGGCACTGCAATTAGCTACATGTGGCATGAAACTAATGGTACAAAAGGAGCATCTGAGATAGCCACATGTGTTTGGAAACTCCTTTCTGAATTACCACCAGAGGTGACAGAAGTAACATTTTACTCTGATACTGCTTCAGGACAAAACAGAAATCATATAATTTCTGCCATGTTCCTCAGAGCACTTCATTCATTTCCAAATCTGAAGATAATCAATCAAAAGTATATGGAATCTGGACATTCCGAAATGGAATGTGACAGTGTTCACTCTGCCATTGAATCAAGGGGTAGAAAGATTAACATTTTTGTCCCAGACGGATGGTATACTGTAGCAAGAACGGCGAAGACCACTCGACCGTCATACGTCGTAAAGGAGATGGATTTTAGCCAATTTCTAGATTTTAAGTCGTACAGTCAAAAATTAATTACAAATAAAAATAAAGGAGAAAATGGATTAATGAAATGGCTTCTTGTTAAATGGCTACAATATAGACGTGAAGACCCCATGCATGTGTACTATAAAACTCAATTAAGCCAAATTGAATTTGAACGGCTATGTATACGCCTCAGATCAACTAGAAACAATGATGAAATACTCGCCACTGAAGTAGCTAATCTATACACGTGCAACTTAAAAATAGATGCCAAAAAACTTAAAGATTTACAAGATCTTTGTAAAAAAGGTACAATCCCTACCTCTTACCATGAGTATTACATGAATCTTATTGCTTCATATGACAATATTGATGCTACAGAAGATGATTGAATTTTTTTGTGACGTTTTTAACAATTTAGTTTATTATTTCTTCCATAAAAATCTTTGAAAATAAACCTATCATCCTTTTTTATTTCTACCAAGTATCAACCAACCCTGATGCTAACAACTGTTTGATAATATAAATAGATCTATGACACTTGTATCTTTTCACCTCCCTATTTATAAGTAGAACATTTTCAAAACATCTAATTGGTGAAAAGAGCCAAGTGCAAAATAGTAATTAACAGAAAAACTAATTAAATTACAAAAACTATTAACATACTTAAAATACAAGAATCATGTTTAGCTTAACCGACGCCATTCTTATTGATATCTAACTTACGGTTTGGAAGATATTGACTAATTATTATATTTTGAGTCACCTCGCCCCTTAATTGCTCATTATTTCAGAACTTATTATGTGTGGGTTGACTCTCTTCACTACCAAAGCGACGATATGGGGTGGTGTGTGTAATTCACAAAATGTGAAAGATGAAACTATGGTTTAAAGGGTTGCTGCGTAAATTGAAAGGTGTTATGTTGGACTTGAATTGTATGGGAAATAGATTTTTATTTACCTTGACTTACTACTTTATGGCCGCGGTTTCGTTCGTGTGTATCACCATACTAAAATTTATCCAAATATTAAAAAAACATTTTAATTAAGAATTACAGTGCGTTTTTTACCAATGGCCCAATAATATATTTCCCAATAATTAGAATAACATTTAATTTCTACAAGATGTACAGTACCGCTATCACGAGTTTTCTTACTATTTACTATCAAAGTAAAGTAAATTTTCATGATAGCGATTTTAGTTCTTAACTTGGTTACATTAGGGATTAGAGTCGCTTATGTGACATCTAGTCATAGTAAAGTTTTGATTTACTATTTACTACATTATAGAGATGTCATGTTAGCGACTCTAATTCCTAATGTAACCAATTTAAGAACTAAAATCGCTTGCATGAAAATTTACATTTAATATGAAAGTAAATAGTAAAAAACTCATAATAGAGGTACAGTTTATAGTCAGTTGACGGCACGGTTGGCGCAGTGTTTGAGAGGTCGACTGCTGAGCTACGTGCCGCGGGTTCGATTCCCGCACGGAACAAATATTTGTATGATCTACAGATAGTTGTTTCGGGTCTGGGTCTTTGTGTATGTGAATACACACCGTGCCTCGGAAAGCACGTAAAGCCTTTGGTCCTGCGCCTGATCTCTCTCCGGTCGTATCGGATTGCCGTCCCATCGGACTATGAGAGTGAAGGAATACAGAGAGCACCTGTGTTTGCGCACACACTTGTGCTCTATAATATCTCCTGCGTAGTTGGCTAATCTCCGGTGAGATTGGCCGCCGTGACCGAAACCGGTCAGGAGGACATTATAGGACATTATTATAGTCAGTGATTTATTTGTAGCAAGATGCGTATCACGCTCAACAACAAATTGTTTACCATTTTTTTTAACCGTAGATAAATCATAATAGCCACGATTCATTTAACAATAGCTCTAACGAACCCAATTATTTATATGATTACTACGCTCAGTTTTTTCAAGACTCGATCAGTATTCAGTTCTCGTGTGAAGCAATCGCGCAGCCTATTTTATATCCGCAGTAACTATTCGTTTCCGACGTGTCCGCTTTGTCCCCATCTCCCCTCGTTTGTGAACGTGTCTCAATCAGACAATACGTGATGAATTTATCGAGATTCATTGGGCCATTAAAAAATGGTGAGATTAGCTTATTACATACTTTCATTGTATTTAGGACCTTTATTTTTATTTTGTAAGGAAATCTTTAAATTTTGATAAAGAAATGTGATTGCCATATACAGATTACCAAAATGAGACCAGTTCCAATACTTATATTTATCCTAAATATACAGTGCGTTAATACAAAAGCGATATGACTTCCTACTCACCCTGCAATATCACTCGTTGTAACAACGGCACAATAAAGACACAAATTTTCGAAACAATTAAATAACCGCAGAAAATTACCACATAATCAGAAACCAAAAAAATCACACTTGCAATTTAACACGACCCCTTATCGCCCCTTCTTCCCCCAACAATATCCGCATATCCGCCGTATCCGCAGTATCCGCGCATCCGCACATTGTTGCGGGTACAACGCCAATAAATGTAAGCTGGGGTGAGTCGGGGCAATATTTATACGTAGAGGGGAACCGCATTCATTAAAACTGGGATTAAGTTTGTTTGTGATGGTATTGTTCACTGCTTTACACCCTGATGTAGAGGAACGTGTTTCTTGATAAAGAACGTTTTGTTTAAGCTGTTAAATTAAATGGGAAAGAATGGGATATGGAAAAAATTGGTTTGTCTTAAGACAAAATCGCATTTTAAGAGATGATAGAATTGACCTTGGTGCATTTGTGCATCGAAATAAGCACTACAAGTTTTCGCAGAGCAGCTCTTAACAATAGTTAAGATGAAGCAGCTGCTCAGGGAAATCGAGAAAAATTAGTTACAGGAGATAGGGCTAACTATTAAAATGCTTTTCAAACTTTAATCAGATTAACTTAAACATGTATAAAGGATTTTCTATCCTTCTTTTGCAATGATAAGGCTATATTTTTTGTAAGTTAGAATCTATATACTAATATCATCATTCTGTTACATCTTCAAAAACAGATGGTTAACATGTCGACAATGATTTTACTGAAAAAAAAAAAGAAAAAACATCTCTGTAACCGTTAATAAACCCCGCCACAAGCAATGAAATTCTTAATAAAAAATAAGAGCACCTCTACATCAGTGAAATTTTGAAACTAAATTAAAAATGAATCCAACAATTTCATAAAACATTACTTCTCACTTCATAAATCAAGCTGCCAGTATCAGCAAAGCAATAACATCTTCAATATATCTAGAGCAATAAAGTGTGAAACATAACCGTTTGGACGCGAGATGTGAACCATTATGATGCAATAATATTTGCAAGATGGCCTCCTCCCCTTACACCGGTTTATCATAACAAAGGGCGTCTAGATAAGTGCGACTATTTCGTCGCATGACAGTTTTGTCGCTTATAAAGCTTTTGAGGTTATTGTGTTTAAAGGTTTGTTTGGACGTTGAAATTGTTCTTTTTATTTGGTATTAGGGATTGTTAACGAATTAGATTTATTATACGTTTGAAATTGTTTATGTAACCATCATAAAAATGAATCCAAACAAAAAAATAACCCTTGCCATGACCACTTATTACATAATAATAATAAATTTACGGCGATTGTTCAATTCAGACGACACGGTTGGCGTTGTGGCTAAGTGATTAGCTTTCTGCGCTAAGTGTCGCGGGTTCGATCCCCGCACGGAACAAATATTTGTATGATCTACAGATAATTGTTTCGGGTCTGGGCGTTTGTGTATGTGAATATATGTGTTTGTAAACGCACCCACGATACAGGAATTATTCCTAGTGTGGGGCAACGTTTTTAAAAAAAAAAAAAAATAAAAAAAAAAAAAAAATTACCTATTGTGTCTGCTTAACAAATAATGAAATATTAAGTATTATACAAAAGCTAGCTTCTTTCACTCCTCTAGGATCTATAAGGCTACGATTCAGTATACTTTAATCTCGTATCGATAAATGTTATGAATTATTTTCAACGTAGATGTGCAACATTTCCCTCCTCACAAAGCCCAGCGTGCAATAAAGTCGCACATGTCCAACGGTCCTTCCGATCCCCTTTTTGCCCACGTTAAATTAGCCGTCAGTAATGTGTCGGTGGTGGAATGATTTGTGGCGATCGCTTCCGATAACGACACTGCTAATACCGCCTTGTAAGAAGGGGAGATGATACGGGTGCCTATTTTAAATGGTTAGGAAAAGTGGAGGATGTTGGGTGAAATAGAACATTTGCAATATTGTGGCTGTTAAGTGCGGTAATAGCAGAGACGTATGTTATTGGATTTTGTCTCGTATTTCAACCTTTTTTATGTTTCACTGGGTAATATTCTATCAATACAATCGTGAAAAGCATAAGCCATTATAATAAGAATTTGGGTTGAGGAAATATTTTATAACATTGAAAAAAAGAGCATTAGGAGCATTGCAAAAAGGGAAACACTTGTTTAACTTATATTGTATTGCCTCATTACGTAAGTAGCGTTCTATTAAGTTTGTATTTTTCTTATATAATACATGTTAATTTAAGATTCTAATTATAAGTTAACTTTTTGTTTCTTGCCGGTCTCTTCTCCATAGGACCTACCCCCTTTGAAACCGTGCTCCTAGAGTCTCGACTTTTTAAAAGTGCCTGCAAAGGCCTACTTGGAATAAAAAACTTTGACTTTGATAAAGAAGAAAGCCCTAACTAAAACAATGAGTGCTTGAACAGAACAAGAGTACCTACTAGAAAGCTATAACAACGATAAAGGGTAATGAAGAAGCCGATCGGCTTGCCAAGGATGCCGCTGTAAATGGTATACCAACCCAGTGTTTGCCACTTCTGAATGAACGCTTATACTTAGTCAGAGATAAATGTGCAGAAATGTGGAATGAATATTTTAATGAGAGATCACTGACTAAGGGCATTTGGTTTAAAACAATTCAACCCTGTCTGAGTCGTTCTCCCTGGTTTGTTGAAGATGATTTTTCCAGGTCTGATATTGTGACTGCCCTTAGACTGCGGTCAGGGCACATTCCATTGAACAGTTTTGCTTTTTTGATGGGTAAATCCAGCTCACCAAATTGTTCCGAGTGTGACGTTGTGGAAGATGTGTATCATGTTATGGTGGAGTGTGTCCGGACCCATGTTGAGAGGATAATGTTTAGGCACAATACCGGCATTGATTTATATGAAATTGGTAAATGCAATAGCATCTTGGCTCGCCCTCGATCAGAGGAGGCCAGAATGCTATTCAAGCTTGTAAAATTAGCCATTAAACGCCGATTGTAAGACGTATATTGTATGTACCTATGAGGGTGGCATGATCATATCTGATCAAACCCTCCATAAAAAATAAATAAAGATTAAAAAAAAAAAAAAACAACGATAAAGTATGAATACCCTAACGATCAAAATCCTAATAAAAACTAACTGATCCAATCACGTCGCTTAACATTTCAATTCAAATTGCGAACTAAAATGGCCGACCTCTCACGAAAATAGCCGAACGCGTTCGGGCGCTTTCGGCGGGCTGAAGTAACAGCTTTATTGCCTGCGGCTACCTCGTTACATCCCGGGTAGGGTCCGCGATGGGTACTAGAGATTTACGAGTACGTTTCCAATTGGCGTTTCTGCGGTTATAAAACTTGTCTGCTTTTAGTTTCTGATTGGCGAGCTTCGGGCTTTTTACAATAAAATTTTATTTTCGTGAAAACCCGTAACTGCTATATTTTATTTTGGTCAACAGTTTGGTTATAAAATATTCATTCCTACCTAACTTACTTCGGTGTCGGTCCGGGAGTAGAAAAACATGTAAAATAAATCAGCTGTTCGCAGATATATCCCTCAAGTGACCGGGTTCGTCGACAGAGGGAAAAACATAAACTGTACTTTAGGAAGTTGGAAACATATCTATTCAAAATACACAACCACAGACATAACTTGGATATTTTATAGGATAATACTTCAAAAATGTGCATTTTCTACGATTCCGAAAACAAGAGAAATTAAACCTCCATACTTTTAAGATTTGGTAAGGTGATTAATCTTGGCAGTATTTTGCAATATAATAACCAATCTATAAATAAATATAATAAATCTGTCAATAATTCAAAGTACACGTACTACTTAGAGCAATATAGCAATATTATTACACAAAGAAATATTTTTTTTATAAAATTAATAACTCTAAACAAAAATCTCTCGTCTCTTTTTAACATTTTCCACGTAACTTTATCAATTTAACAGCATAAATAATACTGCCCATACTCCAATTTTCACTCCTGCAAACATAATGTCTACCTAGCATCAGCTTACACCACAACACACAACCATTATTTACAGCAAACTACACATCACTCGAAACTTGACGCCAACCCAGCATCCTATCCATCCAACTACCTTAATTTTTCATTACTATCCATCCTTATTCCAACAACACAAAGTCTACTCTTGCTTGTTTAACCGGTACAAATTATTTTGCAACATTTTTCCCGAAGAGCAATGGCTTCATTTGCCCGTTCTCCCCTATACTGTTTTACACAGCGAGCAATTACCGCGGCGTCTTATTACATGGCCGTGCAAATTTAATGACTACAGTAAGATGTGTGTCTGGTACATTATTCTGGGTTGAATAGGTTTAGTTTTATTTTATACTAGTTTTCGCTAGCGGCTTCGCCCGCGTGGATTACGAATCCGTGCATTTTCCCGGGATAAAAAGTAGCCTATATGCTATTCCAGACTATAATCTATCTTTGTGCCAAGTGCCTTTCATCCAGATCCGTTCAGCCGTCCTGGCGTGAAAGAGTAACAAAGATCCATCTATCCATCCTCACAAACTTTCGCATTTATAATATTAGTAGGATTAGTAGGAAGTAATGAAGGTTGATTGTCGGTTATTAAGTTTCAATTGCTCAGGTTTTTGGATAATTAATCAGTTATGTTTCTAGTTCAATGAAACGAATGAAAATTTAGCAGTATTTAAGTGTTCACTAGATAAACTAAGTAATCTTCTCTTTGATCCTAAGTGTCTGGTTATTGATAACTAGAAAAAAAAAACTGTTTTTTATAAAGCACGTAATGATTTTTGTGTAATGTTTCGCTGGCACCGAAAAGCAGCATCCGAGTGCCCACACATCATCATCAGCCAGAAAACGTCCACTGCTGAACGAAGGCCTCCCTTAAGGGGGGGTTTGCCATAATCCCCACGCTTGGCAGGCGGCTTGGGGATCGCAGTGGCTCACCGATTAGTGAGAGGACGCTGCTGCCCGTCCTCCGGTGTCAGGCCGCAGTTTTAAGACGTACCCGGGTCAACCCACACACGGGTACCCACACATACAATTATTAAATAAATAGTAAATGAATTTCGATTCGATTTCAATCGCTACAGTAAGATTCTTTTCGAAATGTACCTATTCACTTGTAGCACCAAAAATGTGGTGTCTTAAGCTTAATAAAACCCTCAAAAAATATGTTTCTACCCTCATAACTATTAAAAATGAAATTCACTATATTTTTCTCTTTACTACATTCTGCGCTTCACTACATTGAACCCTAGATTTATAATACATCATGTAGGCAACTATTACGTATTCTGTGTGAGGAGGCCGGGTAGACCCCTACGTACCCCGACCTACTCACAGAGGCGAGCGGGGTGAAGTGGCAACCCCGGGTGAAGAGGATTTAGCAATCAAGTGCTTTGAGTTTGGATTGAGTTGAAGAGTGACAATTTCCTTTGTTGACTTAGGAATTATTGGAAATGTAATTTTGTAGCTTTGTTATGTAAGGTAGTTAAATATTAATTAGATTTTAAAACATTTGAACTAGGGTATAATAATTATCTGATTTTGTGTCTGAACATAAAAGGATAACTAAATTAAACCTTTTATTATGTACTTTAAGTAAATTAGTACAGTTCAAGATCAAATTAAAAAATATTTATATATATTTATATATAGGAAACGCCGGCGTTATCTAGTTAAACAAGAAGACGTGTAAAAGTGATTGAAAAATCCTAATCGCAAAATAAAACATTTCATTTCATTTCAACCTATAAAAATTTTCACGAACGAAAGTTTAGTCTTGAGAGGCGAAAATGCGACCACGAAACATATTAAACAAAGCTCTCAGTTCATGCTCTTTTAGTTAAAAAATTCTTCAACATATCCATTATTTTCTAACATGGTCAAAATGTTGACAGCATTGCCAAGTTCAATAAATCCAGTAGTTTACTACTAGTCACCTGAGTTACTTTTTATGAACTGTCAAAAACGACACTTTGTTCTAAAAATGTTTGGAATACAAAAGCGTGACGTAATAGTTTTTCATTGTCATTAACAAACTTAATGTTTGATAAATAAAAAATTTAAAACACCAAATGTAAGTAAGAGATTAAGATTTACTGAGTTTTTAGAACGAGAACTATTTACCAAGATTTCAGAATTTATTTTTGATGCAGTTATATAGCCTATTGTATCGATTGAGAACTGGTACTATATTATAATTCAGACTATATGTACATCCAAAGAAAATAGCCAACGGAATCGATTGGTTCGACATTTCTATTAAAGTATTGCTCCAACAAGCCAAAAATTTTGGATACCATCACAAATGCATAGCCTGGGGCTTAAATAAATAAGGCCTGGAACCCTTCTAACCCAAACAAGATTACAGCTGACTTACGTAAACTTTTCTCACTGTGCCTCACTTCCCTGCATTCCCCTGGGACCTGCGATATAATCCAGTTTGCCCCGTTCTCCTCGCAAAATGAAACGCTACGAAAAATACAAAGTTATTTACTGCTGTCGCTATAATATTATAACACTCTTATTGTGATGGAGTAAAGGTGACTTTGGATTAAGTGAACTGCAAATGATGGTGTTTTTTTTTAACTTGTCAAGTGACGCTGTAAGTTGTTGGTAGTTGTATTTCGCGAAATAATGGATTCTTTTGTACCTATAGGATCGAGTTGAAAAGCTTCGTTTCGCTTCACCTTGCCTTCACGTTTAAGTTATTTTACTTTGTAGTAACTTAGATGGATAATGGATATTTTATAGAACTTGGATCATTTATAAACCCTTGTGAATTCATTGTCGTTTTAGCTATGAGATTGTAGCAATTTTCATTCCCTTACGCATCTCATCCTGTGTAGAGGTGTCATTCAGTCCTGTATTCTGAGTTACCTATAATTAGATTTCAAGCCAAATGACATTTATGACGTCATAGATTGTGTCTAGACACAGTTCCATAAGAAACATTACTGAACAAGCCAAAATCACATATTCTATCCTTTAAAATCCATGATTTTTAAGCAATCCTTTCATTATTGCTAGCTAAGTATATCTAAACCGCACTTATTTCTTTTCAATTTTAAACAATAACATTGTCTCCTACATTCCTCGACGGTTTAAATGGAGGAGAGTTATTATACACTAACGACCCGCCCCGGCTTCGCACGGGTAGCAGAGCATATAACTTTTTTGTTTGTTGTAGTGACGTATCATCCTGTTATGTCGAGCATTTACTCGGCGCACGCCAGTAAAGCTCCCAGTCGGCATGATTTTTTCCGACATCTTCAACAATCAACGTCATATTTCAGCCATTTTACACAAAACCTTAATGAATTATACACCTAAACCTTCCTCATTAATCACTCTGTCTATTGGTGGAAACCGTATGAAAATCCGTTCAGTAGTTTTTGAGTTTATCGCGTTCAGACAGATAGACGCGGCGGGGGGACTTTGTTTTATAATATATTAGTGATGTTTTTCACCAATATTATAACACACGTAACGTAGAACCTTTAACAATAATATTTGCTAAAACCTTTAAATCATTATTCCCAATAACAAAGTTAGTTTAAATATATTTCTAACAAAAGCTGAAGACCGCAGTGGAGGGGCCGGGGCTGGCTGCGATACGGCACGGCTCGAGAGCTCTCGACCTTTTGCTGGCGAGGAGCCGGGGTCAGACGTGCTGCTAGAGATTTTATAATTGATTTCATGGTGGGTTAGGAAATCGTCTGATTCAATGGGTTGTGATGAAGGTTGGATTATTGTACGTGCAGACAAATATATATATTTTTTATAATACCTAGTTTGTGGGCAATAGGCACGTTTAGAATATAGAATTGCATTTCATTGCAGATCCTGTATCAAAATAATGTATATAAAATGGTAGATAGTACAATATAAAATAACACATAACATAGCATAGCATCACGCCTGTATTTTTCAAAAGGATAGGCAGAGGTGTACTCTATTGTTGTACGTTTCGTCGATGACGTTATTGAGCCCCAATTAATAGGAAGCGAGCCTATTGCCATCTATCGGGCATAGTTCCAGACTCCGTGCTGCAACTGAGAATTTCCATACAAGTAAAACCAAATAACACTTAGCCCGACCTGGAAATTGAACTCAGGATTTCACGCTTCGCAGTCGCAGTTGCGACCACTAGACTAATGAGTCAGTAGTCAAATGATAACACTTTTATTATCTCTCTTCTCATCTAAATGCGTCACAAGTATAATTTATTTTTAAATTTATGATCTACAGATAGTTGTTTCGGGTCTGGTTGTGTGTGTATGTGACATGTATGTTTGTAAACTGTACCCACGACACAGGAGAAATCCTAGTGTGGGGCAACGTTTTTAAAAAAGAAAGAAATGAGAGAAAAATTTGGGCAAAAGAACCACCGCCATACTTAACAGCGATCAGTCCTCGTACCAGCACTACACTATTTGCATTTTGCTTATGAATACAGTAAACAAATACAGTTTCCAATATACAGAATAAAACGTTTGTAATCTATACTTAAAAAACACACAAATGTAATTTTCCACGAGCTCCGTTTTGATCAAAGTCCCAGCGGGATTGGCTCGGCTTTTGTTACCTCACAGCTGCGCGTCACTGTTCACGACAGCTATAGACGTGTGTACACTGTTAGAAATATATACAAATAGTCGTGAAAAATATATAGAAACGTGTAATATGGGACTTGGTTCGGCTTTTGTTACCTCACATCTGTAGGTTGCCGTGGTAGTGACAGCAACCAGTAGGAATTTGAAATAATATGTTTTATGTCTATAGAATATAATGCACCTTTTAAAACAATACATGTGTGACACTTTTAAGAATGTGTGGTTGCCTAGTGGCCGAAATTCGACCGTATCAATTTTTAAGTTCGAACATTACTGAGGTTCTTTTGTCAAAGAGTATATCTCTGTAGTCATTGCATATATTTTATTTTCAACTAGCTGTGCCCGCGACTTCGTTCGCGTGGATGTCGGAACTTAACAATGTATTTTTTAGTGAGACCAAATGCACTTAACCCTATTTTTTTTTTCTAAAATAAAAGTAGCCTAAGTTACTCCTTATTACATCAGCTACCTGCCAATAAAAGTCCCGTCAAAATCGGTCCAGCCATTTCAGAGATTAGCCTATACAAACAGACAGACAGACAGACCGACAGACAGACAAAAATTGTAAAAAAAAAATTTTGGTGTATGTAACGTATATATATTCATATGCATGTAGTAAAAAACGGTTATTTCAATATTACAAACAGACACTCTAATTTTATTTATATGTATAGATTTTGTTGTATTACGTCAGTTGTGAGCGACATTGATTTGACAGCGAAATTCTAAGTCTATGGATTTGACATTGGACATTGGCAGTATGAACGTAAACAATGAATGTGTGTGTCAAACGCATGGTAGTGTGTGTATTTTTTTTTTGATTAATTTAATGTATTATAAATCTAAACCATATTATATAAAAATATTAGCTTTCTGCACTCCTTCTCCATATAAACTTTAACTGTGCCAAATTTCATTCTTCTCGGTCCGCGTAATTGTCGTAAAAAGGGGTACAAAGTTTTTGCTTTACGTATTAATATAAAGATTATTAAAATCATACGTACAATAATATATCCCTAATTGTCCAATATACTTATAGGTACACAGCTTACAAGAATGAAAAAATTAGCCTTAAGAATAAAAGTTTTGTTAATATTTCTGCCGCATTGCTCGTACTTCTACTTATTACTACTGAATATGGGTAGTTGCTGACTGGAGATGTAAACGGTGCGTGGGTAATACAAATGGCAATAGGCCAGTGTGGCATGGCACTTAATTACAGAATTGAAGAAATGTGGTTGGTACAATAGTACTCTTCTGCCTAACCTCTCAGGAACACAGGGGTGATGATATATTATCAATTCATGACACTAGTAGGTTTGGAGGTATATTGACTTAACTTTGTTTCAAAAAACAAAATTTTGTAATGTCTCGCAACCCATCATATAAATAAAATAAAATAAATAAATAAATACAACCCATTACTATCCCACTGCTGGGCAAGGGTCTCTTCTCAGAATGAGAATGGCCTGACTATACAATTTTACTTACCATCTATTTATACTATTGTGGAAAGCAAATAAAAATTTGAGTTTGAGTACATACACCATCGACAACTATAAAGTCCTCTTAGGTGTACAGATTTCTTCACAATATTTTCCTTCACCGTAAACACATCATATAAGTTTACGTATTTATACCGATTTTGTTCCAAACTGATTGCAGGGTACCTTCCTTTGTGTGTAGTTAACTTAAAGGTAGGTAACAAACTTTCCCCTCGGTTTGATCAAAGCGCCCAGTGGGTCGGCCTCGCCTCTTGTGCTCTCACAGCGGTGCATCGCACTGTCTCTGACAGCCGTCACCTTTGTGTTACACGTCATTTTGTAACCACTGTGCACCGTGTATAGGTATAATATTTTGTATAATTGGATGGTATACCTCATCCTCTTCTCTAGAGTCAGTACGACTACATAGGATTCAGTCAGTAGGGGGTGGTATCGATACTGATAGACCAGGGTGCGCCGGATGATCTCATATTTCGTCATGCCTGGAGACTTTTTACTTGCACCGCTCTTAAATCTTTGAACTTGTAACATCATGCCCTTAACTTTCTCTGAACGTAGTGAATGAATACTCAACAGATTGTATAACTGACATTGTTGGACTAACAAACCCACGTTAATTAATCATTTAGTATGCACGCCTCCTGAATACATCACAACCTATATAATTATTTTCATCCCGCAAAGGCTACAATGAAACAAAAATACATCACGAATGGAAAATATTCGCAAAGTGCTTACCGAAAAAGCGTATAAAAAATTCAAAGGTTCTCCCCTCGGCTAGACCGGGACAGGTCACTCTCCCCGTCTCCCCTCGTCCCCCGGGAGAGGGCGCCACCCCTGCGAAATTAACTCGCCCTAACTCACCTGCCCTTTGAAGAGCCGAGTGCACACCTTAACGACATTTTGGAGCGCGGGTAATAATAGTTTTATGGGTGTTTTATAAGATGGGGATTTAGGAACGTTTTCTTTAAGAGGAAAAATTAAACATCATCACCTTCTCTAGAATGTATATAATTTTTACCTTGTGCTGTTTTACCGAATGTACGTTAATTAATAAATTGGTAATTGGTTCTTAAGCGTACAGTAAATGATAAAAAAATGAGAGCCATCGGTTGTCTAATAGTAGATTCTCCGCAGGGATACAAAAAAAAACATTTAAACTTCAAAATCAAATTACAACTTTCAAAACCTTTCATGTAAATTAGTGAATAGAATGGGTTATTTTACAGGAACATGAAATAACCCATTCTATTCAGTACAAAGAGCAAAAGCTACGAAAATAGACAGAAAACCAAAATTGCTTCCAAAAGTATTTTGTCCAAAATGTCATATGAAGCGCAATTTTACGCCTCTGCAGAATAATTTCTTTTAAAGTGTTGTTGTAACTTTATTCTTAAAAGGGAGTAAGGGGAAGGGTAAAGGGAAGGGTAGAGCTCGATACAATACTGACACAAAGCCTAACTACTAGCAAAATTGCTTACCCAAGACTTTTCCCAAATGTTAACAATAGTAACAGCGGGACAGTTATTCAGAATTGTTACATAAACGTAGTTTGCTAGGGATCCGTGATATTTCTTTATGTATTGGAATTGTAGTTTGTATATGTACAAAACGTAATATATTATTTTAGTTTGGGTATCTTTTGCTTTGAAACATCAAACCAATTTTTTGTGTCAATTTCGTTTCTTTGCCTCCTATTTTCTTTGACTTTTACATAACCCAACTAAATATAAGAGATGTATAAATTGAAGCTGCCATTACGACTATGTTATTCTAGTCTCTTTTACGATACCTAGTGTAAGACGCCGTATGATTACATGGTTATATGGTTACAAAAAACAGCGAATAAATAAAACAAAAAAGTAACTCAACATGCAACACGAAACAAGTGCAACAACGTCGTTCGCCTGTACGCTCCGCAGGGAGTCCGCCGCCCATAGAAATTGCAATTTCATTTCATTTTAATGCGACTATTTACCTTCAATATAATCCAGTTAGGGGGTGAACAGGGGGCCAGACATTACGTATTTCTGTCACGATCCTGTTTTTTTGTGAGACTAAACAGAGATAATATTTGGAAAACGCTGTTGATGAAATGGCTGCTATAAATTGCTGTAATGCTTGCGAAAAGTTGCTTTATTTTCTCTAACGGAATAAAAAAGTAACCTTCCACTCGTATAGCTCCACAAACTGTTCTGTTTCTACAGAAAAATATTACCATAGGGTTTTACTCATTTTTCAAAGGATCCTAATTTCGGACCCTATTAGAGTACTTGCATCCAATTACACTGTATATCGTGTTAGTACCTAGTTTATATCAAAAAGAATGGATATTTCGGCTGGCCTCCATAGGACCAACTCTTTTGAAACCGTGCACCTAGAGTCTCGACTCGAAAAGTACCTGCAAAGGCCCAGTTGAAATAAAAACTTAAACATTGAAGTAGCCATAGCGAGTTGTAGTATTATTAGATACACCAGAAATAGAGAATCAATAATTCCGTATTGGTCTCAGGATGTAAATGTGCGTGAAACTATGATTCATACTAAGTTATATAGGCCTTTGATCGTGAACCCCTCACGTTCACTCCATAGACAAGGTATACGCTATAAATATAATACGGAATAAGTTCTTTCTGCATTGCGCTGAAGCTATGTTAATGACGTTTATAACCTTGAATAGTTTGCTAGAACGACTTATTATTACTGGCTATTACTGGCTATTATAACATAGCATCACGCCTGTATTCCCCGAAGGGTTAGGCAGAAGTAAACTATTGTACACCCACATTTCACTAATGTCGTAATTATCATAACATAGCATCACGCCTGTATTCCCTTAAGGGTTAGGCAGAGGTGTACTATTAAACACCCACATTTCGCCGATGCCGTTATTGAGTCCCATGTAATAGGGGGCGAGCCTATTTCAATCTACCGGGCACAATTTCAAAGTCCGTGCAGCTACTGAGAATTTCCAGACAGAACATCTCGATAACACTTTGCCCGACCCGGGAATCGAACCCAGGACCTCATGCTCAACAGTCGCGCTTGGGACCACTAGACCATGAGGCAGTTTGTCGTAATTAAGTCTCATGTAGTAGGTGGAGAGCCTATAGCTATCTTTATACAATACTCCGCCCACGGCTTCGCTCGCGTGGTTTACGAATCCGTGCATTTTCCCGGTATAAAAAGTAGCCTATGTGCTATTCCAGACTATAATCTATCTCTGTGCCAAATTTCATCCAGATCCGTTCAGCCGTTCTGGCATGATAGACTAACAAAGATCCAACCATCCTCACAAACTTTCACATTTATAATATTAAAGTAGGATAGGATAGGATATGTACTCTAAGAATTTTCTAATAGAAAATACCAAGATCTCTGTCCGATTCAGGAACGAAGGATCTAAGGTTCTGTAGCGTCGCTTGCGACCACAAGACTAGTCAGGCGATTCAATTTAAAATATCGCAATAAGTAATAAACATTGTTCACAGACTTTTATGACTTACGTAGCTGATTAATAAAAACTTACGACTTAAATAGCGTAATAAGCGACTTCGTATTTCTTCACTCCTCTAACAGTATAGGCAGGTCTTGCTTGCAGTGGTACATAACAGACTCATAATAATAATTTATTTATTTTATTTTTTTATTTATTTATCCATTTATTTCAGGCATCAAGGCCCATATAAAAATATACAATATCATAGAAAATATAAAGCTTAGGTAAAAATACTATAAATATATATTACATAATAACTAAAACAAATAATTAATAATTGGACAGCATGCACGGTTGGTGATGCGGCTAAGCTTTCTGCGCTTCGTATAGCGAGTTTGATTCCCGCACGGAAGTTGTTACAGGTACATAGTTGTTTCGGGTCTGGTTGTGTGTTTGTTTGTAAACTGTACCCACGATACATTTATTTTGTTTTACAATAAAATATAATAATAATATTAGAATCAGAACATGACTAAGGAAAAAAATATATTCGATGTTCCTAATAGCAGCATAAAGAAAGTGGGTGACTTAACAGGCTGTCTATAGATCGTCCTGTTCCACCACCATTAGTTTACAGCCCCCTGTCTCCGGCGCTACGGTTAATGAAATCATGGTTATGGCGCCATAACCATAGCTAATGGGTTCGTTATGGGGCCCCATGTTTATTAGTTTCAAATTGTTATCGTAAAGTGTATTGTCAACTAGAAGGGGGTTTTTGTAATGTTTGTTCGTGAGTAAGCGATTAGCGTTCTGCAATACGTGTCGCGGGTTCGATTCCCGCACGAAACAATATTTGTATGATCTACAGACAGGTGTTTCGGTTGTGAGTGTGTGTGAATGTGATATGTATGTTTGTAAACTGTACCCACGATACAGGAGAAATATTGTGGGGGAAGGTATAATTAAAAAAAAATATATATATCGTACCATCCTATCCTATCCTACTTAATATTATAAATGCGAAAGTTTATGAGGATGGATGGATGTATCTTTGTTACTCTTTCACGCCAGAACGGGATCTTGATGAAATTTGGCTCAAAGATAGATCATAGTCTGGAATAGCACATAGGCTACTTTTTATACCCGGAAAATGTAGAGGTTCGTAAACAACGCGGGCAAAATCGCGGGCGGAAGATAGTAAAATCTATTTCAAAATCGAATTCTTATCAATATCACCAATCGACGCCTATTTCTCATCCATCATCCTTCATGACTATAACCTCTTCACAATCAAGGGCTATAACTACACGGCCTCCGAATAGCAGCATAATAAACACAACGATATATATATTTTACGTGCCGTGCGTGGAGTTCGCGTGTTCGGTAACGGCGGCGCGGCACGAGAGCCCTCGATACCTTGCAACTTGTGAAGCTTAAAGATGGTGGATGTGTTCAAGTTACATTGTAACTGTTGAGTAATGGTAAAGTAATAGGATTGTGTACTTTGTTGATTGGTAAAAGTTGGTACATTTAGCTTCTTGTGTTGTGTCAACGTTGCATCACGCCTGTATTCCCCGAAGGGTTAGGCAGAGGTGTACTATTGTACATCAACATTTCGCTGATGTCGTTATTAAGTCTCATGTAAAAGGGGGCGAGCCTTTTGCCATATACCGGGTACAGTTCCAGACTCAAAGACTCAAAAACTCAGTAACACTTTGGTAGTAAGTTGAGCAGCTTTGCTTGCGTCGACGAGACCAAAGTGGAAGTTTATCTTTTTTTTCATTAAAAAAAATACGTTGCCCCACACTAGGAATGATTCCTGTACCTCTATTATGAGTTTTTCACTATTTACTTTCATAGTAAATGTAAATTTTTATGCAAGCGATTTTAGTTCTTAACTTGGTTACATTAGGGATTAGAGTCGCTAACATGACATCTCTATAATATCGTAAATAGTAAATCAAAACTTAACTATGACACATGTCACATAAGCGACTCAAATCCCTAAAGTAACCAATTTAAGAACTAAAATCGCTATCATGAAAATTTACTTTACTATGATAATAAATAGTTAGAAAACTCGTGATAGAGGTACTGGCTTCGTTTACTAACACAAATATTCACATGCACAAATACCCAGACCCAGCAAACCTATCTGTAAGTCATACAGATATTTTTTTCATGCGGGACTCAAACCCGCGACACGTAGCGCAGCATTTAATAGCTCAACCACTGCGCCAACCGTTCTGTCAGTTTATTTAATGAAATCAAATGAAATGAAATTGTTTATTTTGCAATTAGGATTTTTCAATAATTATTCTCGTTTTTTTAAACAAGATGGCGCCGGCATTTCCTATGACTATCCCTGAGAAGAAACGCCGAAACAAAGCCAGGGGCTAAGGTCTATTATAAGTTACAAAAAGTTCATAATGAATACCAAAAGCTTGTCGATGGTGCATCATAGATCTGATGCAGTGTCTGCGAGCGGTGTGTCTATTCCCTGTCTTAATTGGTATCTTCTAAAGAATCTTCCAAAGTTAAGTTTTACGTAGTGACGTCAGTTGTTTTTCTTAATGACGTTAGTTGTTTTACGTATTGACGTTAGTTTTTTTACGTAATGACGTTAGTTGTTTTTCGTAATGACGTTAGTTGTTTTTCGTAATGACGTTAGTTGTTTTACGTAATGACGTTGGCTAAAATGTCACTGCCCATCTGCCTGACATATTACCTCAGTGACCTTTTGATAAGCTTTAAATAGAGTATTTCAACCGACGTTCACGCAGACACCTATACGTTGATGTTGATATTATTTATAATAATAGGTTTCTATTTCCTACAAATGTATACCTACATACCTATATCTGCTATTAGGAATTTTCAAACAGAATAATCTACCAAATGTTACTTATCTGCGCACTGAACCTAAACCTGACGCTCAGCTACCGACTCTTGCGACCACTTGACCGATGAGGCAATTCTCCCTGTATCTATTTGTATCGCATCAGTCCGTTTGTTCATTTGTGCTGCGAGTCGAGTGTGCTTCATACGAGTGTCGAGTGGGGTGTGGGCAGCCCAGTGAGCCCGCCGAGCGCAGTCGAGCCTCTTGTACAAGCTAATTGATTACGTAAACACGGGAGATTCATTTATACAGCAGGGTGGTAAGCGAAATGAAAGGAAATATTCCCTTTTATCTCTTGTATGCCTTTAATTTTTAATATATACCTAGCTATAAATATGTAAGTATGTTTTTTGTATAGTG
The DNA here is from genome assembly GCA_947562105.1 of Shargacucullia verbasci. NCBI lineage: Eukaryota > Metazoa > Arthropoda > Insecta > Lepidoptera > Noctuidae > Shargacucullia > Shargacucullia verbasci. The sequence continues at coordinate 14,221,075 of OX387291.1, read as the reverse complement.
GACAATGTCTTATTACATAACATAACAGCATCTCGCCTGTATTCTCCGAAGGGTTAGGCAGAGGTGTACTATTGTACACCCACATTTCGCCGATGCAGTTATAGAAACGTAACAAATTATGTATTCATAAATAAATATCTAAAATTGTTTCTTATGTATGAGATTTTATTATAGCAGTGATAAACTAACGGTTAAACGCTTGGCCGCCATGCAGGAGTGTCTGAGTTCAAACCCAGCCCACACCTCTGGTTTTCGGAATCATGAGCGAATCCGATTTTGATTATTACTTGCGTTAACGGTTAGGGAAAACATCGTTAAGAAATATGCACACCTAAGGGGGCTCCATTTAGATCTCGATGCTGTATGTAATCCGCTAACTCGCAACTTTCCAGCGTGGTGGACTAAGGCCTAACCTAACCCTTCTCATTCTGACAAAGGCTCTTGGCCAGCAGTGAGGTAGTGATGGGCAGAATTTATTATTATGAGACTAGCTGACCCGACAGAGGTCCCGTCTTTCTGGTCTTGTGTTCTTAGAAAAATCTTATAGAAAAAAGTACTTTCAATTATACCCGAATTTTCCAATTTTCTGGGAAACCATGCCAGTTTTTCTTTCCCTAAAAACCTTATTTGGACTATTACGAACATTTTCGAAAAACAGTTTTGCTTAATCGGTCCACCCGTTCTCAAGTGATGCGCTTACAACCAATAACATTTAATTTTTAAATATTTCGAATTTGAAAACAAAAGTTTGTTATATCAGTGTTAGTGCCAGCTGAGCCAGCTAATTACATCTAGCGTGACGTATCTTAGACACGTTTAAAGGTAGCCTAACTGTAACTGACGGATTACTTAACTCGCTTTGTGACATTCTTACCTACCTTACACAACTCTTACTGAGAACAAAAACGTAACTCAGTTGCAGTTTTCAATACAAATTGGACATAAAAGTAAAACAAGCTTCCTGACACTTTGTTCGCCATAATCCATCCATACAAAATAACTTAAACTGTTATTCGTGTCGCGTCGTGTATCGAAAAAATATGAGTAGTAGAATAGTTAGACGTATATTGAATTT